>OZ024866.1:27785104-27940104 GCA_964017155.1 Oasisia sp. SBJ-2009
AAGATTGACTCATGGACTCACAGCAGTTAGATAAATGGAGATCGGGAGCAACAGTCAAGTGATGGAAGCAATCTTTGTGGCATTGCGACCGACAGCACGATGATGACGAGTTCACGTGTCTACTCCAATAACCTGGGATAAAGTTGTCGACGTTATTTTGTGTTTAGATACGTTGTGTCACACCATTATAGATTTTCTTGTTTAATGTGTGCGTGTGCATGCGCGTGTGTGTCACACAGTGCGTGTGCGTGTGCGTGTGCGTGTGCGTGTGCGTGTGCGTGTGCGTGTGCGTGTGCGTGTGCGTGTGCGTGTGCGTGTGCGTGTGCGTGTGCGTGTGCGTGTGCGTGTGCGTGTGCGTGTGCGTGTGCGTGTGCGTGTGCGTGTGCGTGTGCGTGTGCGTGTGCGTGTGCGTGTGCGTGTGCGTGTGCGTGTGCGTGTGCGTGTGCGTGTGCGTGTGCGTGTGCGTGTGCGTGTGCGTGTGCGTGTGCGTGTGCGTGTGCGTGTGCGTGTGCGTGTGCGTGTGCGTGTGCGTGTGCGTGTGCGTGTGCGTGTGCGTGTGCGTGTGCGTGTGCGTGTGCGTGTGCGTGTGCGTGTGCGTGTGCGTGTGCGTGTGCGTGTGCGTGTGCGTGTGCGTGTGCGTGTGCGTGTGCGTGTGCGTGTGCGTGTGCGTGTGCGTGTGCGTGTGCGTGTGCGTGTGCGTGTGCGTGTGCGTGTGCGTGTGCGTGTGCGCGCGCGCGCGCGCGCGCGTGCGTGTGTGTGTGTGTGTGTGCGTGTGTCACAGTGTATGTGGGAGCATGTGCATGTGCGCGTGTGTGTGTGCGCGTGTGCGTGTGTGCGTGTGTGTGTGTAACGGCAGTACTTAGGTATACCGGTTTACTTTGCCAAATACTCCGTTGTATTCGGGTTATTCCAAATTTGTGATTCGATAAAAACTCCCTCATCCCACTCCCTCCCTCCCTCCCTGCTTCGTTGACTTGATTGTTAAACTGTTTTTGGAGACGATCAGCCAGGGGTACAATAGCGCAGCATATCGACCCTAGCTTGCGAGGATGGCGCCCCCCGAACTGTTGGCGCTCACAGAGCCTTGAATACATAGAGTTTGGCCAATGACGTACCAATTTTTGATTGGTCGATGGATTTGTGGACGCCATTATCGGTCTCATTTGGCGCGTTTTCAAGCAGTATAACAGTTCTGCTTGGGGATTCTCCAATATCAGCAACAAATTTAAGTTATATGGATTCCCTTTTAATAAGAAAAGATTGGCAACATGGGAAAGTAATGTGAATCGTGAAGGGTGGAATGCGAAGCTATGTATCTATGGCTCTGGGCGCTCATAAACGCAGGCGCCATCTTGCGACTAACGCAGTCATTACATCACGTAACACCTCTAGTACTGTTGTGTAAAAATGACAAAGCATTTTGGAAAGAAATTAAGCTAATGAATAACAGTAATTTGTCTCATCCAAATGTTGTTGATGGTGTAACTGGGTCACACAACATTGTAAGTATGTGGAAATCCCATTATGAGGATCTATTCAATTGTCTAAGTAACAATTTTAATGCCACAATTCTTGTTGTTAATGTATATCTACCATATCAGAGCGATGATAATGTTGATGAATATCAAGCTATTTTAGGCAAGATCCAAGCCATAACTGACTCATTTGATTCAAGTAATATTTTTATTGTTGGAGACTTTAATGCTGATTTAATCAAGACTAGCTTATTTTCACCATTTCTAAATTCTTTTATTAGTGAATGCCACTTTATCCCAAGTGACATTAAGTATCTTCCCCCCGATTCGTTTACATATGTTAGTGACGCCCATGGCTCTAGGAGCTGGCTGGATCATGTGCTTTGCACCCACTCCAGTCACTCATCTGTCTCTGATATGGTAATTAATTATGACTGTGTCTCTTCGGATCATTTTCCTCTATCGTTTACCATTTCTATCAAATTACTACCCACTTCTGAATCATCCACTACGCAACAAACTTGTAAGCCCAGTCCCATGTGGGATTGTGCTTCCTCCCATGACCTTCTCAACTATTACAACAATTCTGGTTCTCTTTTATCCGGCATTGACGTACCACATGCTGCTCTAAGTTGTACCAATCCCAACTGCCATGATGTAGCCCATCAGCTGCTCTTGTGCAAATTTTATAATGATATCATACATTCTCTTACGGATGCTTCCGATGTCATTCCTACTAAAACGTATAACACATCCCGAAAATTCAATGTTCCTGGTTGGAACGACCTAGTCAGGGACTCTCATCAAGCTGCCAGAGAAACTTTTCTCATCTGGCGGTCTGCTGGGAGTCCGAGACATGGTTCTTTGTATGACTTAATGAAAATTAAACGTGCCCAGTTTAAACGCAACAAAAGACATTGCGAAAAAAATGCTGAATCTCTTAAAGCGGAGCGACTAGCTTCCAATCTGAGCAGCCATGATTTTAAAAACTTTTGGAAGGGCATCAAACAAGCAAACAATGCCAGGTTACCTAACCCCAGTAATGTTGGAGGTGCCTGTGGTGCTGAAAACGTCAAAAATATGTGGCTTCAACATTACCAATCACTGCTTAACTCTGTACCCGAGTCTACTGTTCACATTCATAAGATTGACATGTATTGTAGCAATATTCAACTTATAGCGACAATATGGTTGTTAAAGTTAAAGAACTACAAGAATTAATAATTGCTATGCCTGTTGGTAAAGCCTGTGGCTATGACCATATCAGTAATGAACATTTTAAGTATGCTAACGAAAAACTACATATTCTTATGTCTTTGTTGTATAGCAGTCTGTTAATACATGGTTTTTTACCTGATACTATGATGACAACAATCATAGCTCCTATCATTAAAAATAAATCTGGTGATTTGTCAGACAATAATAACTATAGACCCATTGCCCTTGCCACAGTAGCTAGCAAACTATTTGAATCATTAATATTATCCAGGGCTATCCCATTTCTCATTACATGTGACAATCAATTTGGATTTAAAAAGCATCACTCTACTGAGATGCTCATATTTCTGTTAAAAGAACTTTTTCGAAACTATATTGCTAATGGGTCTTCTATGTATGTTACTATGTTGGATGCCTCCAAAGCCTTCGACAAAGTTAACCACAGCAAGCTATTTGGTAAATTAATTGATCGTGGCTGTCCAGCTTTTATTGTACGCATTCTATACCACTGGTACGGTACCCAACAATTTACCATCAGATGGTGTCAGGGATTTTCTAGCTTTTTTACTGTTTCCAATGGTGTTAAACAGGGTGGAATCCTTTCCCCCCATCTTTTCAATGTGTACATGGACGACTTAAGCGTTAATCTAAACAAATTATATATTGGTTGTCTTTATGCTGGCACCTTAATCAACCACTTGATGTATGCTGATGACCTCTGTATTTTTTCTCCCAGTGTTGCTGGTTTGAGAAAACTTACTGATTGTTGTGCCAAGTATGGCGAATTGTTCAATATTACTTATAATGCCAAGAAGTCCTTTTGTATGGTTATTGACAACCAATCCCAGGACAGGAAACATTTTCATTGTATCCATCTCGATAACCATCCATTACCTTATACTACAAAATGTAAATATCTTGGTCATATAATCAACAATAACCTGACTGATGATGACGACATAGCCAGACAAAAAAGATGCCTTTATGCCCAAGCCAATGTATTAGCTCGAAAATGTTGTCTTTGTAATATTTCTACCAAAATTATTTTATTTCAAGCATACTGTGCTCCTATGTATACTTCTAGTCTTTTAAAAATATTATTATTAAAAAAATATAGCCTCAAAAGCATTACTGTCGCATACAATAATAGCCTCAGAATTTTACTAAACTTACCCCCAAGATGTAGTGCAAGTTTTATGTTTGCCACCAACTATATTAAATCCTTCAATGAACGCATTCGTTCATCAATATTCAGTCTTTTATGTCGTCTTCATCAGTCAGATAATATCCTTTTTATTAATTACCTTCATACCGACATTCATTTTAAGAGCCATTTGTACTCATACTGGAGGTCTTTATTGTACACATGTCATTAGTATTGTATTTATTTTTTAATCATTTTTTATTTTTTTTATTTTATATTTATTTTTACAACTTATTTAATTCATTTCCTCATATATTTAGACATAACTTTTTAAATTTTACACTTATATTTTTACGTTGATCTCATTGCTTTGATTGTATTATATGTATTGTACTTTTCTTTTTTTTTAATTGTATTTTATGTATACATATATGGACGTCTTGTCTGAAATAAACCTTATTAATATTATTAATAAAGATGTGAATAATATTTGGGAAAAATTTGAATATCAAAGCCAAAGGCAAGCCAAAGGGATATAGAGGTGTCACACTCAGAGATTATCCATGCCATAAAAGATTTGAAAGACAACAAGAGTTGTGGTTTAGATGGTATATCTGCAGAACATTTGAAACATTGCAGTGATGTTATAATTCCACCGTTGTCTATGTGCTTTACTAGCTTTTTTTTCCATGGGATTTTACCTGAATCCATGATATCTGTTGTACTTGTGCCCATTGACATTGTTAAAAACAAAAATGCTAGCATATGTAGTAAGAGTAACTACAGACCTATTGCTTTAGCCAGCATTGTGTCCAAAGTTTAATTTTTTTTTTATTTATGACAGTATTGCATACAGCCTAATTACATGTGATAACCAGTTTGGTTTCAAGCCTAAACATAGCACAGACATGTGTATATATGCCTTCAAAGAGGCTGTACTAAAATATAGGAGTTTGAATAGTAATGTGTACTCATGTTTTTTGGATGCATCCAAAGCTTTTGACCGTGTAAATCATTATGTTCTATTTGAAAAACTTATAAAGCGGGGCATACCCATATATATAGTTAGGATTTTAATATTTTGGTATACTACTCCAAAAATGTATGTATGTTGGAAAAATATCATGTCCAAACATTTTTCTGTTACTAAAGGGGTGCGTCAAGGAGGAATTCTCTCACCTTATCTTTTTTGTGTTTACATGGATGATCTCAGTAACAAATTAAACAATGTAAATACTGGATGTATAATAGGTTCCTCGTTAATTAATCATTTGATGTATGCTGATGATTTAGTGCTCATGGCACCCTCATCTATGGGTTTATCAATGTTATTATCTGTGTGTTCAGAATATGGGATAGAACATGATATTAAATACAGTACCAGAAGTAACGTTATGATATTTTCTTGTAAAAAGATATCCACATTCCAAACTTTTTGCTAAATGGCGAAACATTACCAAGGATTTAAGTAAGTATAAATATCTTGGGCATATTATCACAGAAGATCTGTGCGACAATGATGACATATCTAGGCAATACAAGAGAATTTATGCTCAGGGTAATGCCTTGATCCGAAAGTTTTACATGTGTACAGAATCTATAAAATGTACTTTATTTAAATCCTACTGTACTTCATTGTATACATGCCAACTGTGGTGTTGCTATAGAGCAGAGTCAATGAGAAAACTGTGAGTAGCATACAATAATGTGTTTAGATTTTTATGCAATGAACCTCGAGATTGTAGTGCGAGTTATATGTTTGTGTCAAGAGGCTTACCCACATGTAAAATGTTAATTAGAAAAAATTTGTATAGTTTTTTGACACGTATAGCTAAATCGGGCAATGCAATACTACAGAGTATCATGAATAGTGATGCTCTGTATAATTCACCACTGTGTCGCCATTGGCGGAAAATGCTTTATGTATATAGTTATTAGTCATACTTTAGGTTTTCATATGGATGTAATGTTCCGGAATAAAGTTATTGAATTGAATTGAATAGTACGGTTTACGGGGAGAACGTTTGTGATTAATTTTCATTAAGTATCGGAGGTTTATATACAATTATTGTCGGCATAGTCTGAACGGGCGCGTCCAAGGGCCTTACAGCCTGTATCCCTCCGAGACATTTGGAATGTGCCTGCGGCGGGGTTGGGGTGCAATTGGTATTGGATATTTTCAAGGTGTTTTGGCAAGCCTCAGGAGTTCCATCTCTGTCATGTACCTGGACACAGAACAGACTACTTGACGCACGCTACTAGATGCCTGAGCAACGTTTAATCGTCTACTTACGACTAGTAACAAATAATAGAAAATTCTCAGTTGCATGGTGAAATGACATTTGATTATTCGCTGTGAAAAAGCAAGCGAATACATTGCACATAATTATTTGCTCTCCTTACAGGTTTGTTACCTGTCTTTTTACTTGTATGAACCACCTCATGATATGATCTATATTTCTGTTTCCTTACAATTATTATTATCCCAAATTGGTAAGAAATTACAACTCTTAATACCATGTAAGGGCCCAGTTCAGTATATCAAAGAAAATATCTGTCTGATCTGAGTGATAAACATAACAGACACAAATATAAACGGACACAGCCAATACATGTTTTATTTATCAAGCACCAACTGTTACTACATAAACTGGTTACAATGTTTACAATTTTCTTTACTCAGCCTGGTAGATCTAATAACTGACTTGACACCTTGTGAAAGATTATAAGTCCTGTAACACTTCAAATACATAACAAACACCTTTAACAACATTCCGATCTGTCACATCCTGATAACAAACTGTGATCATTCAGTCAGAAAACACTCCGTTGAATATTTCTGTCAAACTCCATGATGTCTTATTGTGTATGAGCATACCAGAATCACTCTTGGTCTGAAGATTTGATGGTCAAAGCAATTGTCTAGGAAATGGACTTTCAACAACTATGCAAAATATATGACATTTAAGTTTTATGCTGCATCTATCTAGAAACTACTGGCATAGCATCGCAAATTACAGTTCTGCCTTCACATATTACACATTTCAGGTTTAAACTATACTTTTATATAAAAAAAACTTGAAATTAAACACCAGATATACACAAGATACAAAAATTCAGTTTGAAATTTCACATGCAAAGGCCCTTGACTACACTACCCCAGCATTTATCCTACATAATGGATGGAGGTGAGTTGAATCAGTTTACTTTATCCCACTTTAGTCACAACTGTGAGAACAGCACAGATACCTAAGCTTCATATCAAAAGCAAAGCCAGCAATTCCAGGGAATCTGTAAACACATTATTACCCATTCAAATATTCTCATGAGCAGCCCAGTGGTACCTTGTGTTCAAATCAGTTCCACTTCGTAAACATTAAATTCACGTAATACCCAAACATGAAGTACTGAATGTGACAGGCAACTATGTTACAGGTTGAGCTAACTTCAGTGCCTTGCAGGGCAACCTGCTTGTGGCTGTCGAGACTGATATAATCAGCAGTGCGCCATGGTATGTGTGGATGCTATTGTACGCCAAAGAATCGAGCCGCTCACATCTTTGTGATTAGCTCTGCTCAAACAATATGCATAATACATTTCAAAATGTGTCTAACCAATAATAAATTTTCATCAAGACGATTTTTAAATAGAGTGGAAAATTGACGTGCAATGACTGCAACGGATATGCCAAAAACAAGGATCGATCTAACTGACAGTTACATCTACCAGGCACTGTTTGTGTTTTACAATCATGACCAACTTCTACTAGAGAAGAAGCTTGTCCCAACTCATTCATAAAGAGCCAGGAACGAGCTTCAGGGCAGGAAGTTGAAGGAGTTTGATGGAGATATTCCACTGAGGTGATCCGACTTCCTGTGAACAGCACTTTGTACACTTGCAAACACACTGATAGCTTACACACATAACAACATGGCTCAAGTAGATGACACTGCCAAACAATTACAACCTTCTCTTCATAGCATGGCATGACACACAAGACGTGTCATCACGTACTGTCTTAATAAGAATATACCTCTACGTGATCACAATAATAAACATACACAAGAGAGATACGTAAATACAAGTACATCGACTATGCTCTATACGTCTGTGTTATTGCTGTGAATGAAACATTCGACTGTCGCCCACTGGCAGGACAGTTCACCCGGTAAACAACAGTCAAACCAAGGTTATTTTTACTGCAGCAAACTATGCTTAGACATTTGCACTTATGACATCAGATCACACGAGAATCCATCAAAGAAGATGTGTACACATTACACAGCTCTGCTGAGATTGACCACATGAATGTATTTGTGGCTGTGGCTGTGGCCGACTACTGGACATCAAGGGTCACACAGGCTGTGACACTGGCCAAGTGACCGGCGAATAAACATATCAGTGCATAAACAGCTGTCATGAAAGTTGTAATATGACAGATGACCAGATGACAAAATAACTCATTTAGTCAGTTGTAATATAACATATGAACTGATGACATAACAGTTGTCATGCAAGTTGTAATATGACAAATGACACAGTGACATAACAATTGTCATGTTTCATGACAGCTGTAACACAACACATGTCCCAGTGACTAAATGTCACACAATTTGTGATAAAACAGATGACCTGATGACATAACTACTGTCATGTTACTTGTCACATGATGGTAAAACCACTGTCATGCAAGTTGTAATAAGACAGATGACGTAATAACCGTCTAGTTTCATGTTAACTATAGTACGACAAATGACTTTCGACCTAACAGCTATCATTGTAAGTTGTGACATGACAGTCGTCATGTCATGTAAACAACAATGGTCACGTAAGATGTAATAGGACAGGTGACCCGATGACATAATAGCTGTCATGTGAGTTGTAATAAGATGCTGACGACAAGAGCAGATAGTGTCATGTGACACCACAACCTGCCAATACAGTTACCTGGGTGTACGGTGGCCACAATAACGGGCCATCGTACCATCACCTCATACATTCACTCCCAGACATGGCCACTGGAACTAGCACCAGATATAAATGTTACATCCTACTGAAAACGGTGCTGTCATGCCAAGACATTACTGAACTAATCCAGTTCACATACCTGCCTGACCGAACTACTGTCTGCCATTTCCCACAGACAAACCACATGCACAAACTGCAAAATGTATGTAAATCATGTTATCCTGAAAACCACTTTCCGGACCGTATTAAAATTAAATGCAGCGTATGAGCACACACAAACACAATATGAAACACATAAATGGGTGTACGAAATATATATGCAAATAAACACTTAGAACCACTCCAAAGTCATGTTAGTTTCAGTGCATTTCAGAGTTCCGTCCAGATGTTACGTGACCTTTGACACCACACTCCATAAAAATATGCGTTGTTGTCACCCCTCAAGTCAGATCCCAGAAGTATTTTTATTGCTGCAACTGGAAAACGCAGCGCCACACATTGGCACAAATTGTCGCCACAAACTCCGCAACAGCGAGCCCTTGTAAATGGGGGCAGCATCACAAATACAGATCCTCCATGCAAAGATCAAAACAAAATCTTATGTACAATTGGCCACCTGCTGTTGATTCTACAGGCCTGGAACGTCTCGTTGCTGCATGCACACAGCTATGTACATTTGTCAGTTATGCCCATTCTTCTATGTACAAATCGTCAAAGCATTCACACGGTTGGTTATACAAGAGCTGCTGTTCGCTCTATTTACACACTACAGCTCCACCTGGTGTAGCGGTGGTGAGCCAATCTTGCGGTCGCACACGGGCCACTGAGGTTTTGTGGCCACGCTCGGGCCACTGATCTCTTGTGGCCACGATCGGGCCACTGAGGTAGTTGTTCTTCTGATCTTCATAACGCGTGACTAATTAATGTTGGTACCAATGGGGAGCGAGGCGTGACAAGCAGTACAAGTGCTGCCACCTCTCCGTCTGTATGTTATATAAAAATACACTACATTGGCCTGCACGTGCACAGTGTGCTAGTAATGACCCGCATTAACTGTGTCTGTTTCGACGGTAACGTTCTCAAATAGATAATCACCACATCTGTAGACAAATTAACCTCGCTGCCGACACCTGTATGGTGTTGAAAAGTGAACTTTTTTTGTCAAAACGTCTCTTCCTCACATAGCTGTAACATGCAATGTTTTGTGGCCACGCCGATGTGATTTTGCTACTTTTGGACCTGTTTGTCTGGTCCACAGTTTCTGATTCTTGGGCCTCGTTATATTGCATCCATACTTACATACCGCGGCACAACGGGTGGTGATCGGCCACAGTTGTTGTAAATTAAAATAATTTCAGCTGGCTTAGACATGGTTAAACCATTAATTTAAGCATTTTCAACAATTAGTCTTCTGTAATTTCATGCTGCTTGCAGTGGCAATGATCTGGTTAACACTTCAAAACAACCACAACAATTCAAACTGCTGGCAAGCAACAAGGATGTTTCACTTTCAGCAGTGCATTGAATAAGCCCTGGTCAAACCTCTAACCATATCACTGTTACATGTTTGTTTTTCACATGCCCTACTCTACTAAACCCTTTCAGTGGTACCTTATATAGTTTTATTTCACATGTTGTGCCTAGGCACTACCTCTTCCATACATTGTGCCATGAACATCACGTGCCAGTTTCGACGTGGCTAAAACATGGCTGAACTGACTCCTCAAAACATGCATTTCACCACATCGCTGTGTTGTAATACTGACTGATATTATATTACACCGTCCCAGGTCATTGGATGACAAGCTACGCAACATTGCTTCGAGCCAAATCTTGCACAGAAAACACGTTGATTGTTTCTTACACAAACACACCAGCTAAAGTTCACTTGAATCGATGACACAAAACCCTGTTTGAGAGCTGTTGGAATGCTTTGTACGTTATGTGTACATGCCTTTTATTAATGCGTTAAATGTCCCTGTTTGCTGTGAGCAACGCATTAATCATTGGACTAGAATTCATCGATCATCCATCTGGATTTTCATAAGGCAACACAACTCCCAGCTCGTTCTACCAACACTTGTTCTCGGACAAAAATACAGTTACACAAAAATCGCAATAAATAACAACTGTATTTCCATTCGCATCTGGTAAAAAAACTATGCCCGTTTCTGTTGGTAATGACAGTCAGATATTCACGGGCATGTTGGTCAACGATAGATTCACATAAACACTGCAACGCCGATGTCTCACATCTGCTGTAAATAACCATGATCCCGGGCAACGGTCACGCTATGAGGTGACACATGTAAAAAGCTATATCAATAATGCCCTGCAATGTTTATGGCGTTGTGCAAAATGTGCTGCAAGATTTCCAGATCTTACGACTTGTGCAGCTGCCCGTGTTGTGATTGTGATGACGTCCGACCACAAGACGCAACCACAACTGTCTTCGTGGTGACCCGTATGTTTCCTTAGATCACAGTACGTCACACGGTGCTCTTGTACAATGTACAGCACCGTCTCCAATAACACAGCGATGACCACTGACTATGTCAGCTCCGAGACATTTGCGGAACTGTTCACACAGCTCTCAGATAAATGCACAGTTCATACGTTCACACAACCAACCAACTCTCATCGGTACAGGATGTCTGCCGATGACTAGGAATATGTTCAATCTTCTACGATGTTAACCGCAGTGCAGTCAATGTTAGGTTGTGATAAAACAAAACATTCCGGCAGTGTCGCCTTCACCCTGGCGACACTCAAGAAGGAATGTATCGCAAACATTATATAGTCTTGCAGCTGTTTGAACCGCAATTAAACACAAATGCATCCAAGTAACCCACAATAAGATTCTGCTTCATTCAACCGTATCCATAACAACCTATACCTCCAGGTTGACTTTGTTGCTGTAGTTTTTGAATTTGATTTTTTTAACACCCATCACCAACCAACCCCAACATTTAGCACCCACCACCAACCCCCACATGTAGCATGTTTATTCCAGCTAACACACCTCCAACTTGCTGATATTTCTTACGCATATTTAAAAGCCAATTATCCAGTTTCTGACCGTCAGTAAACTTGAAATTGCCCACATAAGACCGACAACCGAAAGCATAACACAGGGTGATCTGTTTCCATTAAAATAACTGAATTTGTTCCGCGCATATAAATGTTACTATACTAATGTTTGTAAGTATCACTGCCATAAAAATTTCTATTTCACTGATAACAGTAAACCTACCAAAACGTCTAAGATTACACATTGTCTTGTGAAAGGTTTGACATATTAAAGACAATTTTGTAAATATTAACGTTACAATTGGCATTACCGAACCTTGCCTTGCCAAAATCTAGAATACAGATGTGCTCTTAGAAATATGTATCTAATATATGTACTTTCCTACATTAGTTACGACAGTTACTAACTGAAATGTTATCTGCGATCTATAATAAAAGTTTAAGCTGTAATAGTAGTTATAATCATATATATATGAAAATAAAATGGTACCCATTGCAATTTTTTAGGTTCTATGTGCATTCATGAAACAGAAAAAAAATGATGACATGCGTGTGAGTCTGCCAACTGTACACCACCGACATATAACAATTTACCGCTAACATCCACAAAGTACAGGTAAACCTGTTGCTTTTCATAGTGTTTCATCTTTTTGTGTTAGTTTCAATAAATATTCTTGGAATGTCTACCCTTGCCTAGACACCCACCATAGACGCCAGACAGTAGCTTGTCAGTAGCTTTTGGCTTCCTCTTAAAAACATACTTAGTAGAAAACATCTTTGTTTTCTTGACGCAATTTCTTGACGCAATTACGTCATGCCACTGACAACGCAGACTCTCTTGTAAAGTCAAGATGAACGGCATCACAAACGATGAACCATTGCAACACTAGAAAGGTACACACGACTACTAAAACATGGCCGCCGTTACATACATATATATATATATCAAAGCGAACACAACTACATAATTAAGTCGCAGTGTAATAAAAGTTTAAAATGACCTAACACATGCGTGTGTGAAAGCACACGCACAATTGTTGTTGTTGTTATCGTTCTTAGTAGTTGCACATTATTTTTAAAACAAACCACCCTCCAATTAAAACATACTGTTTTAAACAAACACCCGACACGACAGAACACCACTTTGAGTTATCACTGGCAATGTACCACGTAACCGAGGCAAGACGAGGTCATTAGCGATTTTAACCAGTCACACGGTAATGCGACTGACTGCTTCCATCCGTGACCGTATGATTTTGCAACACCTCATAAGTTACAGTAGAAAACACAAACCCCGTGACAAACAAACAGATTGTTTCGACAAAGAAACCAACACTTCTCGGGATCATGCCTGCAGTTTTACACCATCAAACCCAGGTTTGTTTCCTCAATCACTTTACCTCATCATTCACTTAACCGACATAAAAACAATGTAAATCAGTTATCATCAAATTCCCATTTACAAACACGATTTAATTCACTAAATTAATTTACTGTTTTCGACCGCCCCTAACTGTATTTAAAAACAGGTCTTAATTTTAAACGTGTTAGATTCAGATTAAGACACCTCTCGTAAACCATATAAACTCGGTGTGATCTGTAGTTGCAAACAATTTATTTATCAACAAGTTTCCAGTATTTAAAAACCATTAATTTTAAACGTGTTAGATTAAGATTTGTAAAACCATATAAACCTGGACCCTGGTGCAAACCTGCAGGTGAAAATCCCCGAACAAAAACTGCACGCACACACACATACACAAATGCAGGTTGGGAGTGGGGGAGTGCCCCAGCCCCGACAGCTGTACCCAGTCTAAGAGATCTGCGTCCACTTAGAGAGCCATCCCATTCAGATCACCCCCGACACGTACGTACGATAATGGTGGCCCTGTGACAGTGCTGGTTTGCGCCACGTGAACTTAGCAGATCCACGACAGCTGTACCCTATGTGCAGGGCTGGGCGGTTGTTCCCCCTCGCATACCCTGCCCCGCTCCCTGCTCCCACCCCTGGTGCCTGCCACCATGATGCCAGTTCACCGAAAAAAAACTATGTTATACATGCGAGACTGCGAAATATCCATCCGAGTGCGAACACGTGTCACGCGCGAGTGACACCAACGGGGAAGATTGGCCGGCGATACGACCCGGCCTTTCTTACCACGTTCTCGTTCCGACTTCGTCCCCCCCTCATTCCGGTGAAATATTTTACCAGGCTTTGAAATCGCTGTCAATATTTGTCGTAGTCATCTTTAGCCGACAGACGTCGATGCGTTGAACTGAGCTGGTCCTGTATGATGCCACTGCTTGCTCCTTCGCAGCGATGCTGGAATGGTTGTCACAGAACCAGTGCCCTGCTAAAAGGCCTGGTCTTGCAGCAGCGTCTCGAGGTACGCCATCTCAGCGTCTGCGTGTGGATCCTTCACCGCCAGGTGGAGCTGCTCATTCGAGATCGGTTGCCACTCTCGGCCAACGCTTTTGGAGATCTGCAAGGCAAGAATAACTTTTGCAACAGCACACCTGTGGTGACACCACGTAATAGCAACTGTAATAGGCAACATTTGTTTGTAATAGAAAAAAAACTTTTTTAAAGCAATAGTAATTACAATAGACCATATTGCAAAGTAAATTTTAAGGACACTAGATCAATGGAAGTGGAATCTGGCACATGACAAAGTTAATGAATTAATTGCGGTGTCAATTTGTGATGCACAAGCATCCCATATGAGTCAATTATTACATACGGATGCCAGATACATCACCTATTGATGCAGCCTGCCTACCTCGGCGTTGAAATCGTTGCCGACGCGACCATACTCAAGCCCAACCGTGTGAGGGTCAGACTCAGGCTCCACGCTCGAGATGCAACACAATGGCACGTCCAACGTGTGCAGCTGGCGCCCCCGCAGTCGCGCTATCGCCACCACGTCATCGTCATTCATCTCGTACCCTGCAGCGAATGAACAGTGTCGTTTCATAAGATGAGTAATGCACAATGCCACGCTGACAACAAATTTGACATAACTGTACGGCATGTACCGTACGTTATATGACAGAAGTTAATTTGTGGCATCTCAGTAACGTAATGTGTAACATACAGTTCACTGACAACTGTGCACATGAAAAATATATTGCAATATTGCATTCAGTGCCATATTGGACTATAAAAATTAATTTAATTAATTAGTGAAACAGAGAGACTGATCAGTGAAGTGCTATTTTTTTCAGTGAGTGATGACTAACTATGGTGGGAGGGAAGAGTGAGGAGGCAGAGATAGAGAGAGGGGAGGGAGAGAAGAGGGAGAGTGTGTGTGTGTGTGTGTGTGTGTGTGTGTGTGTGTGTGTGAGAGACAGAGATGGACGGACAGACAGAGGAAGGAGAGGGAGAGAGAGACTAACCAATGAGAATGAAATGCGTGAGTCTTGAACATTTCCACGCCAGCATCACAAATGGATCCTCATCGCTGAGATTGTCAAAGACAGCATAGTAGCTGTTCGGCGTCATGTTCAACATTGCGTCTATGATTTGCACTGAGCGTAGATGTGTCGCCATGTGACGTGCGATGAAGTTAATCGCAGCAACGTTGATGAGCTGGCAGAAGAACATGCGCAGGTGTGTTAGTGGCAGCGCCGGCCGCAGGATGTCCAGGAGACCAGTGGCGCCATCTGCTGAGTGGATCAGATTGAGCGTAACTTCGACAGTCGGGTTCGTGACTACGAGACGGCGCCAGGTATCATTGCCAATCTTCTCGTGTCCGTGCTCGATGCCATGCACGTGTATGATGAGCCGCTCCAGTTTCTTGACTCTGTTACATGTCGAGAAGCCGTCGAGCAGCTCGGTTGTTATGTAGTCATAGTCGATGCCAAGTACCTGCAGGTGACACAGACTGTGCAGGTCTGCCACTGGCATCTCAATAAGACCATACGAGTCTGGGTCCTCTTTCACGGTAGCCACGTGCAGGGTCTCGAGGGTGGTGGTCTGGTGTTCAGCCAGCAGGGGCAACAGCACATTGGCGTGGTCCCCCAGGTCCTCGAGACAGCCCACGGACAGGTGCTTGAGGCGGCGCGCATTCTTGATGATGGCCTCCAGTGAGTCACTGAACCTGTAAGTATATCTAAATGTTTACTGACAGTTCTTACAATTATACTCCAAGGTGCTGTAGAGTACAAGAAATGGTATATAGCAAAAAGTTAACCCAGTATAAACTGTATAAACATCAACATGCTGCAATGATAACATAAAGTTAAGGCTATTTCAATTAGTAAATTAATAAGTTGCTTATATGTTATGATAAAATGGTTTCCAGTACGTTCAGCTTGCTCGTAAAGTGTTAGAAAAGTATTTTGAGTGAAGTATTTCTGAAAATGTATAAGCAAAATCCAAATCTATAAAATATGCTCAAGTAAAATATGTGCATTCTACTTGTGTTGAGCAAAGCATACAATGTCCAAAACATGTCATCTGAATCAGTGCAAGACCAGATAGTGTATTAAAACAGGCTGAGGGCATCAGGACACAATACTTCAGTGACAGAATTTTTTCACAGCACAAATTTTCCAGTGTTGAGTGCAGACCATTGCGGACAATGTTCTGTTTAGTATGACCAGCTACGATACAGGCTTCTTTCACCAAGGGTAACTGGCTATGCTATTATGCTGTATATAGTATTACAATACCTTGTGTAAACTGCGAATATGAATTTGTGACTCCTAGACCTACGTGACCCAGTTGCATAAATTTATGCAATTATGAAAGTGAATTAAACCTGAAGAGTTCCAAGTTCGCCAACTTATATAATTTACTATATAAACGAGTCCACTGGAATGCAATTTATAGTTCGGAAAAATTTATCTACTCCCAAGTGGTGAGCTGAATTATGTGTAGGTACATACTATGCGTAATAAAACAAGTTAAGAACACAAGAAGCCCAATATGGCAACAAGTGAACAACATTTTGACACTTACAGGTCGGTTGTTTCTTCTGTTTCTGTGCTAAGCCAGTTGACTTGCATTACTTGACAACTCGACGGCCTCAATGCCAATCTTTCAAGATTTGCATTATCTGCTAACATGTCAAGTATTCGGAGGCATTCTTTGACATTCTCACAAATTTGTGAGTTAAATTCGACAGTGACATTTCTCACGAATCTTCCGCACATATTTGCAAGGTGTTTTGATCGACTTCGACTGTCATTTTTCACTTTAAAATGAATGCTCCGCCATAATATAGGATGGAATAGACAATTTCTCCATCTCCTGCATGCACTGGTAGCATTTAGTCTGTCAGCTAAAGATAAATACGACAATATTTCAACGATAATTATGCTTGGTAATTTCACCCACACATCTTCTCCAGCCATTTCGCATGTTTTGAAAACGAAAAAGTAAGGCGAGATGTGAACGAGATTTCATTTCTGCCACTACAGAAATTGAACAATAATTGTAAGTAAATGTCTCACTTTTGCCTACTTTAATGAAACGGGTTAGGCTTAACACATTTTCAAATGTATGTATGAGATAATTTAATACGTCATACAAAACGATGAGTGAAACAATATCATTGTTAAGGATGCTATAAGGGGCCTGACTTATGAAATAATTTGAATTTTTTTTTGTAATTATGGGGCAAAAGCAGGAACATGTATAATTTGAGCAATTGTTTGGGGTCTCGAAATCTAAATTGTAAAATTAACAAATAATAATGGCATCATATTTGTCCAATCATTTTGCTTCTCGAGGGGGGCGTGTCCGTGTTGTGGGCGTCCCGTTTTGTTTACATAGAACTCCACTAGAGGGCACAACCGGCTCGGTCAAGGACAGACACGTATTTTTTGGGAGTCCGGCGCGTTTGTTTTTTGCGTGATTAAAAGCAAATTTGTTCGGAGCTTTCTTTGCTGGCATTGTGTAAACTGCATGCAAAAATGTCGGCCACGGGTCCAGCATTCGACACAGACTGTATGACTCTGACTCGCTTCTTGTTAGCCGAGCAGCGAAAATTTCCGAAAGCGACTGGGGATCTCACCCAGTTGATGAACGCTATACTGACTGCAGTGAAGGGGATCACAGCGGCTGTACGCAAGGCAGGAATTGCTCGGTTGTAAGTGAATATTTGTTTCCGTAGAAATTGGCAGTGGTGGCTGCTTCACAGCCACAATGCACCGTTATCAGAACGCGGCATATTAATTTCACAACTAGTCTAAAGTATTATTAAACTTACAAAGCACAGTAATTTTGAGTACAAATAAAAGTAAAACTGAGTTGCCAGTTGGTTTAGTAAATCTTAAAAAACTTTAAAAAAGTTAGACTCATAGGCCTATACTGTCCCAACTTAATAACCTGCCTTAAATTTGATTTGCAGTGTCAACAGTAAGCATATCAACCCTGCAAAAACTATTTGTTTTATAATATTTCTTAAATAATAGTATTTACTGATAACTACTCTACTGTCGTACCTCATTATAATGTGGTAGGTACGTAGGGGAGATGAAATGGAATTTCGTTATAAACGGGACATGTTACAGAGTATATTGAATCACCAGGGGCACCACCACCACTAAAAACCACCACCGATGCCACATGGCACAGGCAAAGCATGTACTCGCCGCGTGGTTTATGCAGGGTTTATAATTTAACTTAATAAGGTTGCCAGCCAAAGTCAGTATACACACTGTTCAATGCTGAATAAAATAAAATTGATGAAAGGTGTAATAAATAAAAAATCAATACCTGATGGTGTGAACTGAATGATAATGCAATAGCAGCAATACCACTGATTTAAAATAATAACCTTGCTCTCAGCAGTCGAAACATACAAATGAATTGACATGTTGCTGAAGTAGGTAAACTATTAAAACTTACAATTATTACACTTGTTGTCTTATATAATAATTACACTTATTGTCTTTCAATCAGTTTCAAAGTAAAAAAATTTAATGCACATTTACAATGCTGAATTGTATTGTAATTGAGCACGGTTCATATACAATTGACAAATTCATGTGTTTGGCACTCAGTAAATCCATTTAATCCTAGATGCAAAAATTTAACTCCTCCTTCTTTCTAACTGTCCAGCATTCTGCTCCACACAGAAGAATTGGTCTAATGACAGTCATGTAGAGCTTGATCTTTAATTTCCTTGGCATATTCTTGTCACTGCACTTGCCCCACGCTGCAATAACTCTAGCTCTTACTGCTTCCTCTGATCCTCCTTCTTCACTGATGGTGACACCTAAATATTTGAATTTATTTTCTGATTACTGGAAGAAAAAGAAAACAAACAATGCCTTGCTCACATTTACTGTACGGTACAGTAAACATTTTATTAAATTTATTTCTTGGGACTTATTTATTTAGGTTGTTATAGCACAAACAGGCTTTCCAGACCACATCCATGTTTCAAGGCAATTACCTCGGCATTTAAATTGTCATCTGTCTTAATTGTAACTGTATCTAAATATGCTTCAGGGTATAACATCCTGTCTTGAGTTAATTTATTTGGTGAACAAATAAATATGCATACACTGTATATAGCAAGTTACCATTTCAGTTTGGTAGTGGTACTGACATCTTTTATTTAGACCACACATTGACATATAAATGAATGTCACTGTCCTGTTGTAATCATCTGCACTGACCAGCCATAGGCAGAGTATTTATAACTAGCCATAGGTGTGTACAAGAAGACCTGATTGTCTACTTTATGGATCACAAAAGTAGTCAATGGCAATGTTAACAGCTACAATTGCACTTGGTGGCCTGTGTGGTAAAGTGCACATTGTATAGTGCGATGCTACTTAATACTTACCCAGTATTTATTTCCAATCTCAAATTACAGGAATGTACACAATGCTTGAATAATGACAACACTTATTTTTCATAAAAAAATTAAATATCTGAAGACAGTTAAACTCTCAGTGTACAATGATAAAAATTGGGTCCATATAATTTGTCATTTTTATAAAAACAGTTTCTGAATTTGTTTACCAAATTCACCCAAATTTTGCCTGCATATTTTCAGCCTAAAAAACAGTAGTGAACTAAAGAATTTGCAAAAACTTGATACCCAAGGTGAAAGGGTGTTTTTTAAATAAAAAAATAATAAAAAATCTGCCAGATTACATTTTAGCTTTGTATGTTTATTATAAAAAAAAAACTTTCAAAACAGTTGCATACCTGTAAATGTCTTACATTCAGTAATCAGGCTTGTAGTTGTTTACATTAAAGTAATCATCTCCATTATGTACTATATGTAGTTTATAACAATCATTATTATTATAGTTTTTATTAACAAAAATCTGCATTTGACAAAAAGGATGTCTCTGTGAGAGAGTGAGATCTATGAGCTGTGTCAGGACTTACTGGTAAATTGGTAATCCATCTGTTAGAAGAGGCAAAGTTCAGTCACCTAAGTCAGGCTAAGTGTCAGTTAATACTTATTATGAAGGTCATATCAGGTTGTTTACGTCATGTTGTCAAAGTATTTGGGTTGTGGTTGAGGTCACCATGTTTTTCAGTGACTTGTCACATTGATGTGGCCACTGGAAAGCATAGATAAGTGTTGATTAGATACACACAAAATACCCAGTACAGTGTACCAAACATCTACATCAATGTCTTTCAGTGACTTATGGTCTTAATCTCCTATACAATAAATGAAATAAAAAGATACAGGAATGTGAATTATGTGACAGCAGTTGAGTTGGATGATCAGTGTTATGTAACCCTGATCTGACAGTGTTACACTCAAGGTCAGACAAACTGTTTTCACAGCTGCTGCTGATTTATCACTTGTGTCTGCTAAATAAAATGCCTTGCATAAGTTGGTTTATAGATCGGTGTTGTGTTTTTAATTGTTGGAGTAGTGCTGGGAGACACCAGAGTTTGATTTTTAAGGGTCATGAGGTTTAAACTCAGTATTTCATATGGGATCCTTAAAGTTGAGTGTCACTTGGTAGAAGTCCATGTGAATCCTTAATTTAAAAAGATGATAATTCCATTGTTAATGTGATTGATGTTAACAATCCATCATGTGTACCTGGGGTATGTGCTGCCAACTTGTGTATGGGTGTGTGTATATAGTGTATCATTTTCAGTCTGCAATAAGCGATCATAAGTTGTGTATTCACGCACCTATCTATCTATTAGTCATAAAGTACTTGTATGCATGCCACAACTCAGTGCATTTAAATCTGGAAAAGGCCATCTTGGGTTATGGGCTTCATGAAAGTGTTCGATTGTAATTGAATACTGATTCAAGATGTGTAATAGTGCATTACATCAATAATATATATTATAGTTTAACCTTGGCATTAATTATATAGTGCATTTTTTTATTTATAGTAAATAATATTTTTTCAAAAGTATATGATATAATCGTATAAAAAATAGATTCAAACTGTCAGACCTTTATGAGAATGCTTCTTAAAACTCATTATAAGGTTTTTATTTCTACCAAAATCTAAGCTATAGCAAAACACATTTGTGAACACAACAACAGTGAGTAATAACAGTACATGTTTCCCATGGCACTGCACTTGTTCTTTCAGATACGGGATCTCTGGTCACCAGAATGTGACTGGAGACCAAGTGAAGAAGCTGGATGTTCTCTCCAATGACATGTTCATCAACATGTTGAGGTCATCATTTACCACTTGTTTGATGGTGTCGGAAGAGAATGAGACCGTCATTGAAGTTGACTCTGAGAAACAGGTTAATAATATTTTATTTTCATGTAGCTAGTCAAACAGTGATACAGTTGTATGAGTAATACTTACACCTAATTATCAGCTACATATTACATGTGTTGCATGTTAGTGCTGGGAACAGTTTTATTTTTAAAGATTGGTTTTAAATAATTCCATATCCTTGTGTAGAAATGATTGACCTTTACATTGTTTCAGTGATACTTATGTACATATATAAGGCACAGAGACTTGTTTGCAAAAAGACAAAGCAGGTATTATCTAGAAAAAAGATGTTATGGTGGTTATCTTTGATAGGAACTCCCCTGAATATGTTTACCTTAGATGGCACTAACTGCTGCTAAGATTGACACAGTAGTTCCACTAACTATGCTATCTGTGCAAATTGGGTTCAGTTCAGAGTTTGTTTGAGAACTTATGTAATATTTGCTAGAGCTCTGCTTTGAATGGACAGTACGGTGGTTTCTGTAAGGAGTGTTTGTGAGGGCATGTAGACAGTTTGACCTTTGCTTGCTGCAATGAAAGCAAGGGTTTGACCAAGTGTACAAAGAAGAATGGGGATTGGATACTGTAGAACTACATCTACTTGGCAGACTCACAACACAACTTTATATCATACTCATTAACAGTGTGCCTTCTTGTGCCTTCATACAGTTGTTTTCCGATATAGACACTTGAGAAATGACTTGCTGCAGAGGGTTGCTCAGAATGTTTGTACTTTGTACATGTAACACTTGCTGTGTAACGTAGTTCTGGGTAGGATGTAACAATAACAAAGGCTTTCTCAGGAACATGTTAACATTTCATGAAAATTGATATTTTTAAACTTTATGTAAACTAAATAAAGTAAATTAGACAGAACATACAGAAACTGTAACATCTCGTTCACCTAAGATGTTCGTGATTAGCCAATCCATAAGTTATTGTAAACTTAATAAAAAAACACAGTTGTAATTTTAAAATTCAACTTCAGGGAACAAACCTATCCTTTGTTTTAAAGTATAGCACTTTGGTGCATAGGAATTTGTGTCTTAGAAGTGTCTACTGTTTGTTGTATGTGTCACAGACCCCAATAGCAGAGAAGGTAAGTGGATACTCATTGAGACACTGATGTATGTGTACATTACACACACTAAGCTGTCAGTATTTGAGCTGTCAGTCACAGTCAGTGTCACATGATCCAAAATGATATGTAATTGGCTAAATTATTTACTGATTGTTACAGCAAGTAGCTTGAATACATAATTTACAAATATTTCAGTAGGGTTGGTTACACACATCTAATAAAACAAATTGACTCTTAAAAAACTACAATACGATAACCTTTAATAGTCCCCAACTTTTAGAGGAAATTCTTGTGGTAGATATTCACATAACACAATGGCATTAGTATTGACGATGGTTATAATAGTAGTGCACCCCATTGTATCCCCTGCCGTCGTTCCCAATCACTTTCGCCTACCCGATTTCACATTTAGCAGCCTAACAGAAGTCGGAAGAAAAGTGTTACAACAATGGTTCGGGCGTGCTGTTTTGGATATGTATCTACAACCAGATTGTGCAACATAGTAGAATTCGTGCAATGGCTGAGAGCCGGAGAGGTGTCCTTTAAGATGTCCCTTGTCTTTTTCATCACACATGTTTCGTAAAGTTCATTCACTGTTGGGAGTGTCGTGCCAATGGTTTTGCTGGCTGGTCATACTACATGATCTAGCAGCACTCCATTCTTAACTGATAAGCTTCCGCCCCAACAAATTGGACAGAAGCACAGGACTGACTGGACTGTAGATTTATAGAAGAGATGATTTATTGTCCTACACACATTACATTTTCTAAATTTTCTGACGAAGTAGTTCCGTTGACAACATTTCTTTTGAATGTGCTTCGTGTTCAATGACCAATCAAGCTGGTTGGTAAGGTTGACTCCTAGGTAGGAGTGTGAGTCTACTCTCTCTACTACCTCTCCCTTGATGGATAGTGTAGGCGGGTCATGTTACAACTTGAGGAAGTCAATGACCATTTGCTTAGTTTTCTTGGAGACATTTAGTTGGAGACGAATCACACCATGAAACCAGGTTTTATACTTCTGTCTCATAGATCTGATGGTTATTTTCTGTTATCAAATTGAGTCTTATCATCAGCGTATTTGAAGAGATGGTCCTTGCTGACAGAGCTGTCAACTGGCCTGCAGTCACTTGTGTACACTGAGAACAGTGCTAGTGAACTCACACAGCCCTGGGGGCGCCACTGTTTGTTGTGATGATAGTAGAAATGGTGTTGTTGATCTCAACCCACTGTTTTCTGTGTGTAAGAAAGTCCCAAATCCACTTGCGCAAGGATGGATTCACAGCATAGGTCTCAGTTTCTGGAGCCATGCTTTAACAAATTGTATAACTGTACATATATGTCCATCTTAACAAAATGAGTCGGATGTTTTGAACATTGAGTTATTGGTACCACTGGAAAGAGCACAGTCTCAGCTTTCACGTGATGTATCATGTAAGAAGATATGTAAATTATAAGTGATGTTACGGCTCGCCAAACATGTGTGGGATAGAGACTTTCGTACTGAGAAAACTGTCTTCAAAGTTTCACCAACTTTTGTTGAAAATTTGTGCTTCATGAAAAATATGTTTCATGAAATGTACCTAAGTTACCATGAACAGATCTTACTGAAATTTGGAATATGAATACGTAATGGCAAGCTGAAGATGTTACGTTAGTATGAAAACAAGATCATTCCTAGAAAAGAGTACACTGTACAGGTACAATTAATTGCTGAAAATTCTCATACCTTCATTGGCTTCAACAGTAAGAATCACAACAGATGGTCATGTTTAACAAGTTTAATACTAAAGAATAATGTGGCTACATAATGACAAGAGATCTGTGACAGTGTCCAGTTAAAAAATCTGTAGCTTCTAGACTGACCACGTCCTCGCTTGCGTGTTGTTAGCGTGGCGTTCATGGGTGTGGGCGACAATCCCTGGTCAAGCTGAAGGCAAGACCATGTGCCAGCCCACCTTGTCTCCTGCCAGGCCTGCAGCTTATAGTTTATTTGCCCACTCTAATATTTTCAGAGACTCTTTTGCAGTAGTATAGGATATTGTGTAAAAAATATTAGCAAAATCAGAGGATACATTTTTGGGTATCTGAGGTAAAAGGTCAAATTTCATAAATTACAACATTTTTATTTACACTATTTTTTAATTTTATATTTAGTTATATGCGCATGTTTATTGGCTTTCCAATGATATATTGTTTGTTTCTCTAGCTTTATTAATAGCAGAGCTACAGGCATTACTGTAGCGGTCAATATGCAAATCGGGTCAAAGTTCAGTGACCTATATCTTCAATAATACCTGACCTAGATTTTTGTTTTATTTTTCATTTTGATATACTCATGTGAACCAACAACTGTACCTAATTTAATTAAATTTGGAGTCTGGTGATGCAAAAATGGCCAAAAAGTGATTGATTTGACATGGAATGACCCTATTGAGGAATACGACAATGTCTAGTGTACCACAGGTAGTACTGGTTAACTGGTATTTTATTATTCACCATGGTGTTGTTTCATAATTGGGATTATGATTACTCGCAAAAGCAATCGTAATTGATTGTGCTTATTTTGTAAGTAATTGTACACATGTTGTGTACATGTTAAAGGTAATCATAAATTTTCATAATGAATTACATCAGTGATGTAATTAATTATCATGTTTTGTGTATACTCTTAAGGTTTTAGCAATTTCAAAGACTATTTTTAAGTGGCAAAGTTATTGCCAGTTATTGCATTGTTATTATACATACCAGTAAAGGTGTCAAGTGGTATGTGCCTACTTCAAGATAAAACATGTTGACATGTTGTTGTGCATTGTTCAGATTTTAGGGTTATATTTTGTTGTTGCAAATATTTAATGTTCTGTTCATCCTAATAGAGACTATGTTCATTGCAGATGCACTGTTCAATATCACATTATTGTTACATGTATTATTCTGTTGTTTTACTAAAATACAATCATTTGTTTTGTGTTAAGTAGTACTAAGCACACATTCGTTAAAATGTCTGTTTAAACCAATTACCCCCTAGTAGTTCACACAATTTAATAAAATTTCGCTAAAAAACTTTCTGTTTTGTATATATATATATATATATATATATATATATATATATATATATATATATATATATATATATATATATATATATACTTGATTTAAATTTAAATTACTATTAACTTATTTAATTTATGCCCTTGAATTAATTAAAGATTATTTTTGACATTAGTATTCATGCGAATGCGTGCTATGTGCATATAGTTAGTCTTTGCGATGTCTTTTCACAAACACTAGTAATATGATAATAGTTAATAACTTATAGTGTGAGACTGAGTTTATCTGACTTTTCAGTTCTCATTGAATTGTGCCTCACAGGGCAAGTATGTCATTAGTACTTACAGGGCAAGTATGTCATCTGTACTTACAGGGCAAGTATGTCATCTGTACTTACAGGGCAAGTATGTCATCTGTACTTACAGGGCAAGTATGTCATCTGTACTTACAGGGCAAGTATGTCATCTGTACTTACATGGCAAGTATGTCATCTGTACTTACAGGGCAAGTATGTCATCTGTACTTACAGGGCAAGTATGTCATCTGTGCTTACAGGGCAAGTATGTCATCTGTACTTACAGGGCAAGTATGTCATCTGTACTTACAGGGCAAGTATGTCATCTGTGCTTACAGGGCAAGTATGTCAGCTGTGCTTACAGGGCAAGTATGTCATCTGTGCTTACAGGGCAAGTATGTCATCTGTACTTACAGGGCAAGTATGTCATCTGTACTTACAGGGCAAGTATGTCATCTGTACTTACAGGGCAAGTATGTCATCTGTACTTACAGGGCAAGTATGTCATCTGTACTTACAGGGCAAGTATGTCATCTGTGCTTACAGGGCAAGTATGTCATCTGTACTTACAGGGCAAGTATGTCATCTGTACTTACAGGGCAAGTATGTCATCTGTACTTACAGGGCAAGTATGTCATCTGTGCTTACAGGGCAAGTATGTCATCTGTACTTACAGGGCAAGTATGTCATCTGTGCTTACAGGGCAAGTATGTCATCTGTACTTACAGGGCAAGTATGTCATCTGTACTTACAGGGCAAGTATGTCATCTGTACTTACAGGGCAAGTATGTCATCTGTACTTACAGGGCAAGTATGTCATCTGTACTTACAGGGCAAGTATGTCATCTGTACTTACAGGGCAAGTATGTCATCTGTACTTACAGGGCAAGTATGTCATCTGTACTTACAGGGCAAGTATGTCATCTGTACTTACAGGGCAAGTATGTCATCTGTGCTTACAGGGCAAGTATGTCATCTGTACTTACAGGGCAAGTATGTCATCTGTACTTACAGGGCAAGTATGTCATCTGTACTTACAGGGCAAGTATGTCATCTGTGCTTACAGGGCAAGTATGTCATCTGTACTTACATGGCAAGTATGTCATCTGTACTTACAGGGCAAGTATGTCATCTGTACTTACAGGGCAAGTATGTCATCTGTACTTACATGGCAAGTATGTCATTAGTACTTACAGGGCAAGTATGTCATCTGTACTTACATGGCAAGTATGTCATTAGTACTTACAGGGCAAGTATGTCATCTGTACTTACATGGCAAGTATGTCATTAGTACTTACAGGGCAAGTATGTCATTAGTACTTACAGGGCAAGTATGTCATCTGTACTTACAGGGCAAGTATGTCATCTGTACTTACAGGGCAAGTATGTCATTAGTACTTACATGGCAAGTATGTCATCTGTACTTATAGAATAAATATGTCATCTGTACTTACAGGGCAAGTATGTCATCTGTACTTACAGGGCAAGTATGTCATCTGTACTTACAGGGCAAGTATGTCATCTGTACTTACAGGGCAAGTATGTCATTAGTACTTACATGGCAAGTATGTCATCTGTACTTATAGAATAAATATGTCATTAGTACTTACAGGGCAAGTATGTCATCTGTACTTACAGGGCAAGTATGTCATCTGTACTTACAGGGCAAGTATGTCATCTGTACTTACAGGGCAAGTATGTCATCTGTACTTATAGTGTAAATAAATGTCATCTGTTCTTACAGGGCAAATATGTCATCTGCTTTGACCCTCTGGATGGGTCTTCAAACATAGACTGTCTGGCTTCCATTGGCACCATATTTGCCATCTTCAGAAAGGTTAGATACATTCTGTGTTATGAATGGTAAATGTGTGTCATGGACAACACAGGACCACTGTGGTACCTAGGTGTTTTTTGGAAGTGTGTGTTTATTAGCATACCTCTTGAGCAACTTATTTGATGGTCAGAATGTTTCATCCACAACATGCAGTCTGCTCCACAAATCCTGTACAATACAAGTACAGTCAAACTGTCAGTCAGGCTGTTGGACAAGTTTGTAGGAGGGATTGAAATGTTTGGACCACAATAAACCAAGTTTCTGGAGAGGTATATATATAATATATATATATATATATATATATATATATATATATACATGTATATATATATATATATATATATGTATATATATACATATACATATATATATATATATATATATATATACACTGTTAATAACTGAGAAATTGGATCTTCAGTTTGTTTAAGGATATTTTTGTTTCCCCATATTTTCATATTCAGTCAAGTCTCATTATACTGCAGTGTCGGGTCCATGAAACATAAGTGAGGCACGTTATAAGCGAGACGCGATGGAGTTATTTGATACTATATATATATATACACACACACATATATACATATGTATGTGAGTCTTGTTTGTACACAGGTGTCGACGGGGCCAGCGACACTGAAAGATGCTCTACAGCCAGGCAGTGCGATTGTTGCTGCTGGCTACGCTCTGTACGGCAGTGCCACTATAATGGTGCTGTCCACAGGCAATGGAGTTAATGCCTTCATGCTCGATCCAGTAAGTTGTCAATTGTTACCATGTCAGTCTGTTTCGTCACCCGTTTCTTCTTCTTTATTCTGTCATTATTTCTGTCATCTGTATTACATTTTCCCAGTTGTCCTTTCACTATCACATCGAATTCCCCTTTCTGTTATCTCTAATTCCTTTCCTCTCACATGGTATTTCTTTTCACAATTAGATATGTCTTTTCTAAATTTCTGTCATATAATAGTCGCATTCTGTCATCTACTATTAACTTTCTGTCATATAATAGTCGCATTCTGTCATCTACTATTAACTTTCTGTCATCTTCTACTCCCTTTCTGTCACATACCTCTTTGTGTCTTTGTTATTACATTTCTGTTATCAGTTGTTCCTTCTATTCCATTTATGTAATTTGTTCCATTTCTGTCATCTATTTCTGTGACCAGTTGACCTTCCTGCCAATTATTATTCCATTTTATACCAGCAAATCTGTTTATTTATTACAATCTGTTGTACCCTTCATTGCGCATTAGATATCTCTATCACAAACTAGAGTGGAACTTCGCTATATTAAAATCAGCTCATGACAGGCCCCAGGTGGTCTGAGTTATAAGACGACTAGACATTTTTATAACTCATATTCCTTAATTCACTTTTCAGAAATGTTTAGGATGGTTGTATGGTGTCTTACTGTAAAGCAATATTTGACTGTTTCATGGTGATCAGACCATGTCTGTTTGAATCTTCTGTCAGCACTACCGTCAAATCAAAGCAAATCAAATTTTAATTCGCAACATACAAAATTACATTCTACATAAGCAAACAAAAAAGAAAAGTATTGTTACGTGGTGGTTAGCCAACACATTCTCCAACTGGTCTACAGAAGTTTGCTAGAGAGCGTTCTTTCTCTTAATGTAATTATATGGTATGGCAATGTCAGTGGAAAAAATAAAGTAAAGCTTGCTCGCGTAGTTAACACAGCAAGCAAGTTAATTGGCAACAATCAAAAACAGCTGTCCAGCATATATAAAGATCCACTGAAAAGGAAATCCACACAAATTCTCTATGATCCTGCCCATCCTCTGAATCAAGCCTTTCAGAAACTGCCACCAGGAAGATGTCTAAAAGTTCCATTAGCAAAAAAGAACCTCTTCAAACAAAAATTGTACCCTCTGCCATTTTAATTTTAAATGCTAAATGATAATGCTCAGTTTTCAACGAGTCATTAATACATTTTTACATTTTATGTGTCTTATATTCTTATGGTAACTCTTTATTTAATCTTATTTATTTATAAATTTTAGTACATATGTGTATTATGTTATTACTAATGTTATTGTCTCCTATCAGAGACCCATTTTAAGAAATTATACATGCTTGTTTATTTACTTATCTTAGCAGCTATTTTTATACGTAATTTATTATTATACTTTACCTATTTTATTGATGACTATATTTACTATCATTTTATTGTGTATTGACAACTGTAGGCCCTATATGATTCACCAATGTTTTTATTACGGTCATTTTATGTGTGACTGAAGAAAAATTTCCTTTTTGAATATGTTTTTAAACGGACAATAAAGTTTTTTGAATCTTTGAATATATACTTATCCACATACACTCATTTACATGAAAATGAACTGGGGGAATTTAAGTAGTGTGTGAAAATGTGAGAAACCATTGTTCTTCATTGGCAGACAATTGGCGAGTTCATTCTCACAGAACGAAACATTCGTATCAAACCTCGAGGCAAAATCTACTCCATAAATGAAGGCTATGCCAGTGTGTGGTTTGACCCCGTGACAGACTACATCAATCAAAAGAAGTTCCCAAAGGTAAGCATTGCTAAAGACATGTTTTGTCAAATTACTTTTTGATTTACTAGTCACAACCACATTAACCATATCCAGAAGGAAATGGAAGGAGTACGTTGTGTGTTAACTGACAAGATATCTGCTGCTAATTTATTTGTTACTTTTGACCAAACCTCCTTCATGTTATAGGAGATTACATTATAATCTAACACAATGGCCACATTCTGCAAAAATGGCAAACATTAAAAATTTGTTCGCGCTTGTAAATGGTTAATTTGTCTTAATTTTTTTAAATGCCTAACAACAACATGTTGCCTTTTGTTTCCCATTTAATTGAGCCACACTATTATGAATCTGATGGCAACTTTGCGAGAATTTCTTCAAAATTTCTCTTAAAACTGACGGAGACATAAGTCCACAAACAAACAGACATACAGAGAAACAGCATTTTGTAACAGCAGCAAGTAAGCAATTAGGCATTTATCATAATTCTGATTTAGCAACGATGTTACATTTTTTAGATAGACCAGATAACAAAATGTTATTATGTTGTACTGTATTGTATGAAGTTTTGCTTTTGCCATTTGTCAATTGCAAAGATGGCTCTGTTTATAATACAGTGACCTATCTAACGAATGTGTTTTACGCCAAACACATCGTCTTTTTTAGACTAGAATTTCAGAGGAGAAGGAACATTTTGTGAAACTTACTTGTAGGCAGTTGAGTATGTTTATCAAGTATGATTTTAAAACCACACAAAATGGTATATTATATATGTTCAGACTCGTAATTTGTTGGGTTTATAAACAAATTTGAATCCAAAATATAATTGAAGGCAGTGATGTCTATTTTATATTGGTCCATAGGAAATATTTTTTTATAGATATCATGCATTTGTAATAAAAAATAAGTACTTAGTGTAAGATTACTTATTGCTGTATTCTGCCAGGATGGAAGTAAGCCCTACAGTGCCCGGTATGTTGGCTCAATGGTGGCGGATGTGCATCGAACACTTGTCTACGGGGGCATGTTTGCATACCCTGCCACTACGGACGCACCAAAGGGCAAGGTAAGATATCACTTACTATTATTCTGTCAGTATTGATGGTAGAAACTTCGTCAAATTGGTGGCTCCTTTCCACATTTCATCAGTGTTAATTTTTCCGCTATGGGTCTATGGTTATTTTGGGGGTTGGTTTTTTTTCTGCTGGTTCCACTGTCTTGTAAAATTTATGGTTTCCTTCCTTCCAACACATGTTCTCTTTTGGCTGCGAATCTTTTTTTGATGTTGTTTCTTTGGGATGTAACCTTGGAGGTAAACTTTACATCAATATGTGTTACTATCTTCTCAAGTCTGTCTGTCCTGTTAAAGCTATGATTCTATTTGTATTGGTGGCATACAGATGCAGCGAGTGGAACAACAGTGACTATGTGAAACTAACAGAAGTACCGATAGTTTCCGAAAGAGGGCTGAAAATGGTTGTTGTTGATCTGTGTTGGCTTGTCAGAAATGGCATAATTGCCACTGTGTGATTAATGTTGTAACACTTAACTGCTCGCTCATAGGTGTAAGAAATATTGAAAGAAAAACAAATTTATGTCTTCTCGAGGCAAATGTTACAAGATACTCGATCGTAACACATTCTACTTGGGTGTTTGTTGTTAACATAAGATGTGTTTTGTTGATGCTGTTTAGCTGCGACTGCTGTATGAGTGCAACCCAATGGCCTTCATCATAGAACAGGTACGGACAGATTTCAGTTTCTAATCACTCAGTATCATGGAAAGTATTCAATGAGAACCATGAGTGCTCATGTAAGATGGAGGTTGTACGAGTAACAAGATGGCTTTCAAGAAGGAATACTCTTGCGTCATGTAAATAGCGCGAAACTCATAGCACTATATCAGATATTTCAAGAATTACTTCATGGATCTCCATTGCACTGAAATACAACCAGTTAAAAACTAAACTTAAATGTCACAATTTTCTTAGTCCTTTGATCATTGTTTCTGTAATATTTGTAACTTGAATGGTGCACTATTTGGAAAAGCTACTTGAGACTTTAATGCTGTCTGTTGCGACAGGCTGGGGGCCTGGCGACGACTGGGACAATGCCAATCCTAGACATTATGCCAGACCACATACACCAGCGTGCCCCTATCTTCCTTGGCTCCCGAGATGACATCAATGACGTCATAGCGTGCTTCAGCAAATACGAAAAAGGGAAAAAATAAAGTCTGAAGGGATGCAACTCTGAAGTCTGAACCCAAATCTGAATCAAGTGAACTGACGTCTGAAGCAAGTGAACTAAAGTCTGAAGCAAGTGAACTGAAGTCTGAAGCAAGTGAACTGAAGTCTGAAGCAAGTGAACTAAAGTCTGAAGCAAGTGAACTGCAGTCTGAAGCAAGTGAACTAAAGTCTGAATCAAGTAAACTGAACTCTGAATTATGTGAACTAAAGTCTCAATGAAGAGAATGAAAATCTGACAGAAAAAAGTGATCTGAAGTCTGATTCAAGCAACCAAAACTGAAATAAATGAACTGAAGCAAGCAAATGACATGAAGGCTGAATTGAGTGAACTGATTTCTAACACAAGACGAAGTGAGCTGAAGGCAGCGTGAACTCTGAGTCAATGCATTATTGGGTTTGTTCTTTCATTACCCCTCGCCAAGAACAATACACAATATATTATTGTGATCGAAAGTGGCTGTTAGTTTAATAGGAGGCAGAATTTAACAACTCTTTAGGCAAATAATTAGAAATTAGAAATATGTTGAATCTCCTTGTTACACAGTTTAAAGTCTATTTTGACAGTTTGAAATGGTTGTAGCGAAATAAGCTTGCATTTATTACATATCAGTATCATATTTTGATATACTGGGTACATGTATGTTTACGATATATTCATAACATTCTGCTGGTTGATAAGATGCTATGCATTTTATAATAATTATAATTTTCGTTACATTTGTATGGTATATTGATATGGTATCATATCTCGGTGATAGATAAAATCATTTATTTCTGCTATACATGTATTATGGACAATTTCTTTTTAATTTTCATTCAGTTGTGTGTAATCATACCCCTACTAGTGCCTCGTGTCCAGGTAGTTTTTTACTAAACACAAAAGTAGTAACATAGTGTTGTCACTCATCAACATGATTAATGTATTACTGCTATTAGTAGTTATCTGTATTAGAACTGTTAAGATAAAAGACAACAAACATGCATGGAAAAATTGAACTATTTTTATTCCTGAGTTTAGGGCATTACTTTTGTGTGTGGATAAATGGAATGTTGCACCAGTCATAGAAGGGACCAATAATAAATGTAATATTCATCCTACTTCAAGAACCGTTCATATTATGTTTTTTTGCGTTAATACTTAAGTTGTCATGTACACCGAGTTCTTACTCGGGTTGTCACGTACACAGACAGTTCATATTTCTACCATCATGTACAGTCATAAGCTTATACTAGAGTTGTAATGTACACTGAGAGTTCGTACTTGTAACAGTCGCAACTCATACTTGGTTATATTGTAAGAAATTAACTTACTTTGGAGCATATCTTTTGAAACGTCGTCCAGAGTAAGTTAATTTCTTACAACATGACCATATCTTGGAGCCATGAACAATATATTCCGCATCATACTCTGTTGTTCATCCACAAAATAACAGAACATCAGTTTTATATATAATATTTATTTTTCACACAATTCCGTACAAGTTACATTTGACTATCCAGTAGTCAGCATGATTACAAGACAAGGCACACAAACTGAACATAGAATAAGCAACTTACAACTGCTGAAATCTTTCCTCAATTCATTCAACTCGTCACATATCACATTCGTCAGTGTTCATTATATTTCTTAGTGATTGTTGTCAACTTTGCAATCAGCATACCATGGTGTAAAGTAGACGACAAGAGAGAAAGGCTGTAGCGTCCGCACAGCTTAACTACTTCAAACACGCCAACATTAAATAGCACAGTGCATCCAAAACAGAACCTGCTGTTCTGAAAAATAGTCATATTTCTTATAATTATTGAAATGAATCAGTGTTATTATATTTTATTACCACTTCAAAACCATCACATTTACAGTACCCCGGGTATATATATATATATATATATTAATTTGAAGCATGTCTAATAAACCACAGTGTACATCTAATATATTGAATACTTCAAGTAAATCAAAGTGTTCTAATAGATTGAAGTACTTAATCTAAATCACAGCATACTTCTAACAGATTGAAGTGCTTCGTGTAAATCACAGAGTACTTTATCTCTGAGAGTTTCATGCACTTTCAAGTAAATCATAGTGCACTTATGGTAGCTTGAAATACTTAAAATATATCAGATTGTATTTCCAACAGTTTGAATCATTTAAAATAAATCACACGCAAATAATATTTGAAGAACTGAATAAAAGTACTAATCTGAAGCACAAAAAGCACAGCTATAGATATCACAGATTTTCATCGTTTAAGGCACACCCAATAAATCACATTAACCAGAAAACAGTCTGATAAATACATCCTAAAATCTTCCTTGATATAGCTTTGTGTATCACAGCCTAAGAGTATAAATAAACAGATTTTCCTTAACTTATATAAACACTATTAACTTTATAACAATTCTATTTGGGCAAGAACTTGACCTAGATAATTCTGCTAAACTGAAAATTCATAGCATTAGTATATAAAGTTACTATTGTATAGACCACTGTGTTACTTTAATTTTAAATGCAGAACAGTGTAAACATAAGCCTCATAACAGTTAACAGACAAAACAGTGTTTATTTTTACAATATATTACAATCAGTCGCTATATTGTTAACATACTTGAAAATTCATAAATATTTGCGAACATAATACCGTAACTTTTACACAGAAGTCACAGAAGAGAAGTCTAAAACACCTGGAAATGTTGGCTTTCAGATCTATTTTCTTGGGGAATGAATACCAGTTGCTGAGGTTGTGAGTTGGCTGACCTTGACCTACGCCTCTTCCTCTGCAGGCACATCGCCTCCACTCTTCAACTTGGCAATGATCTGAAACCAGCAGAGAATATTGCAGAGATAATGGAATGACTTCTTTAGCACCAACATCCTTGGATGACCAGAGAGAGGGTTGTCTGAATCGAGGGCTAAATAGGTGACTAGGACTAAGTCTACAGGCCAAACATGTAGTAAAGAATATTGATCATAATCCTCATAAGAATTGATACATTAAGGTATGAACATAGACAATCTTGTTCCTATGCTTTGAAGTTTAATCTACAATTTATTTGCAACTTTCAGTCTGGGTGGCATGAAACAGGTGTGTGGGATGCAGTTGGTCCGGAGACTGGATGTTGCCGACTGCCAGATCAGTGAGACACCAAGAAGTTTCAAGAAATGACAAAACTAATACTAAAACAGATTAAATTAAAGTATATACACTGGTAGTGTTTGCAAACAAGATGAGTGACTTACGTTCTTCAGTCTGGCGATCTCCTTGTTGTCAGCATTCTTCTGGGCATCGTTTGTGATGAGTTTCACTCTGGAGGCATAACTGTAGCAAGACATGTCTGGTTACTGGCTGCTTCATCTGTCTCACACATTAACACACACAGACACACATGCACGCACGCACACACACACATACAGACACACACACAGACACACACACACAGACGCACACAGACAGACAGACACACACAGACACAGACACACACATACAGACACACACACACACAGACACACACACACAGACGCACACAGACAGACAGACACACAGACATACACACACACTCACACGCACACAGACACACACATGCACACAGACAGACAGACACACACAGACACACAGACACACATGCACGCACGCACACACACACATACAGACACACACACACACAGACACACACACACAGACGCACACAGACAGACAGACACACACAGACACACAGACACACAGACATACACACACACTCAAACGCACACAGACACACACATGCACACAGACAGACACACAGACACACAGACACACAGACACACAGACACACAGACACACAGACACGCACACGCACACGCACACGCACACGCATGCATACTTCAAAATAGGCATATCTATGGAATTTATGCACGTATCATATGATAAGTCATGATTGATACAAGTGAGACTGAACTGATAACTGACACGAGTCAGACACTGATGATGGGATGACTCAGCCAGACACTAATGTATGTGTGATGTGACGTGACGTGACGTGACGTGATGACTGGAATGAAGAGTCAAACTTGATAATGTGATGACTGACATGAGTGAGTCAGTCACTGATGATGTGATGACTGACATGAGTCAGTCAGTCAGTGATAGTGTGATGACTGACATGAATGAATCAATCACTGATAATGTGAAACCTGACACGAGTGAGTCAGTCGATGACGATGTGATAACTGACATGAGTGAGTCGGTGATAATGTAATAAGTAACATGAGTGAATCAATCACTGATAATGTGATGACTGACGTGAGTGAGACGACGGTCTCATCAGCGTTGTAGTTGGCGGGTGACACGTTGACAAACATGAGTGTCTTGGCATTGCCGCCCAGGGAGTCCTGCATCAGCATGGTCAGCTTGTTGTTGCGGTAGGGGATGAAGTCCTGCTCGCTGGACAGGGCCGAGATGACGTCTCCCAGCGCTGACAGGGACTTGTTGATGGACATGGCTTCCTGGGGGAGGGAACAGGGAAGGTTCAGTTAGTGACTTGTTGATGGACATGGCTTCCTGGGGGAGGGAAGGTTCAGTTAGTGACTTGTTGATGGACATGGCTTCCTGGGGGAGGGAAGGTTCAGTTAGTGACTTGTTGATGGACATGGCTTCCTGGGGGAGGAAGGTTCAGTTAGTGACTTGTTGATGGACATGGCTTCCTGGGGGAGGGAACAGGGAAGGTTCAGTTAGTGACTTGTTGATGGACATGGCTTCCTGGGGGAGGGAAGGTTCAGTTAGTGACTTGTTGATGGACATGGCTTCCTGGGGGAGGAAGGTTCAGTTAGTGACTTGTTGATGGACATGGCTTCCTGAGAGAGGGAAGGTTCAGTTAGTGACTTGTTGATGGACATGGCTTCCTGAGGGAGGGAAGGTTCAGTTAGAGACTTGTTGATGGACATGGCTTCCTGGGGGAGGGAAGGTTCAGTTAGAGACTTGTTGATGGACATGGCTTCCTGGGGGAGGGAAGGTTCAGTTAGAGACTTGTTGATGGACATGGCTTCCTGGGGGAGGGAAGGTTCAGTTAGAGACTTGTTGATGGACATGGCTTCCTGGGGGAGGGAAGGTTCAGTTAGTGACTTGTTGATGGACATGGCTTCCTGGGGGAGGAAGGTTCAGTTAGTGACTTGTTGATGGACATGGCTTCCTGAGGGAGGGAAGGTTCAGTTAGAGACTTGTTGATGGACATGGCTTCCTGGGGGAGGGAAGGTTCAGTTAGTGACTTGTTGATGGACATGGCTTCCTGAGGGAGGGAAGGTTCAGATAGAGACTTGTTGATGGACATGGCTTCCTGGGGGAGGGAAGGTTCAGTTAGTGACTTGTTGATGGACATGGCTTCCTGAGGGAGGGAAGGTTCAGTTAGAGACTTGTTGATGGACATGGCTTCCTGGGGGAGGGAAGGTTCAGTTAGAGACTTGTTGATGGACATGGCTTCCTGGGGGAGGGAAGGTTCAGTTAGTGACTTGTTGATGGACATGGCTTCCTGGGGGAGGGAAGGTTCAGTTAGTGACTTGTTGATGGACATGGCTTCTTGGGGGAGGGAAGGTTCAGTTAGTGACTTGTTGATGGACATGGCTTCCTGAGGGAGGGAAGGTTCAGTTAGTGACTTGTTGATGGACATGGCTTCTTGGGGGAGGGAAGGTTCAGTTAGTGACTTGTTGATGGACATGGCTTCCTGAGGGAGGGAAGGTTCAGTTAGTGACTTGTTGATGGACATGGCTTCCTGGGGGAGGGAAGGTTCAGTTAGTGACTTGTTGATGGACATGGCTTCCTGGGGGAGGAAGGTTCAGTTAGTGACTTGTTGATGGACATGGCTTCCTGAGAGAGGGAAGGTTCAGTTAGTGACTTGTTGATGGACATGGCTTCCTGGGGGAGGGAAGGTTCAGTTAGAGACTTGTTGATGGACATGGCTTCCTGAGAGAGGGAAGGTTCAGTTAGAGACTTGTTGATGGACATGGCTTCCTGGGGGAGGGAAGGTTCAGTTAGAGACTTGTTGATGGACATGGCTTCCTGAGAGAGGGAAGGTTCAGTTAGAGACTTGTTGATGGACATGGCTTCCTGGGGGAGGGAAGGTTCAGTTAGAGACTTGTTGATGGACATGGCTTCCTGGGGGAGGGAAGGTTCAGTTAGAGACTTGTTGATGGACATGGCTTCCTGGGGGAGGGAAGGTTCAGTTAGAGACTTGTTGATGGACATGGCTTCCTGGGGGAGGAAGGTTCAGTTAGTGACTTGTTGATGGACATGGCTTCCTGGGGGAGGGAAGGTTCAGTTAGTGACTTGTTGATGGACATGGCTTCCTGAGGGAGGGAAGGTTCAGTTAGAGACTTGTTGATGGACATGGCTTCCTGAGAGAGGGAAGGTTCAGTTAGTGACTTGTTGATGGACATGGCTTCCTGAGAGAGGGAAGGTTCAGTTAGTGACTTGTTGATGGACATGGCTTCTTGGGGGAGGGAAGGTTCAGTTAGTGACTTGTTGATGGACATGGCTTCTTGGGGGAGGGAAGGTTCAGTTAGTGACTTGTTGATGGACATGGCTTCTTGGGGGAGGGAAGGTTCAGTTAGTGACTTGTTGATGGACATGGCTTCTTGGGGGAGGGAAGGTTCAGTTAGTGACTTGTTGATGGACATGGCTTCTTGGGGGAGGGAAGGTTCAGTTAGTGACTTGTTGATGGACATGGCTTCTTGGGGGAGGGAAGGTTCAGTTAGTGACTTGTTGATGGACATGGCTTCTTGGGGGAGGGAAGGTTCAGTTAGTGACTTGTTGATGGACATGGCTTCTTGGGGGAGGGAAGGTTCAGTTAGTGACTTGTTGATGGACATGGCTTCTTGGGGGAGGGAAGGTTCAGTTAGTGACTTGTTGATGGACATGGCTTCCTGGGGGAGGGAAGGTTCAGTTAGTGACTTGTTGATGGACATGGCTTCCTGAGAGAGGGAAGGTTCAGTTAGTGACTTGTTGATGGACATGGCTTCTTGGGGGAGGGAAGGTTCAGTTAGTGACTTGTTGATGGACATGGCTTCCTGGGGGAGGGAAGGTTCAGTTAGTGACTTGTTGATGGACATGGCTTCCTGAGAGAGGGAAGGTTCAGTTAGTGACTTGTTGACGGACATGGCTTCCTGGGGGAGGGAAGGTTCAGTTAGTGACTTGTTGATGGACATGGCTTCCTGGGGGAGGGAAGGTTCAGTTAGTGACTTGTTGATGGACATGGCTTCCTGGGGGAGGGAAGGTTCAGTTAGTGACTTGTTGATGGACATGGCTTCCTGAGGGAGGGAAGGTTCAGTTAGAGACTTGTTGATGGACATGGCTTCCTGAGAGAGGGAAGGTTCAGTTAGTGACTTGTTGATGGACATGGCTTCCTGAGAGAGGGAAGGTTCAGTTAGTGACTTGTTGATGGACATGGCTTCCTGAGAGAGGGAAGGTTCAGTTAGAGACTTGTTGATGGACATGGCTTCCTGAGGGAGGGAAGGTTCAGTTAGAGACTTGTTGATGGACATGGCTTCCTGAGAGAGGGAAGGTTCAGTTAGTGACTTGTTGATGGACATGGCTTCCTGAGGGAGGGAAGGTTCAGTTAGAGACTTGTTGATGGACATGGCTTCCTGAGAGAGGGAAGGTTCAGTTAGTGACTTGTTGATGGACATGGCTTCCTGAGAGAGGGAAGGTTCAGTTAGTGACTTGTTGACGGACATGGCTTCCTGAGAGAGGGAAGGTTCAGTTAGAGACTTGTTGATGGACATGGCTTCCTGAGAGAGGGAAGGTTCAGTTAGAGACTTGTTGATGGACATGGCTTCCTGGGGGAGGGAACAGGGAAGGTTCATAGTGACAACTTCTTCTGTTAGGATAACAACAAAGTGGTCCAATATAGATAGATATATAATCTGAGGCAACACACGTGACACCAGTACATGAACAAGGCCCGTAGATGACGGGTCGAAACGTTGTACTCATCTTCGGCAATTAAGCTCCAAAGTAAGTTAAATTATACTACAATAAACCATTCTTGGAGCCATGAACAATATATTCAATATGGTCCAATGTAATCGTAATAATAACACTTAAGAACACATGTGGCATAAGTCTAGGTAAATCCATTCAGAGGAGCTTTGAATATATAATTATGTATGTATACACACACACACACATATATATATACCAATATGTATATTTTATTTATTTGGTATTTTTTATTTGTTTACATATTGTCATTTTAAATAGTTTAACGTTATTAATTTTCAGTAACTTATTACTCTACAGACATAATAATACCTGTATATATATATATATATATATATATATATATATATATATATATATAGGTATATACATCAGTCACATTTTCATATGGGACTGTTTTCACAAACAAACAAGACATTATAATTATCGTTGGATCAAAAAGTGGTCAAATTCAAAACAACTCTGCGGGATGTTGTTAAGAGATCTTAAACCCGATTTTACAGTTTAAAATAAATTTTGATCCTTAACAGTGATCCTGCATACTTGAAAACTGTCAACACGTATACGTGCCAATGGGACATTATGTTTTGTCATGGGAACTGTGTCCTAGATAATATGGCAACTAATATTTATATTTTGAAAAAGCTCATTTAATTTAACAACACATTTTTGCTTAATGTTGAATTTTCCTTAAAATTTATTTATCTGAATGAAACGATCCCCAGGTTTCCAATATTAGTGGACAGTTGACCATGTGTTTTCACACAGCCTCTACACCTGACTGTGGTCAAGGAGTTACGTACCTTCAGCTGCTGTGCGCTTGCCCCCGTCTTACCAACTCTCTCACTTCCCGCCAGATCCACAAGACTCAGCTGAACAAAAACAGACCATTGCCAACTTGTTTTAGCGGACATGTTATTAGGACATTTCACTAATAAAGGACACTCTTAATCAGGACACAATCAGCTACGGCTGTGAGAAGGCTCATTGGACTAATTTAGAAAGTATCTCCTCTTTGATAAAAGTATTCAAACAGCTATGTGCACCAATTATAAATAAAATAAATAAGTAACTTCTATGATGCCAATATCCTCAGAATTCAAGCTGTATGTCACAACAACAACAGTGGATTAAGCATTCTTCTAGTCAATGGCAATGCAATTGTCTGCGTCTGCTAAGGAGCTAGGGTGGGTAGGTTTTCAGGTGATGACGAAATGTAATAACAGTTTTGGCTGATTTAGGGTTATCAGGAAATGTATTTTGCGGCGTTGGAGCAGCAACTGAGAAAACACAAGTTCCAGCCTTTATATTCACTCTGGGAATAGACAGAGTCAAGACTCTGGGCATAGCCAGTAATTTTGAGCTTGATGACTGGAGCTGTCTGAGCTGTCTTGCTGGCATGAGCATTGAGAGCGATGAAGGTCGTTTTGATAAAAGGGCTTGGTAGGTGATTGTGTATATCTTAAACATGACACGAAATCGCATGGGGAGCCATCGCAGTGATTTTAGGAGTGTCACTGAGTGAGAGAAATGAGGTCTTCTAATCTATCAGCATGATTACTGGATTCAATTCATAATTGTCAGTAAAGTTTTTCCGAATCCACTATGTTCTCCTGTGGAATTTTCGGTGACTTCTTGACACCTTCGTCAGCGTTGGACTGCTGGCTGCTGGTTAATAAGACACCGAAAGCTCCACAGGAGAACACAGTGGATACAGAAATATATGTTAAACTTTATTTACAGTTTTCTAATCTGTCGAGACAGGCATCACACCGCTGCTAGTCACATGGGTAGGCACAGCTACCATCTACGCCTGTTCACTTACCTTTCCCTTGAGGATCTGTCCAGAGACTCTGTTCATTGTCTCTATGACAATGCCAATGACAAGATGTGACCGAGAACTCTCAGCATTCATCACTGTCAACAGAGAAAGGTGCAGGTGAATAGAGAGCGTTAAGACACTTCACAAGGTGAGGCACAGCAGCTAGGACTCAAGAACTCAAGTTCAATTCCTGTGCTGTGATTTTGAACCTTGGGCAAGTTTGCTCAGTCTGCATTGCTGAAGTTCTCTCAGCTGTATGAACCAGTACAGACAGTGGTTAATATTTGTCATGAATAGTTTAACTGTGGCATGGCTGAATGCTTTCAAGATAATGTAAGACTGTGTTCGTTTGTCAGCCAGGGAGTAAGGTGGAAGGCACTCTGGGCAGTTATGATGACTGGAAAAAGTTTAATTTTTTAACAATTTGAATGTTACATGAACATTCAAACTGCAAACTAGGTTTCGTGCTTATTAAATTCAATTTGGCAGGCAGTGAACCTTCAACATATTAATTCTGGTATATCGTAAAATCTAGGAATAAACAACTCCATCTTATCTAAGCATACAGAAGTCTGTCACGGCTTATACGTGCTTAAAACAATATGACTGTTCGTGTCTCAAACAGTATGACCACAATGTGCAAGTGTGTTATATCACTGCTTATGCCAATGAGGCGTGTTATGAGGTGTGTTAGTTTACTCACTTGTTGAGGCCGTGTGGCGGTTGCCGGAGCCCTGCTCAAACAGAGCAAACAGTTCCTTCGCGTTGGTCGCTTTCTTGATCTCGGCACCTGAGATGACGACCATGCCTCGCTTGTCCTTCTTGATGTCCATCTTCTCCTGCTCAAAGTGACCAGTTGAATGACAGTTCATTCAGACCATTGTCAACAATTAACACATGTACAAAATTAAATTTAACTACAATACAACAAGTTAGCATATGCCCTGTTTGAAAGGGGTAAATTAGAAGTCAATTACTTTTGACTTTTGTGTTAATTTACCCCTGACATATATTTAAATAATGGTTGCAACAATTGATATAATGTGATGGAATCTGTATGCATATTCAAAAGTTAAAGTATAAGTAGGGGAGAGTGGGGCATAACCGGACGGTTAATGTGTAGCACTGAGCTACTGGTAGGCTGTTCACTGCAGAAGCCACCCCGCACCCCACTAGGATGCCCGTCCCAGGCACTCTTACCACCCCCTGACAGGCATTCCAGTAATTATCCCCAGATAAACCTTTAGATCCAGCCATATGGTTATATGGGGCATAACAGGATTTGGTGTGGATTTGGCCTACAAATGATTAAATAACTCCCCCAAAGCCATTAATTATAGGTTTGTTTACAACTGCGGGATGGATCTGTGAAACTCTTTTACATTCCCTGTGATTAAGGGTTCATATGAGATGTCCATGATTGTCATAGAACTAGACATATTTTTTCTGTTGTTAAACAGCCATGTATTGGTGGAGGAATGTGGTGGTGTGAACATATGTGAATTTTATTTTTTCACTCTGCATTGTAGTTCACTCAGCTATATGAATGAGTACCTGCCTATAGAAAATGGTGGATATTTGTATGTGCAGCCTTCGCACATTAATTGAACAGCCTTGAGGCATGAATATTGTGCAGTACATATAAGAACTTACCTTTTTTAAATAAATCAATGGACTTTTTTAATTTGTGAATTTATGAAACGTCTCGTTAGTGTGAACAAGAGTGACTTTGTTGATAATGTTCACGATGTGAGATTGTGGATATGTTACTGCTGATACCACTTACGTCTGAGCGAGTTCCTGGCTTAATAAACAGATCCAGCAACTTGTCATTGTACAGCTCCAGCATGTAACACGTCACCTTGTATGAAAACTTGGTCCTGCAAATGTACAGACAATTCTTCAGAGGAACAGAAATCCTGGTTACATGATATGATATGAAAATTTATTCAGACCATTACACTCAAAACAGAACATTGTACTAAGACCATTGTTAACAACAATAAAACACAATACAAACAGGCAAATTTAACTACAATATACTACACTCTACAATGTTTGAAATGGATAAATTTGAAGTCGATGACTTTTTGTCAATTTACCCTGACACATATTTAAACAGTGGTTACAAATTCATATCCAAAGTATAACATAAGTAAACATCTTTACACATAATATAGTTACGAGAGATGGTCCACAACCAGATATAACTTAAATAAAAGATTCTTGCGTTTACGTTCAATTGCAGTAACAGTATTAACCATTTTTAAATGATCACTTCCTTTACACAAAGAGACATTGATCGCATAGCAGAACAGATAGTCTGTGATTATAAATCATGACTGGCTTGCATTGAGTGCCGGTAAGCTATTTTCCGTCTTGTAAACAAACGCTGAACATTTGATGGCAAATAACTGTAGTAGTCATGTTTTGTCTCAATCGACAGTTACAGAAAATTGTGCGAATGTTTCTGTTTCTAAAACTAAAAAATATGGATATGAAAGTAAACTTCTAAATAGGTAAATGATGTATAAATTAAACCACCACTGACTACCTGAAAACACAGTCACTGGGTGGTCTTCACAATGATGTTTAGAAAGTATTTAAAGACATATCTTTTTATTAGACACTTCAATTAATTTAAATTGATTTGAAATGACGGACATTGCATTATAATTTCTTTTTAGTGTAATAATATTTTTATTAGTGTTTATGTTTTAGATTAATTTATAGATTTATATGTATGTTTACGGACAGAGTTTTAGAAAGGGTTTTAATTTTATATTAATATATATATAATTTCCATACCATGTTTTAAAAGCAGTGTTCAATATAATTTATTTTTAATTTATTTATATCATTTACATTTACATTCAAAGGTTAGCGAGTTAGTATGATTTATATTAATTTATATAATTTACATTTTTATTTATTAATATACATTAATTTTAGTATTTTTCTTGTGCAGTGCATCGATCCGCCATTCGGGAATTAGCGCTATATAAAAACTGTATTATTATTATTAATGAGTCAGTGATGAGATAACCACCGTTCACTGGCATTGTTGGAAATGTACATTGACCAGTGATACAAAGCAAAAGCTGATTAATTCTGTGTCCTTTTATAAGCAAATCCAAGTGAATTATAGTACATAGTCAAACAATCTGAAATTGCGAAGCAATATCACAAAGAGCTACATACAAAACCTATCATCATAGTCGGAAAACACTGACGATTCAGAGGCAAATGCAAATTCTTTACTTTTTGTTGTTTCCTATGATTTTAACCTGATATGTCAGATTTTTGACACAGCTAAAGATAACTTGCCGAGATGTTCGGCAACTTACTTGTTTTCTTCGAGCAGGTCAAAGATGCGGTTGAAGGCACGAGGAGCGATACCAGGCATCGACCCATTACCTCCACCAATGATGGTGAACGTTTTCCCTGAGCCTGTCTGTCCATAGGCGAATATGCACACGTTGTAGCCATCCACAGCGGACTGGATGAGGTTCTGAAAGACGTCCAGAAGATCAACGTAGGAGAACATCTACAGCAATCCTTGGATATCATAATAATGTTAATAATACAATTTATTTGTATAGGACCTGCATCAATAGCATTGCTCTCATGTGTTTTACATAAATATATATATATATATATAATTATATATATATATATGTTTATATATATACACACATATATATATATATATATATATATATATATATAATATATATAATATATATATATATATATATATATATATATATATATATATATATATATATAATATATATATATATATATATATATATATATATATACAAATATTAGTTAAGACTGGATGATAATTTTTAAAATAAGAAATAAAAAGCATTCTAAATTTAGGCCTATGAATGAAATAATAACATGAGATAAAACATTTGTTGCATTCATTATTATTATTATACCTCAGTGTGCAAAAAAGAAAATGAAGGATATGAGCAAACCAAAAATAACATAGTAAAATTGTAATAAATTTTAAATGATAATAATAATTGCATAACATATGGGTAAAAGCATTTGATTAAAGTCCACATGATCATATCACAGAAACATTAATCTAATTAAATGTTTTCATAATTATATAATTATAGAAGGTGATCAAAATGGTTCTTATTTTTCTTACTAAATTTCTGATGAATTATTTTGCATATAACACATTTTTATAAGACATTTCGAGATATAACAAACAATTTTGTTGGTTGCAATGGCCAAAATCTATTGAAATATCACCCAATATGGTCGCCATGACATTAAGTTGTAATTTCCATCTTACCTTTAAAACTATATAATAAACTATGTTTCTTGCTGTTTAGGTCAACCACTTGATTGCTTATGGAAGTGTAATATGTTAAGAAACAAAGTACAACTTAAATGTGAAAAATTAGGTGCACCAATATCTTGGTTGGTGAAATGTTGCTGGCACTGCGCATATCATAAAATGACATCAGGATTAAAAGGTCAAATCAATTTAGAAAACAATTACTGTATCCCAAATAGATGCTCAGTGTGTGAGTGGGAAGGCTTGGGTGCGCGTCTAATAATTTCTCAAAAGTGGGCCGAATGTGGTCACCCGCCATATCGACTTCTAAACAGAGCAGAAAACTAATCTGCAACATAATATGTAGAGTAGATAGTTTAAAAAATAGTACACTTTATTGATTGGTCTTGATGCAATGTCCATGTTCAAAATTAACAAATAGATACCATCACTCCTAAAATAAAATTGTCATGCATTGTTTCACATCTAAAAAGGGGGCTGGGCCTCTATTAGGAGGTGTGCTTCTATTAGAGATAATACGGTAGCTGTATTGATGAAGTGGGTCGTACGTTTGTGTCCTCAAAGACCTTCTCCTGTGTTGAGTCTGGCATGAAGACAGTGTCATACTGGAAGTCCTTGGATCCACGACTCGTGTCAACAATGACTGTGTAGTCGTCTGGGGATTTCACGACGGAGAAGTTTCCCTAAAGACACAGACAAACTCACTTGACAACCACTGCAAACACAAGTTGCATTTCTCACAATGAATAGGAATATGGTGCATAGATTTATGTGTAGGCTTGATAGCTCTGTTAACTATATTTTAAATGACATTCTAACTTCTAGCTTAAGATTCACTTCCAGGATCCGTAAACACTGGAACAAGCTTTTATATGTGAACACTTGACTGAAACAACTGTGTACATTTTTCTTATATACACAGCATTGGATCAAAATGCATACTGTACATATGTATTGTCTGCCTAATGTCAACATATGGACCCCAGAGTCACATGTACTTGCTGTATGTTGAGTCTGGAATAAAGTTATTGAATTGAATTGAATTGAATTGAATAGTCTTCACACATTAATTGTAGCATAGCTTTCCAGAGATGTTGAGATGGAGTTTGATTGAACTGTTGACCACGCAGGGAGTAAAGTGGAAAACATGTTGAGCAATCCCGAGGATTGGATACTGTGCTATATAAGAATTTATTATTTGGAAACTTTATAATGCGCCATGTATCCAGGTTAAGAACCTGCTCAAACGTGCTAACAATATAAATAAGTAAATACATATGATATTTGATCTTATCTTATCTATAATGTAACTCACGCGGTCTTGTTCCGATTTGCTCAAAGGTCGAACACGACAATACACCCGGATCTTCCCCTTCATGTCTTCCACCATGTTGTAGTACTTCTTACGCAGCACCTGTCACATGACAGTCACATGATTAGGAAATGTCTCCAGTGATGTAGAACATAAATATTGATGACAAAGGGCAATGACAATCTAACAAAAACAAAACATCGACTATGAAAACAACTGACTTCAATGTCACTTTGCATAGTTGCAATTACACTTCAAGGAAGATTTCTATAATTGTTATTATAAAAAAGTATTTCTCTGTATATGTATTTTGTGAAAGACAACACATGAAAGACAACTGTGAATCCTTTCAAATTGTACCTGGACAACGACTTAGTTTATTACTATATTAGTTGCAGAGTTACCGTCTAATAAAGACAAAATTCACCTTAACAATAATAATAAACTTCTACATTATATAGTAGTTGGTTAATAAAAAATGACTACAGCAATACATTATTAGTGTCAACTGTAATAAATAATACACAAATATATGTAAATAGAAAAACATAAATGAATAACTAATTAAAATTATGTTCTGGATGAGGTAATTAAAAGTAGAAATATAAAAAGGTGAAAGATGTATACAAATTAGACATTTAAAAGCAACTTTGAAATAATAAGTCTTAAGATGTGCTTTAAACTTGTTCATGCACTCTGAACTTCTAACTACAGCTGCACTGGCACACAGACACTAACTACAGACACAGACACTAACTACAGACACAGACACTAACTACAGACACTAACTACAGACACAGACACTAACTACAGACACAGACACTAACTACAGGCACAGACACTAACTACAGACACTAACTACAGACGCAGACACTAACTACAGACGCAGACACTAACTACAGACGCAGACACTAACTACAGACGCAGACACTAACTACAGACGCAGACACTAACTACAGACGCAGACACTAACTACAGACGCAGACACTAACTACAGACGCAGACACTAACTACAGGCACATACACTAACTACAGGCACAGACACTAACTACAGACACTAACTACAGACACAGACACTAACTACAGACGCAGACACTAACTACAGGCGCAGACACTAACTACAGGCGCAGACACTAACTACAGGTGCAGACACTAACTACAGACGCAGACACTAACTACAGACGCAGGCACTAACTACAGACGCAGGCACTAACTACAGACGCAGGCACTAACTACAGACGCAGACACTAACTGCAGACGCAGACACTAACTGCAGACACAGACACTAACTACAGACAGACACTAACTACAGACGCAGACACTAACTACAGATGCAGACACTAACTGCAGACACAGACACTAACTACAGACACAGACACTAACTACAGACACAGACACTTACCCTCTCACTGTTGAAGTTGTCAGACAGAGTCTTGTTCTCTTCAGTGAGTTTCTTCAGGTCGTGTTCCAGGGTCTTCGCCTTCTCTGCCATCTCAGCGCCCTCTGAGGCCGCCACCTTCAGCACCGCCAGCTGACTCACCAGCTTCTCCAGCTCATGGTCCTTCTCTGCGATTGCCTTTAAAGTCACAACACATTGCCTTAAAAGTCGCAATACATTGCTTTAAAAGTCACAACACATTGCCTTAAAAGTCACAATACATTGCCTTAAGGTCACAACACATTGCCTTAGAAATAACAACACATTGCCTTAAAAGTCACAATACACTGCCTGCAAAGTCACAATACATTGCCTTCAAGCAAATTCACAATACACTGCAGGTCTTAGCTTTTGAAAAACCTTGGAGAGCTAAAAATCGCCCTCCTCAAAAAGCCCAGGAGAGCTATTGATATTTTTGCCGAGCCTTCACCCTGCAATACAACAGTCACATAGAGTATATATAATAATATACCGTCACTCTGTCCATTTTGAGATTATACTACTATATGATGTTTCTGTTAACATACTTCTTTATACGTTCACCAAGTAGTTTCCTGATTACCCAAGTGTAAGTTGCATTTTTTGAGGATTTTATAACTGGAAAGATCGTTCTATGTCATAGCATTTTAAAACTTATTGGATTTGTATTTGGAAGTTGGATTTTAGATGTTTTAGTAGTTCGATTAGTTTTTAGTTTAGTTTGATGTTGCTCTAGTTTGTGTCTGTACATATTTATTAACTGTTTAACGCGTTATTGGAGCGGATTTCGTTGGAAAGACAGACTTCGTGGCGATTTTCATTTCGTGTTAACGATCTTCGAAAATTCAAAGATGGCTCGTTGTCTGAACGCATTGGCGTTGATGAATATGCAGGATATTGTATAGTACATGTAACAAACACAGCTACATTTCCCTCACAGAACTTTATAAGGTAACTGCAACAGTTATTGTGTTATGCAGCATAAAGTGTGGTGTTCAAGCGAAAAATTTATCTCGATTAAAAAAAAAATTCCAACGCCTGGGTGCGCGGAAAATCGCCCTCCCAAAAGCAAAAGAAGGAGCGCGATGGAGCGCGATCGCGATCGCGCTCCTCAAAAGACAAGGCCTGCACTCCCTTCAAACAAAGTCACAAAGTCACAATCACAACAAATTGCCTTCAAACAAAGTTATAATATGTTGCTTTTAAGCAAAGTCACAAAATATTATCTTCAAAAAAAGTAACAATATGTTGCCTTCACACAAAGTCACAACACATTGCATTCAAACAATGTCACAATACATTACCTTAAAATAAAGTCACAACATGTTGCCATAAAAAAATCACAAATACATTGTCGTCAAACAAAGTCACAATATGTTGCCTTCAAGCAAAGTCACCATACACTGCCTTCAAACAAAGTCAACATATTGCCTTCAAACAAAGTCACAATATGTTGCCTTCAAACAAAGTCAATATGTCACAATATATTGCGTTCAAAAGAATCACAACACATTCCCCCAAACCTTCAAACAAAGTCATAAAATGTTGCCTTCAAACAAAGTCACAAAATGTTGCCTTCAAACAGAGTCACAATATGTTGCCTTCATAGTCACAATAAATTCCTTCAAACACAGTCACAACACGTTGCTTTCAAACAATGCCACAATATGTTGTCTTAAAACAAAGTTATAATACATTGCCTTAAACAAAGTCACAAATGAACTGTCTTAAAGCAAAGTTGCAAAATCAATGGTTTATTTTTTACTTTTTTTATTTTATTGAATATTACATTGGACTGGTTGTAAAAAATTGCAATAAAATATCACAAACTCTAGGTATTTAAACACATTAAAGGAATTCTTACCCATATGTAACATAGACAGCAGTGCATGATGGGAAAAGAAGCGAATCAAACCAAACAACTGAGGAGCAACTTGATGAGTCTGCTAATTGGACCTCACCTTCGGTGCCTCAGTCAACTGTTCCTCACACTACTAAGTGGACCTCACCTTCTGTGCCTCAGTCAACTGTTCCTCACACTACTAAGTGGACCTCACCTTCTGTGCCTCAGTCAACTGTTCCTCACACTACTAAGTGGACCTCACCTTCTGTGCCTCAGTCAACTGTTCCTCACACTACTAAGTGGACCTCACCTTCTGTGCCTCAGTCAACTGTTCCTCACACTACTAAGTGGACCTCACCTTCTGTGCCTCAGTCAACTGTTCATCACACTACTAAGTGAGACCTCACCTTCTGTGCCTCAGTCAACTGTTCCTCACACTACTAAGTGGACCTCACCTTCTGTGCCTCAGTTAACTGTTCCTCACACTACTAAGTGAGACCTCACCTTCTGTGCCTCAGTCAACTGTTCCTCACACTACTAAGTGAGACCTCACCTTCTGTGCCTCAGTCAACTGTTCCTCGCGCTTCCTCAGGTTCTCCTCGTTCTTACTGTTCTTCTTCGTCACTGCGTCAAGTTGCTTCGTTATTTCCTTCAGAATCTTCTCGTGTTTCTTCACTGTTCTCTGTTGAAACAACTCAACTATTTACTCTACAGACGTGTCATGTGGACCACATGAACATGGATCACATGGATGTGTACCAAACCGAGGAGTATTATTTTGAACATGTACAACATGAATATGTATGACATGAATATGTACGACATGAATATGTTGACATGAATATGTACAACATGAACATGTACGACATCAATATGTACGATACGAACATGTACAATATGAACATGTACGACATGAACATGTACGACATGAATATGTATGACAATGACATGAACATGTACGTCATGAACATGTACGACATGAACATGTATGACATGAATATGTATGACAATGACATGAACATGTACGTCATGAACATGTACGTCATGAACATGTACGACATGAACATGTACGACATGAACATGTATGACATGAATATGTATGACAATAACATGAACATGTACGTCATGAACATGTACGTCATGAACATGTATGACATGAATATGTATGACAATGACATGAACATGTACGTCATGAACATGTACGTCATGAACATGTATGACATGAATGTGTATGACAATGACATGAACATGTACGATATGAACATGTTGACGTGAACATGTATGACATGAAGATGTATGACATGAACATGTACAACATGAATATGTACGACATGATTATGTATGACATGAACATATATAACATGTGTACAATGTGAACATGTACGACATGAATATGTACGACATGAATATGTACGACATGAATATGTACGACATGAACATGTACGACATGAACGTGTACGATATGAACATGTACAACATGAACATGTACAACGTGAACATGTACAATATGAATGTGTACTGCACAAACAGGATTGGACATACACTTTGCACTGAAGAGGGTGCATATAAACATAATATTTAATTCATGACGGCCATCCCAGCAGCAAACAAATTATAACAATCAAATATTGGAATAAATATGATAAAACAACAGACCAATATTATATCTGTCCATTTCCCTATTTCTCCAACGTGTGGCAAAGCAAATTAATACATAACTTTGTAAGTAAATAACTAAAAATAACTACATTGTTTTTTAAGGCATCAGGGAAGACTGGTCCAACAAGGCAACTAAACCCAGGAGGCGAGTGGTCCTAAGAAGCGGGGATGAGATGCACTTACAAGACTCGGGTATTATCACAGAGCTGTGTTGAGTGTCTAAGTGCCCACCTCTATCTCCACGTTGGACTGGGTGCCTCCCTTCTTCAACTCCCCCTCCAGTTGTTTCAGCTGGGCCGTCAGGGCCGTGTTCTCTCGCTTCAGTTCCCGGATCTTGTCATTGGCGGTCTGGAGTGCCTTCGGGTCCTCGCCCTGGGGACAATGACACGGTGAGGGTCAGGGGTCAAAGACAGCGAAAGGGTATGAATAAATAGATTACTTCATCAGCAGTCATTATTCCGAAAAGTAATATTTATTGTGATATAAACTGTATATGTACTGATGGAGTGTTTTGTCAGAAATCTACCTACTTTGGAGAATGATTTGAGTCTTGGTCACGCATTGGTGACGTGTATGTTTCACAAATTATGTTCCAAAGTATGTGAATTTCTTACAAAATAGCCAAATTATGGAGCCATGAACAATATATGCCACACTGATTGTGTAAATTACCATACTGACTGTATCCATTCTGACACTTTGTGTTTTCAAACATCCCAAAAATCTACACAAATGTGTAGGCAAACACACATCTACTGTCTCTGACCAAGTCCACTTACAAAAAGTAAAATAAGAAAACTGTAAAAATACAATATTTAAACAGGAATATTAACATGCATTGATCATTAATTATCAGGACAATGGGGAACCTACAGAACTAATCAGTCAGGTGGCACCGTTACACAACTGAGGCCGTGTGCCATTTACAGCCAGTTACTAGGTTACACCACATTCATTAGTTTGTGTTTGTCAACATATGTTGTAGATCTGTCTGATAGTCATAACAGCTGGAAACTAAATGACCTCAAAGATGAACTGAAACACAATTAAACAGTTGCGTAATGAAAAAATAACACTCACCTTAGCCGCAACACTTCCCCGTTTCCCAGCCGCTCCCTTCCCTGCCAGAGTCCCGACAGTTCCTGCCTGTTCCAGATCCCGGATCTGTAAGATACAAGTTAACAAGTTTACTGACAGACACAAACTAAACGTTCTCAAACTGAAACTTTCAAATGGCTTCAAATTTGTTGAAGATTACCTGATTAACATTAGTGAAATGCAAAATTTAGGCTGTAAACTCACAAACTGTAGTAGAAATATGATATCAAATTTAAAGCTAACTTAAATTGAAAATGGAAGCTTAAAAATGTAAAACCATATATTAAGCTGAATACTTTGTTAGTATTAACTTAATAACAACTAGTTTCATCATTGCAAATACAATTTAAAGCTGAGCAATTGTAGTATTTTTATTTAATCTTTACTTTCAAATGTTCTCAAATACCATCTTTCATAACTTTGTGTGAAAAAGTAATTTAAATACAAACAGCCATATTAGCAACTATTTCTGGTTAACAGGTGTACGTGAATATATAACCAAAATTATACCAGCTATCTTGTTACTGCATGACTGACCTTCTTTTCTAGCACAGTGATTTTCTTTTTCTCAGCCTCAGCCCTTTTCTGTTCTTTCTTTTCCCACTGATCCTGCAGTTTCTTCTGTGCCGTCTCCTTCTCTTTCTGTACGGCCTTCAGGCGATCCTTTATGGACAGCAGCATCAGGTAGATGATGTAAGAGTAGGCTTTAATTTGTATTCATGGTGTTTTCTTACCAAGCAGTCCTACTGTGTGTAACACACCCACCCACCCACCCACATACCCACCCCTGATACACACACTCACTCACATAGACACACACAAACACACACACACACACACACACACACACACACACACACACACACACACACACACACACACAAACACACACAAACACACACAAACACACACACACACACACACACACTCACTCACTCACTCACACACACACACACACACACACACACTCACTCACTCACTCACACACACACACACACTCAAACTCTGTGTCAAATCTGCTAGACTCCACCCTCGCTTTTTTGAATTTATTGGCCACTTTTTTCACCATTCATAGAAACAAAGGTATATATCAACAGTCACAGAAACAATAAAAAAGGACTACAAAAATCAATGTTGTCAATGAACCATAGATGCCATATTTGAAATCTGTCTTAGAAACAAGGGTCACATTTGAAATCCGTCATAGAAACAAGGGCCATATTTGAACTCTGTCTTAGAAACAAGGGTCATATTTGAACTCTGTCTTAGAAACAAGGGTCATATTTGAACTCTGTCTTAGAAACAAGGGCCACATTTCAACTCTGCCACAGAAAATAGGGCCACATGTCAACCACGTCACAGAAAGAAATGAGGCCCATACCTCGGTGTTAGAGCTGCTAGTCTTCTGGTCACTCTGCACTTTCTCGACACTGTTCAGTCTCGTCTTCAGCTCCTTCACTTGAGCCGCCAGTTTCGCCTCAGCCACCTGGTGGTCATCTCGCTCCTTCTCAATGTTCCGCTGAAACGTTATCACATGACCACTAAAACATTGTCAGCGGCAGAGTTGTAAAAGTTATCGGTAGTGTGTCATAATTCTCGATAACACATTGGGAACAGTGATGATGTTATTGTCATAAACACACTGATAAAACAAAGTCAAAATAAATAAAAAATAAATAAATAACAATAATATGATATAGTTCCATACCAATATTAATATATTTACAAAAGTGCATTTCAGAATAATTGGCACATAATTGACAAAAACTAAAAGCATTCCACTGATATCCAGATTATAATTATAATATCATACAAAAAGTACCTGCTAAAATACAAACATGCTTATTTGAATAGCCAAAATTCAATATAATATATTGACACAACTGAACAAAGAGGCACTAGTTAGTGGCTAGAGGCACTAGATAACAAGTGGCACTAGATAACAAGTGGCACTAGATAACAAGGGGCACTAGATAACAAGTGGCACTAGATAACAAGGGGCACTAGATAACAAGTGGCACTAGATAACAAGTGGCACTAGATAACAAATGGCTAGTGGCACTAGACACCAAGTGGCTAGTGGCACTATACAACAAGTGGCTAGTGGCACTATACAACAAGTGGCTAGTGGCACTAGACAACAAGTGGCTAGTGGCACTATACAACAAGAGGCTAGTGGCACTATACAACAAGTGGCTAGTGGCACTATACAACAAGTGGCTAGTGGCACTATACAACAATAATTGGCTAGTGGCACTAGACAACAAATGGCTAATGGCACTAGACAACAAGAATTGGCTAGTGGCACTAGACAACAAATGGCTAGTGGCACTAGACAACAAGTGGCTAATGGCACTAGACAACAAGAATTGGCTAGTGGCACTAGACAACAAATGGCTAGTGGTACTAGATAACAGGTGGCTAGTGGCACTAGACAAAAATGGCTAATGGCATTATACAACAAATGGCATTAGACAACAAATGGCTAGTGGCACTAGACAACAATTGGCTAGTGGCACTAGACAATAAATGGCTAGTGGCACTAGACAAAAAGTGGCTAATGGCACTAGACAATAAATGGCTAGTGGCACTAAACAAAAAGTGGCTAATGGCACTAGAAACAAGTGGCTAATGGCACTAGAAAACAACGAACTGGGTCAACAGCCATAAAGATACTAACCAGTTTTGTCTTCAGTTGTTTGATCTCTTTTGCGGCATCAACAGGAATATTTTTCAACTTTTCCTTCTCCAGTGCTTCAATTTTGGCCTCAGTTTCTGCAAGTTTCTATTACAAACAAGCAATATTTCTATACTAATTTTGGTTTCGTCTAGAGTTCGCTATCATTTTGCAAAGTTGCACTTGCAATTTGTCAGTTTATGCTTATACTAAATAATTGTAGCAATTGATTACTGGAAACGTATTTGAATTTCTACGTTATTAAGTTTTGTTTAAGAAAGTAGTACACTGATACTGAAATAAATGTTGATCTCATATCAGTAATCTGTTATTTACTTAAATATATTCATGCATGCAATGATATTAATTTCTTACACAAAAAGCAGGCTAGAATGAATAACTCATGTCTTATCTTCACAGACATCAAAATATATATTAAAGTGTCATTACATTAATATACTCTTAAGCAAATATATTACGTAAACAGAAATACATTGGAATCCTAGCAAGTGAATCTTTACTATCTGTATGTACTTATTCCTAGCGTAACTGTATGGTTATAATGAATACTTAAGTATGGCCACTTATTTTTATTTTGTAAAATATTTCACAGGGGTAAACATTTATAGGTGTATAAATTCATGTCTACTCTTTTTCAAAGCATATTTCTTCATTATATTCCATCTTACCACATGACTTATTATTATGTAGTTATTTACTTTTTACTTATTTCATGTTGTGTTTGTATTTTGAAATAAATTGACTGATTGATCATTGATCCAAATATAAATTTAAACGTCATTACATTAATATTCTCATAGGCAAATATACCATGTAAATATACATTATTATAACGACAAATTAATATTTGTTGTGTGCACGTATTTATTTGTTGTGTAACAGCATCTTTATAATAGAAAACTAAGAATTGCCACTTATCATTTTTATGAAAACTGTTCACAGGGGTAGACACATAAAAGTGTTTCACTTCACGTCTACTCCTTTTCAAAACATATTTCTTAATTGTATTTCATTCGTACCATGTGACTTATTATTTGTATTTGTATTGCTTGTTTTTTAATGTTGTGTTTTTTTATAAATAAATTGAATTGAATTGAATAAAACATCTCAAGAACACACCCGCTTCAGTTGATCTGCCTGGGTGGTCAGGTCAGAGGTCGCTGCGGCCAAGGTCACTGCAGCCTCCTCATTGGAGTTGCCCAGAGCCGTTTCCATCTCCTGAAGACGACCTTTCATCTCCTCCAGCTCCGCCTGCGTGGCGGCGTGGGCATCCTGCTCCTCTTGCGTGACCTTCTCCGCCTCATCAACCTGTCTCTGAAGGTCATCTGTCTGTCTCATCAGATCCTAGCGACAGATAGAATTATATCAATGATTCTGTGGTGTCATAAAGAGATGGCATCAGTCAATAACCTGGAGAACTTTCCACTAATATAATATAATGTAATGTAATGTAATGTAATGTAATGTAATGTAATGTAATGTAATGTAATGTAATGTAATGTAATGTAATGTAATGTAATGTAATGTAATGTAATGTAATGTAATGTAATGTAATGTAATGTAATGTAATATAATATAATAAAGCTTTATAGCCATATTCAACGTGCATTACATGATGAATTGGAATGTAGTCTGGCGTTGACTCATATAGTGTCTATATATACAATAAAATGAAATATGGCAAATACATATAAGATATAGATATATGATATACATTGTACATCATTTGTTCATTAAAATGAATATAAAAAAATAATTATATATAATAAATAAATAACGACAAAATTAAAATAATAGATTATCTATTTAATAATAATTGTGGTGTAAACTAGTTAATAAATAAATAAATATATATAAAATGTCCTTTAATTTTTTTAAATATATATATATATATATATATATATATATATATATATATATATATATAAAGAGCTCTTAAGGAAAATTAATCATTAAATAAAATCCATTAAATTAAATGACTTTTTACACAATGCCATATTACTGAGGACACTATTTCCATGGCACACCAGTGATGATGGCTCACTGGTGCATTGCTGTGTTGACAGTTTTCAGGCATTCAAGGTCACTGCTAAGGATTAAACTTGATTTGAAAGTGCAAAATCGGATTTCTAACCAAGACTAGTGAAACAGCCCCCTGGTTCTTAGGCTGATTGAGTGTTCACTGACAATTTAAAATGAAAACATCAAATAATTATTCTAAATAACGATCGTCTTTTATGTGCCATGTCTGTCACAGGTATTGGAGATCATGGCACTCCAAACTGTAGTCATTTGTGGCAGTTTTGTTCTCACTCCATCCATACCAGGACATTTTGGAAGGAGTACAGTGAAGGTAGATAAAAATGAAAACAATAACAGGGTTTCAAAGAGGGCCTAGTTGATGTGTACACTGTACAGGTAGCCAGAAAAATTGGGTCAAGTTGTAGTCACAACATTTTTCTCATTAATTACAAAACATTAATATTTCATGTAATACTACATAAATGTTTCACCTCAAGGTCTGCATTTTCTGCTTCCTCTGTTGTCATGGCAACTGTTGGCATGCCAACCAGTCTCTGCTCCAGTTCCTCTATCTTCTCGTCCTTCGTCTAGATCAGATATTGTTGCAATGAGTTCAACCGAACTGAACAAACCTATTGAGACTACACACCTTTGATATCATGCATAACAAATTATCATAATGACTTAAAATTAAATGATCAAATGAGTTAAATAGTCCCAATTGTAATAAACAATCATTATTGTTTATTACAGTTCCTATCAAATGTGATCATGAAAATTGATTATATTAAGAAATGAGACACTTTGGATAATTACTGTAAAGGTTATAGCAAGTAAACAATTAAGAAAGTCTGATGTCTTGTTGTACTATTCCACAAAGCAAACAGCACCTTGTGTTAAGTAATATAATAATATAATATCATTATCATATATTAAATATAATATTAATATAATATAATAAATTATTATAATGCAATGCAATGCAATGCAATGCAATGCAATGCAATGCAATGCAATGCAATGCAATGCAATGCAATGCAATGCAATGCAATGCAATGCAATGCAATGCAATGCAATGCAATGCAATGCAATGCGATGCAATGCAATAATATCATATGACATGACATCATATGACATGACATCATATGACATGACATCATATGACATGACATCATATGACATGACATCATATGACATGACATCATATGACATGACATCATATGACATGACATGACATCATATGACATGACATCATATGACATGACATGACATGACATGACATGACACGACACGACACGACACGACACGACACGACACGACACGACACGACACGACACGACACGACACGACATGACATAATATATAATTGACCCGGATTACAATCTGTTGATGTCACGACTACAGCTGTATGAGTAGTTTTAGACGGACACTGACCTTGTTGTCTGTTTCCAGCATCTCTTTGTCTTCAGTCAGATACTTGACTTCATCCTCCAGTTCTGCCACTCTCTCCTCCAGCCTCTCAACCTCCGCATCCAGTCCCTTCTCCTGTGTGTCTACACACAACACAGCTAGTTACACAACACAGCTAGTTACACAACACAGCTAGTTACACAACACAGCCATTTAAATAACACACTCCTCGTGAAACAACACACATTCATTTAAACAAATCAAATGTTCCCAGTTAAACAGTACACACATCTATTTAAAGAACACAGCCCCTGTTAAAGAACACACATCCATTTAACAAAATGCTCCCAGTTAAAGAACACAAACATCCATTTATAAACAGCAGACATCCATTTAAACAACACACTCCTTATTTAAGTATGATTTACTTACTATGATTTATTTACCATGAACAATATATTTAATATAACACACTCCTTGCTAAAATATGATCCGTCATGACTGAACAAAGACATCACTATGATCTGTCATGACAGAACAAAGACATCACTATGATCTGTCACGACAGAACATGGATATCACTATGATCCGTCACGACAGAACATGGAGTCCACCTGTGTGACAAGGTGGAACTTTGAAGGCCACATCAGAACAAACTTCCTCACACAACAATTGAAGGCATCACATTGTGATGTGAAGAGATCAGATTTGAGGTATTGAAAGCTCCCTTGAGTTCAAAATTGGAATTTGTGACATACTTATACAAATACCTTTAAAAATCATAGTTTATCATGAGACATCCATCGAGCTTTGCTATAGTTACAATGTTCATACACATGTAATAAGTCACTAGTGCAACACACAACTGCCAGAACATTTCCACCTGTATTTCATTCTCATGCATGCAGCTAAGTCACTCTGTCCTTTGTTTATTTTGGAAACAAAAAAGCTGGATAAAAACGTCAACACAAAATATGATTGAATGGCCGTCAAGTTCACATTTGTTACTTTAGACAAACAACTTCTCCAATGTTAGGCTGTACAATACACAAACCACTGCTTATGTATCCCCGTCAAATTAGTACCTGGCGCAGCCTGTAGAGCTGTCTCTTCTGCAACAGCGACATCTGGTGTCTTCGCCCGTAACTTCTCTGGGATGCTTCCGGTCTTGATCATCTCTAGTGCGATGACGACAGCCGTTGCTTCGTCGTATTTCTTGTTGGCTTTCTCAAGAGCCAGGTGCAGTTTGTGCCCCATAGGATCCCTGTCTCTGGAGAGTGAAACATTGTTAACCTATCAGGAGATGTGACAACTTCACAGGTTGGTCCAGGTCCAGAGGAGAGAAAAAGAGCTCTACCTGAGAACAGTATTCTATGTAAACTTACTCAAACACAGTTTATGTGTTTATGCATATTATCTATGATTGGTTAGCATTTTAAGAATAATCTTGTATGGAATTATTTTGACAAAGAACTAGGTGCAGCCATTTAGGGCAATAGTGAACACCTTGTCTGTGCCACGTAGTCTTAATCAACAAAATGTTCTTGCCACACTATGGACATGTCACATGACCAGAGTCATGTGACTTTACTGATGAAGTCTGCACTAAACAAACAAAAAGCAAAACATTTAAAGTGTTCTAAGAGCTAATGTTAAAACAAGTAAGTAAAATACCATAAGTAAAATAAAATAAGTAAGTATCAAATAAAACATGTGTAGCTAGAAATAAACCAAGAAACTAATGGCTTTCACTACATCCAAGCACCAACCAATCATGTTTCGACACTTGGACCCACCTTTCCTCCTTTGAAGGCTCGTGTCCGTGAGAGGCAGCGAAGGACGCCGCCCAGTTCTCGTAGGCTTGTTTCGCTTCGTCCAGCTTCACTGACCGTTTCTGCTGGTCATCCTGGGCACTGGTCAGTCTGTTGTCCACCTTCCCCGCTGCCTCGGCCACCTCCGCGTGAATTCCCTGCACCTGTCAGTGAAAATATCTCACATTAGAAACTACAAGGTAAACTTGTCTAGAGCAAATTTGCAGGTACGGAGGTCAAGTTGGGGAATTCTGATGGGCTGGTTTTGAAAGTCTCATGGGAACTGTAATTAATATTTTTAATTTTTTTTATTTATTCTAACAATTAGTGCATTAAGTTTTGTGATAAGTAGCATTGCTGAAAAAGAATTAGTAGTTTGTTAGCAGTCATCTGGACGAGATTTATATTGAAGTCCTATCTGGGGGACAACTGAAGACTTCTACCTGGAGGTTTTAAGAGTCCTATATGCAGGAGCATTACACTAGAGGACCTTTATATTGATGTCCTACCCGGAGGACCTTTATATTGATGTCCTACCCGGAGGCCCATTATATCAATATCCTATCCGGAGGACCATTATATCGATATCCTTTCCGGAGGACCATTACATTGATGTCCTGTCCAGAAGACGATAATATTGATGTCCTACCTGGAGGACCATTACATCTATGTCCTACCTGAATGACCATTACATTGATGTCCTACCTGGAGGACCATTACATCTATGTCCTACCTGGAGGACCATTACATTGATGTCCTACCTGGAGGACCATTACATCTATGTCCTACCTGGAGGACCATTACATTGATGTCCTACCTGGAGGACCATTACATTGATGTCCTACCTGGAGGACCATTACATTGATGTCCTACCTGGAGGACCATTACATCTATGTCCTACCTGGAGGACCATTACATTGATGTCCTACCTGGAGGACCATTACATTGATGTCCTACCTGGAGGACCATTACATCTATGTCCTACCTGGAGGACCATTACATTGATGTCCTACCTGGAGGACCATTACATTGATGTCCTACCTGGAGGACCATTACATTGATGTCCTACCTGGAGGACCATTACATTGATGTCCTACCTGGAGGACCATTACATCTATGTCCTACCTGGAGGACCATTACATTGATGTCCTACCTGGAGGACCATTACATTGATGTCCTACCTGGAGGACCATTACATTGATGTCCTACCTGGAGGACCATTACATTGATGTCCTACCTGGAGGACCATTACATTGATGTCCTACCTGGAGGACCATTACATTGATGTCCTACCTGGAGGACCATTACATTGATGTCCTACCTGGAGGACCATTACATCTATGTCCTACCTGGAGGACCATTACATCTATGTCCTACCTGAAGGACCATTACATTGATGTCCTACCTGGAGGACCATTACATCTATGTCCTACCTGGAGGACCATTACATCGATGTCCTACCTGGAGGACCATTATATTGAGAAGGTCCTTGAGTTTCTTCTCCTCGATCATCTGCTGTTTCTGTTGCTTCATGTGTTCCTTGAGGATCTTCTTGACGTCTTTCTCCACGGCCTTCTTTGCTTTCTCCTGCGCTCGCAGCTCCTCCTGGTGTTTGCGTTCAACATCAGCCAACTCCTGTAGTGAGAAAGTTTAACTGTACTTTCTGCGGGCGTGGTAAGTGGGTAAGAAGATCTAGCAAAACCTTAATTCCATTACATAGCACATGTAACAGAACCGTAATTTAAGTCATGTACTTTATGAAATATATATATATATTCACATGTGTAATCAGATTCTAGTTATCGTTGGTGTTGGTGTTACCATATGTCTGCAACATTATGTGTACACTTATTACTTAACATTACTGTTGTGAAATTTAGCAACATACTAAATTATTATTACATTGTTTATATAACTATTGCTGAGTTGACAGTGGCCAGTGTTTTCTTAAAGTATTTGTCCTATTGCATCAACTGTCTCTCAATTGATTGGCTAAAATGGCTCCGTTGTCAGTCGGGAATCGTGTATTATATCATGAAGTTTTATTATTGCTGATTATGTTTGTTTTATGCAATTCCGAAAATAAATTATCTATCTATCTTTCTGTCTATCTAGATCTTGATAATCCCAGCCTTCCCCCAGAAACTATAGTTTATGCTTCATAGGTAAGTTATGACGTATGTAAAAATGTAAAGAAACATCCCCTATGCCAACACATTCTCAACTGGTTCTTTTAGCAAATACATAACCAACTCCTGGTAACCCATTGAGGAGAATCTCACCTCAAACTGTTCGGCAGAACTGGTAAAGAACATGGTTTTAGATTCGACAGTGTTCAACGCTGCAGACTTAATTACAACAAGCAGGCATAAAATACAAGCCAAAACTTAAATCACGTTTAAAACTTAGTTGTAAATAATAAAGTGTCTTGTCCTACATTTTTTCTTATCACCTAAATAGTAACACTGTAATGTGAATGCATGTTTCAGCTGTGTTGTTTTTGGCAGCAAATGCGTATACATACTAACCCTTTCTTTTTCTCGCAACTGTTTCTCCAGGTCAGATCTGTCCACGCTGACACCTCCAGCCACCTATTGGCACACATCAAAACATTTACTGAACAATTCTAAAATAACACATGCTACAATTAGTGTGTTAAATTTGCAGACATGCCTGTCAGTGTCTTTATTAATGTTGTCAACAAATTGGTTGTCTTACTGCACAAGCACATTCATGGTTTTAGAAAATGGGCACTTGCCATGGAAAGTGGTATGATAAAATGTTTGTGCAACTGTACAAATATTGTGGACTGACTGATCAAAATCACACTAAATAATAATAATAGTAATAATGACTTCCTAAGTGCCAACATCCTTGAAGATCAAGCTCAGTGGTGCGACCAAAGCAAGGGATTAAGCAACCTCATAATCGTATAACAATGCTTGGAAAAACTAAGGAGGATAGACAGCAATAAAGATTTGTTTCATTTTTTATGATTACCCTTTAAAAAAAATTATTGTTATTTTTTTACATATTTATATTTACTACTTATTTACAGAATTTTTTATGTTTGTACTTTGTAAAATGTATTAGTTTGACATATTTATATTTACTACTTATTTACATTTTATTGTTTTACTTTAAAAATGTTTTTACATATTTATATTTACTACTCATTTACATTATTATTTTTTGTTTTAGTAAAATGTATCATTTTTACATATTTATTACTTATTTAGACTTTTACACGTATTTGCCAGTCTCAATGTGTGGGTGTTACATGGACCAAGAGAAGCCACCCACCAACACGGCCCCACCAGGCGAGGCAGTCCGTTCGTGTGTCTCCAGCTGCACTACTTCGTTCTTGGCCGCGGAGAGCTGCGACTGCAACTCGTCTCTCTGTTCGCTCATGTCTGACCGCTCCGTCTCCATGGCAACGAGTTGTTTACGCAGATTCTCCAGCTCCGTCTGAGTTCGCTCCAACTCGGCCGTCACCGCCGGGTCAGGCACCTTGACCTGTCGCAAACAAAATAATATATATATATATTATTATATCTATTAATTTGTTTCACTTTTTTATTTTATTTAAGTTATTTCTTTTACAAGTTTGCTATCTTAGCCTCACTTAATTTATTTATATTTAAAAAAAATAATAATAGTCACAATTATATAACTAATTTTAACTGTACTTGCACACACACAACTTGTATTGCTTATAGATGACCATGCAGTATGTACACACTACTGGACAGAGTAATTTTTTTCTGTGTAGCGTAGAAATAATAAAATTCTTCATTATTATTATTGTTATTAAAATGAACATCTATGGGAAGCATTCAGCCATGTTGAAATCATCACCAATTGCCAAAGCTACAGAATGGCAGCTTTTTCAACCCAGTCCCATCATCTGACCACTGCGCCAACGACACAAGCAGGGAACAGATCTTGGCTCTTAATTTTGCTCCTACCTCCACAACCTTGACCTCTGGTTCTTTGATGGGAACAGGGAGCATCTTGGGTGCGGGGGGAGCCTCACCCCTTTTCAGGGTCTCTAGGGTTTCAATCTGGGCATCAAGTCCTGTCATCATGGTGCTTACTTCCTCCCTCTGAGTGTACATCTCCTGCACCGAGTCACCCCTACAACAACCAGGTGTACATCTCTTGCACTGAGTCACCCCTACAACAACAAGGTGTACATCTCCTGCACCGAGTCACCCCTACAACAACCACGTGTACATCTCTTGCACTGAGTCACCCCTACAACAACAAGGTGTACATCTCCTGCACCGAGTCACCCCTACAACAACCACGTGTACATCTCTTGCACTGAGTCACCCCTACAACAACCACGTGTACATCTCCTGCACCGAGTCACCCCTACAACAACCACGTGTACATTTCCTGCACTGAGTCACCCCTACAACAACCACGTGTACATCTCCTGCACCGAGTCACCCCTACAACAACCACGTGTACATTTCCTGCACCGAGTCACCCCTACAACAACCACGTGTACATCTCCTGCACCGAGTCACCCCTACAACAACCACGTGTACATCTCCTGCACCGAGTCACCCCTACAACAACCATGGGTACATTTCCTGCACTGAGTCACCCCTACAACAACCACATGTACATCTCTTGCACTGAGTCACCCCTACAACAACAAGGTGTACATTTCCTGCACCGAGTCACCCCTACAACATCCACGTGTACATCTCCTGCACTGAGTCACCCCTACAACAACCACATGTACATCTCTTGCACTGAGTCACCCCTACAACAACCACATGTACATCTCTTGCACTGAGTCACCCCTACAACAACCACATGTACATCTCTTGCACTGAGTCACCCCTACAACAACCACATGTACATCTCTTGCACTGAGTCACCCCTACAACAACCACATGTACATCTCTTGCACCGAGTCACCCCTACAACAACCATGTGTACATCTCCTGCACTGCGTCACCCCTACACAACCAGGTGTACATCTCCTGCACTGGGTCACCCCTACAACAACCATGTGTACATCTCCTGCACCGAATCACCCCTACAGCAACCAGGTGTACATCTCCTGCACTGCGTCACCCCTACAACAACCACGTGTACATCTCCTGCACTGGGTCACCTCTACAACAACCACGTGTACATCTCCTGCACCGAGTCACCCCTACAACAACCACGCGTACATCTCCTGCACTGAGTCACCCCTACAACAACAACGCGTACATCTCCTGCACCGAGTCACCCCTACAACAACCAGGTGTGTACGATATCTTACATCAGGTCACATCTATATATTTTATAATAATCTAATAATAGTTTTTGTACTTCAATGATAGTAAATTTTGCAGCCACTTTTGATGGTACACAGTCATTACATCTACTGCCACAAGGCATCAATATTTTGATTTATTATTACACATATAACGGACCCATCCACACGCCTGTGTCATGATCAAAATTATGCCTAGCTGATAATGTCAAGTTTTGCCTGTCACACCACCAATGTCAATAATGGTTATAAGTGTGAATTAGATTACACCAGTGACGCAATACCCCCATGATCAAATATTTATGTGTACAGTTGCCACTTTGAAAACTTTGTCTTATGTTTGTTTTTGTCACTGAGGCAAAATTGTCTGGGGTCATAACTTCAACAACATACACAATGTCCAAACACTGCACAAGTTTGTCATCCATCTCTTTATGACTCGTGGTTGCTAAGCAACAGGTCACATGATGGATAGGTCAATTTTCAGGACCAGAAACACTCATCAGCTTATCCACACATACTTGTCAGCCTCTGTGGGGGGTCGTCCATTCTCCTTCTCAAACTTCTTCTCCCACGTTTGAATGTCAGCCTCCACCTTTGTCTTCATCTCGGCCATCATCATCTTGTCTTCATTGACCTTTTCCAAACTCTCCTACAGCACCAAGCAGAGGTTTTCACAACTTCACAAACCACTGCAAAGGACAACCATGAATCAGTCTCTGATGTTAAATTGTTGGAGTCTGTTTATCCAGTCTCAGTTAGCCAGTATAGTACTTTGAAACAGGAGTTCTGCTGTATTTAAAAAAACCTTACTCTGACATATTATTACTGCTGTTTAATTAAGAAACGTCAAATGGACATCTTCCTCTATACGTAAACAAATTAAAAATAATCATTATCAATGCCAAGTGTTTCATGCATCATATGAACATGTACAAAATTATTAAAAATAAATTCATTATGTAAAATTGACACAACCTGCACGAATGCAGCCATTTTGAATTCAGGAAACTTACACCCTGCTTAGACAAACTGCCACCCTGTTTACAACCTAAATATTCAAAACCCAGTATTTTGATTTTAACAAACATTCTGCCCGGAACTAACAATGTCCTACACAGCAACTTCTCACTTCCTGGTCTGGTCCATTTCACAAGTTACGTTTTAAAGAATAATAACACTGATGGCACGCGCGAGTCTATAGTTGTTACACTTACGTCAACTTTCTTGCGGTCCGTGTCAGAGGAAGCCGCGGCTACAGCCCCGAGGGCTGTGAACTGGGCCAGGAGGAGGGCGTACTGTGACCTCAAGGTCGCTGCCTCTGAGGCCTGCCCCAGCAGGACGTTGTACTGGGCCTCTCGCACGTCTCTGGCCTGGAAACAGGAGCCACTGGTCTCTCACTCTCATCACCCTGAGGTAGTGTATGTAATTACCTCGCAAGAAATTACGTAGGCAATCTGGATATAACAACCTCATCCTGCAGTTTTCTTCAGCAGACTGAATTTATGTAACTGATTAACAAACTGAAGTATTGTAACTGATTAACAGACTGAAGTAATGTAACTGATTAACAAACTGAAGTAATGTAACTGATTAACAGACTGAAGTAATGTAACTGATTAACAAACTGAAGTAATGTAACTGATTAACAAACTGAAGTTATGTAACTGATTAACAGACTGAAGTTATGTAACTGATTAACAAACTGAAGTAATGTAACTGATTAACAAACTGAAGTTATGTAACTGATTAACAGACTGAAGTTATGTAACTGATTAACAAACTGAAGTTATGTAACTGATTAACAAACTGAAGTTATGTAACTGATTAACAAACTGAAGTTATGTAACTGATTAACAAACTGAAGTTATGTAACTGATTAACAAACTGAAGTTATGTAACTGATTAACAAACTGAAGTTATGTAACTGATTAACAAACTGAAGTTATGTAACTGATTAACAGACTGAAGTAATGTAACTGATTAACAAACTGAAGTTATGTAACTGATTAACAGACTGAAGTTATGTAACTGATTAACAAACTGAAGTTATGTAACTGATTAACAAACTGAAGTTATGTAACTGATTAACAGACTGAACTTACACAACTGATTAAAAGATTGAAGTTACAAAAGTTGTATGTATGGCCACACCTGTCCTACCTGTATGACCACACCTGTCCTACCTGTATGGCCACACCTGTCCTACCTGTATGACAACACCTGTCCTACCTGTATGGCCACACCTGTCCTACATGTATGACCACACCTGTCCTACCTGTATGGCCACACCTGTCCTACCTGTATGACCACACCTGTCCTACCTGTATGACAACACCTGTCCTACCTGTATGGCCACACCTGTCCTACCTGTATGACCACACCTGTCCTACCTGTATGGTCACACCTGTCCTACCAGTATGACCACACCTGTCCTACCAGTATGGTCACACCTGTCCTACCTGTATGACCACACCTGTCCTACCTGTATGGTCACACCTGTCCTACCTGTATGACCACACCTGTCCTACCTGTATGGCCTCGTTGAGCTGTGTCTGCAGACTCTGTCTCTCCGCCTGCAGCCTATGTCTCTCCTCATCCAGAGCCTCTTGCTCCCTCTGTCTCTCCATCCTCTCCTCCCTCATGTGGTTCCGCTCCGTCGTCATCTGCGTCCTCTCCTCCTCCATCCTCTCCCCGTCTCCCGGGGCAATGACGGGAACAATGAGAGCGGGTGGGGTTGACGTCAAAGGCTGCTCCTTCACTGACACTGCAGACAGGTGACACTTGTGTAACGAGACATGTCACTTGATGTAGAATAGAATAGAATATAACACAACATAGCACAACAGTATACAATAGTATATCATATAATGCCATATAATACAATAGAATACAATAGAACACAATAGTATATAATACAATAGACTAAAATAGAATATAATAGAGTGCAATATAATACAACAGAACTCAATATGTAGTAGTGTAAATGAGTGCCTAGGACTGTGTAAGTCTGTGTTAGTCAGGTTCAGACCTGTTGACTGCTACATTTGCTGAATTGACCTAGGTATTTTTGTGTTTTACTTTTTACTTACTTTGGGTTTGTTTCCTCCAGTGAACAACCACTGTGTGGCGATCTTCATAACAATTCAGACACTTTGTTAGGAGGTGAGGGCATGAGGGTGAAGAGTCTTACGGTGGAGGTGTACAATGGTGTGAGGGTGGAGGGAATGATGGTGTGAGGGTGTGTATTTTGTGAGGGTATGAAGGTGGATGAAGTGAGTGAGGGTGGAGAGTGTGAGGATGCGAGGTGGACATGTACCTGTGTCCTCGTGCTTAGGGCCCTCAGTAACAAGGGCGGCTGCCAACACCCCTCTCGGTTCTTGCTTCATCTCTTCAATTTCTTTCTGTAACTTCTCGACTGCTTCTTTCTCTGCCTGTCAGTGTCAAAAAGATATCGTAATTGTCTGGCCAGTGTTGAAATTGCAACAATTAATGTTTTACTTGATTGAAAAGCTGAAACGCTGCAAGGCAAAACACCTTTAAAACTTTAATTTAAGCACTGCACATGCACGCACACACACACACACACACACTCACATACACACTCACACACACACTCACGCACATACACACACTCACACACACACTCACACACACACACTCACGCACATACACACACACTCACATACACATACACACACTCACACACTCACACTCACGCACATACACACACACTCACACACACACACTCACACACACACACACACACTCACGCACATACACACACACACACTCACACACACACACTCACACACACACACTCACGCACATACACTCACATACACACACTCACGCACATACACACATACATACACACGCACGCACGCGCACGCATGCACGCACGCACACACACACACAGTTTCCGGCTTCTGTGATACAGTCAAAATGCACACAAGGCAATATAATTATCAATAAATATATAAAGATCAAGTCAATTGAAAACCCTCATTATTAAAACACTACCTATGTATGGAATATTGCCTTTGATAACATAAGGTAGCCAGTATGTTTAATGAATGGAAATAATTGAATACAAAAATATTAAACTCTTGTACATTATATTTCTAATTACTTTCATTATTGTAATCTTGCCTTATTTTCCTCTTGTAACAGGAAATTCAGCCTGTCTTTTTCTTGCAATTCATCTTCCAATTTCTTGCAGGCTGGATAAAAAAAAATGAGTCATAATATGTCATTCATCTTAACAATTTTTAAATTGTAAATTGTAACAATTTTGAATTTTAACACACACACACACACACACAAACGCATACATACATACATACATACATACATACTTTCTTTTATCAGATGCCTTTTGCAAGCTGTACGCAGCTATGATTGTAGTGACATAACAGTACGTATAATCACATCTCTTCTCTGTGTAGCTGAATACAATTGCAACTGAATATGTGCAAACGTGTGCAATTTCATAGTTATGTTTTTGCACTCATAACAAATGCCAAAATTGCGGCCAGTAATATCTTAATCAGTTGTAGTTCTTCTTGTGGTGGCTCTGCATTATGTCATAGCCATGTACATGGCTACAGCACTATTAGTAGATGATATTGATCACAGAGGCAGAACTGCAGACATATGCAATAAAGATACAGGTGTCTACCTCGAGAAAACACACTTCAACTTGTCACATGACGTATGTTTTGTGTAGACACATTTCCTATTATTTTACTCATTTCACCTGAATATTATCCATTTTAATTCTTTAATTGTAATACATTTTATGGCTTGTACATTTTTATGTCTTGTTACTTTACACTTGTTTGTCAGAAAATAGCTCAGATGAGCTAATGTTATGCTATGCACATAAATGCCTCTTATATCTCGTGTTTGCATAAATGGATTAATTGAGTCGATACGTTGCATAATGGAATTTATGTAATTGCCATTAAGATCTTAGTCTGTGGCCTGTGCACATACCTTCCTGGTGGGTCTTGCTGTTCGTGTTTAACGAAAGTGTGAGCTGTTTGACAGCTTCTTCCTGCAAAGTTATACAAATCAATGACATTGGTAACAGACTAAATGCACCATTCATAAACACCAGCTGCGCAACATTTGATACATGTAAACTTCAGCCTTTTATTAGCCAATGAAGAAATATATAGTTTAAAGCAATAATAGAGTTTCTAGAAATAACTTGGTTATAATAATTAATAATGTTAAATATGCTAAACATAATGATAAATTATATTAGAAATGTGTTTGTAATTCTAATCTGCTTGGCTGCAGATACTGATAATTTTATCTGACAATGACATATACGGCAATCTCCATAGTTAAGAAATGAAGGCAGAAAAAGGTTGAGTTAAGATAACTCAGGTCCCAATGTTTATTTACCTTCTGTTTCTCAAGTCTGTCAAATTCAACCTTGTTCTGAATAAGAAGAGCTTTCTTCTCATTCAGCAGCTGCTTGTTTCTCACACTCAAACTCTGTAATACAGACACACTCTTGATAACGACCACACAAACAATGGCATGTATTTACATTACTAACTTAGGCTTACCGCATTAAAAACAACACCATCAAACAACATGACTGATGAATCTGTAGAACATTCTTATAAATATATCAAATAATGTTCAGTAGACAAAGTGTCTTGCAGAATGACAAGTTTTGTTGCGAAACATGCATGGCTTCTAGTTTCATAATAACACACTAGGTCGCAGCACCTAGTTTCTACTCAGATCAATGTTTTGTATGTCAATGGTGATGATAAGAATGACTTTGCCAATTTCATGACCACTCAGTGCTATCAATGTTTGTATATAGAATACTTGGCAATAAGCTTGTTTGTACAGCTTTATTACTCATTTTTAATGCGTTTTTTAGAGATTTATTTACATATGGAAGAGAATCCATGTCATTTAGTGGACCTGTTGAATGACTTTGAGCACTTAGAACTGAATGAATGTGAATGCTCTGCACTATTAATGTCTATACATAGAAGACTTGGAAATAATGTTATAATAATTTTCTATTGAGTTTAATTTACTGATGGAAAAGAACCAAATTACCAGCTGTACAGACAACCCTAGACGACGGGAAAAGAGAGAAGAAATTCCCACCTTGAGTGCGTTGTCCCAGTACTGTTGCTTCTGACAGAGCTCCACCTGGTGGACATCAATGACGTGTCTAAACGTCTGCACCTTCTCCTTGTACGTCTTACGCAGTCCCACCACAAACACTGTGAACTGTTTCTGTACACAACACACACAATAGAATGCATTGAAGAAAATCCGGTACAGTGACATGACATGACCATTTCTTATGAACAATGGTCATGTCAGCGAGATAAAAAGTGGCACAGAAACCTTTCATTGCACAAAGAGTTCACTCTATTGAATTGAAATTTATTTGAACAACAACTACTACTACTAGTACATTATACATACAATACAAATTGTTGAAAAAAATTACCACTGTTAAGATCCATAAATGCATGCAGTTTCCTGGACAAGCCTTCTTGGCCACACACATCCAACTTCAGTGATACAAAATATATGCACTATCTCAGAATGCTTGTGAAATCCTTAGATAGGATAACTAAAATACATCAATAAATATGCGATACATTGCGGCTGCTGTAATTCTTGATTTTTTACTGCCGTACTTAACATGACCTAATAACCTACTTAATATGACACAAAAACTTGCTTATATGACCCATCGACATACTTAACTACAATTCCATGATCCACGTGGGATGATCTAGTGTGTTATCCAATGTGACCAGCTGACCTACTTAACAAGACCCACTGACCTACTTAATGTAACCCACTGACCTACTTAATGTCACCCACTGACCTACTTAATGTATCACACTGACCTACTTAATGTCACCCACTGACCTACTTAATGTCACCCACTGCCCTACTTAATGTAACCCACTGACCTACTTAATGTCACCCACTGCCCTACTTAATGTCACCCACTGCCCTACTTAATGTCACCCACTGACCTACTTAATGTAACCCACTTAATGTCACCCACTGACCTACTTAATGTCACCCACTGACCTACTTAATGTAACCCACTGACCTACTTAATGTAACCCACTGACCTACTTAATGTCACCCACTGCCCTACTTAATGTAACCCACTGACCTACTTAATGTCACCCACTGCCCTACTTAATGTCACCCACTGCCCTACTTAATGTCACCCACTGACCTACTTAATGTAACCCACTGCCCTACTTAATGTCACCCACTGCCCTACTTAATGTCACCCACTGCCCTACTTAATGTCACCCACTGCCCTACTTAATGTCACCCACTGCCCTACTTAATGTCACCCACTGACCTACTTAATGTAACCCACTGCCCTACTTAATGTAACCCACTGCCCTACTTAATGTAACCCACTGCCCTACTTAATGTAACCCACTGACCTACTTAATGTAACCCACTGACCTACTTAATGTAAACCCACTGACCTACTTAATGTAACCCACTGACCTACTTAATGTAACCCACTGACCTACTTAATGTAACCCACTGACCTACTTAATGTAACCCACTGACCTACTTAATGTAACCCACTGACCTACTTAATGTCACCCCACTGACCTACTTAATGTAACCCACTGACCTGAGTCTCTTCCTCAATGTCTCCGTAGTTCTTCTCGATGTCATTCACAATGATGATGTGTTTTGTCTTCATTCTCTTCATGTCTTCGGTGATGCGTGCGATGCGGTCGCGCGCGAACAGGTACGGCACGTACGCATGCTGCATCTCTGCCAGAGCCTCCGCATCCAACGTATTTGCAAGGTTTTCCACATCTGCACACAACAGTTTTGTATCAAAGCTACTGTAACGATAGCAGGTATTCGGACACGTAAAACTAAATAATCAACTGTGCAAATATTATATGTATACCTTTTGTCTTAGTCTTCAAGAATATACTGCTAAAAAGTGATATTTCATGACCTTGCAGTTTCTAACGACATTGTGAGCTAAAGTACTAAATAAGTTAATAAAATAAATATCACAAATACATAAATACACAAAAAAGATTAATACAATTACTGGTACAATAAGTCACTGCCTGGCAATTTTTTACTGAGGACTAAAATGATAAATAAGTTAATAAAATTAATATAATAAATAGATACACAAATTAATTGTACCTTAAATTTCACTGTCTGAGTACACCGATTAATTGCTTCTCCTTAGTTTTACTTTTTTAGGTATGCTCAAATCATTAAACTCTCACGGTTGGCAAAGATGTCCAGAAAAAAACAAAATTTTAGATATTTATGGTGTTCAAGAATATATTCCCATATATACTCATACTGCCATTGTAGTATATCAATTATCAAAATTATACATTTCAGTGTGTAATTGTACCTGGTACTTGCACCATCTACCTCGTACCTGTCTGAGACCTGAGGGTGAGAACAGACTCGGGGCAAGTACCTGGTACTTGCACCATCTACCTCGTACCTGTCTGAGACCTGAGGGTGAGAACAGACTCGGGGCAAGTACCTGGTACTTGCACCATCTACCTCGTACCTGTCTGAGACCTGAGGGTGAGAACAGACTCGGGGCAAGTACCTGGTACTTGCACCATCTACCGCGTACCTGTCTGAGACCTGAGGGTCAGTGCAGACTCGGGACGCTGAACGTTTCCTTCCTTCGTCTCATCCACTGTCCACGCCTCTATCAAAACCAGCAGACACAACACTTATATACAATGCTTTGCCAACATTATTTATATAATATAATTTTTTATTTAATACGTATTTGGTACATCTTAATTGCATTATGCAACAGATTATTTTATTTAAATATTTTATCTACCTAGTAATTTAGTTATTCAGCATTTTAAAAGTAATATATTTACTTTTTTATTTAAAAAGTCATGACCCCCTAAGAAGATAAAATGTATATTTTACAAGGTTATCGTGATTAAATAACGTTTCTTATTATTGTATTATTTTACAATCTATATTTTTGCTACTTTGTTCAAGCTGAAATAAACTGAGATTACACGATCATTAACAAGATGAAATAAACTACAAACAAAGAATAAATAAAGTTGGAACGCGATATATGTCAATTATTACCACGTATTTATTGTTATATACTACATAATTAATTAACAAACTTATCATCTAGCTACGTTTAATCAGTCACGTGCACTGGCTAGATCTGCAACAAGCTGTAGCACTTACAATTAATTTAACAGATACAAATATGTAAAGTTTACACTACGTAAATGATCTTACATGTCTTGTGGCATCCTGGGACTGGATTTATTTTAGGTTACATCTTAGGTACATCCATAATTATTAGAACAGTTCGACGGTAATCTACAAACACACCAGATACAAATGAGTCATGTGACTTACCCTTAGACTGCAGGGAAGCCACACTGCCCTTGGTGGAGGGCCCAGGGAGAGGCTGGGCCTCCACTGGGGCTGGTCCCACCCCGTTCTTCCGGAAGATTTCAGGGGTACGACTGGCTGCACTCACAGGTCGTGACCCCGACTGACCACCATGTGCCCCGGACCCTGCTGAGGGTGGACGCAGCCCACTGGACACAGGTCTGGAGGCAGGGGTTGGGTGGACAGCAGCTGAGGTTGGGCGAGGAGCAGCTGAGGTCGGGCAGGAAGCAGCTGAGGTCGGGCGAGGAGCAGCTGAGGTCGGGTGGGAAGCAGCTGAGGTCGGGCGGGAAGTAGCTGGGGCTGGGAGGTGAGCAGCTGAAGTGGTCGGGCCGGAGGTTGCTGAAGAGGGTCTGGATGTGGAAGGGGAAGGAAGGGCCAGGCCATGGGTGGCCTCAAGGTCTGAGTCAGCCTGGAAACAACATCACAGTGTCACATACATCACACCACTGCATACATCACACCATCACACACATCATGTACATCACATACATCACAAACAGCATACCATCACACACATAACACAATCACAAACATCACACCATCATACATTCAAATACATCACACCTTCACATACATCACACCATCACACACATCACACCATCACATACATCACACCATCACATACATCACACCATCAGATACATCACACCATCACACACATCACACACATCACACCATCACACCCATCTCACCATCACATACATCACACCATCAGATACATCACACCATTCACATCATGCAGTGGAATAGCTCCATAGATACCATGCAATCACTAGAATGTCAACTAGTTCCAGTGATTTACTCTACCTCTATGTCATGGTGAAGAAAGTATGGATATAGATTCACATTTGGCCAATACTATTTATTCCACACCGTGAGATGTTGCCACTCACCATGTTTGTACTGTCTAGCGTGTCGGCTGCCTCCTTCACCGAGATCGTGCTGCCCTCTCTCCTTGTCTCCTCACTAGGTGTCGCCAGTGTATTGCCATCATCACCTGGTTTCACATCGGTAAACATATATCAATGTCATGCATCAATGAACATATAAGTTATGGGGAAATGACAGATCCGAACTGACATCATAATTGCTCCATCAAGGTTTGTTTTCCGGACGTTTCTACATACGCATACTTTGCACCCCCATCAATGTTTGCCTTTCCATCAAACTTGGATGGTATGCCATCAGCCGGTTCAATTATTCCCACATACCGATATACAGTTTTCACTTAACTAAACAACTTTGGCTGTACATGGCTGACTTCACCACACATTGCAAAGCTCATATGCAACATGTTAGTGATGTTCCCACATTCACAACTCAATCAGCTAGCTTCCTGAGTGCTACCAATTCCTACACACAGGGATTATGGGTATCAGAACTGGTCACTTCACTTTTCCAGTAAAATCAACAGGCTGACATTTCCCCCGTTTCTGCAATTTAAGTAATAACCAAATAAGCTGATACTGTGTAAACGACATATCACATTCTGCATTGTCAGTATAGATACAACTATATCCCATAATTATCTCGAAAGCAATGCATCATTGTGTTATAGTAATACTACAAAGCAAATGTTATGTATTCATAATTTATGATATATACACACACATAATATTTTATATAGTACAGTGTATACATATTTTTTAATATATGTACTGCTGTATATATATCTGACATTTCTTCCACTGAATATTAGTTGGCTATTTAACTACAAAATATTTAATTACTTTTTAATTAACTTTAAATGTATTTGTGAGCACACTGGTCAAATACTTTTAAGCTAAATATCATACAGTAAAGAACTGCCATCATAAAGATGAAGGAAAACAAAAACAGTACATTAAAAAGGTGGAATTTTTATTTTTTTATTACGGTAGTAGAGAATATTGATGGTGCAACATAAGGGGGATTCAGGGGCAGAAATGTCTGCACCCAAAATAAGTGAGCTGTGTTGTTGGCCCACAAACAAACTGTATTACCATTGGCTGTCTCTTCCTGCTCAGGCGAAGGAGCAGTTTTGTGTTTTCCTTTCTTCCGCACCTTCTCAGCAACTGGCATTGTGGCCTACTGGGACGGATGAAGCTAAAGACAAACACAACACGAATTTAAAAAAAAAAACGAATAAAATAATTAGGGGTCATCCATAATTATCATCATTTTCACAAGCGTACAACCCGTACACTTTTTCTGACCCCACCCCTCCCCCTTGAAAGTGTACAAATGTAAATGGTAAAAAAATGATGACAGTGTTTCACAGTTGCCATGTTTCGCAATAATGCGTCATTCTGATGAATCATTCGAGCACTATTTTCTTTGCGTTTTGTCGGTCTTTACCTCTCCCTTGTGTGAGGATGAGTGAGCAAGCGATAAGTGGGCACATGGTTTTTGTCATTATTTTTCAACATTAAAAAAGCGTACGTTCAAGTCATACCCCCTCCCCCCAGCGTATGGTTTGTACGCTTGTGAAAATGATGATAATTATGGATGACCCCTTAACAATATTGGTTGAATCAATCCCACAATTCAGCAGTCACTAGTCAACGTTTGGTTAACTAATCTGAAAACCAACACATTATGGTGTCAGGTTTTTGGCCTTATGAGGAATCATTCAACTAACATTAGGCCCACCTTTCTGGCTGACTTTGATATTCATCTAGTTGGATTACGCGTGTACCCCCAACGGTTTATGGTAATTTACTGTGGAGAGTCTGCACATGCAGTCTTACTTGAGTAAACCAATAGAACAGTGATGATCTTGAACATGGACATAAACCCCTTATGTAAATAAATATATTAAAGTAATCTGGGCCATTGCTTACTCAATGTTTAGTGTTATTAAGAACATAATACTAACATATTTAAATGATTGTTTCATGTAATGTTTCATTGTGCAGTAGTGGCCTACATTCCCTATTGGCTGTCATTGGTTATGACACCAGTTACGCGAGTGAATCCTCTCCAAACTGTGACTGCCTCAAATAATGGCGTTAAAAATTCATTTTCATTGTTAATCTGGTAGATTTTTGGGCAAGCAAGTGATCTTGGCTGTTTGATTGGTATTCGAGTTACTCATATATTGTAGATGAATCAAAGTCGGTCTCTATAACTATAATGTATATATATATATATATGCCCTGATATATGTCATTGTCAATTTTGTAATAATATTCATGACAAACATCCATTCCTGTAATATGTATACTCATTACTTGTCTTAATGGAAACTAATGGAAACTAGTTTCTCTGTCTAAGCCTTACACCAATAAACCCTAAGAATAAGATGACTATATAGGCTTAAGCTTAGCCGTAGGTAAGGTCACTGGGTGCTGGGAAACAATAATATTTACGGCGTCAGCGTCAACTGCTGTATTAATAAAAAACTATTATACATACGGCCTATTTATTACAAATTAGACATGTGAACAGAATATATATTGACAACTACATTGTCAAAGATAATTGCGATGGCCCCCAAATACGCTACACATTGTAATATCAAAACACCTATAAATAATATCGGCATTACTGATCGTAAAATTTACATCGCCCATCCCACCTCGGAATTCCTCGCCTGGCAATTTGCCCATTCTAAAACGGTAGGCCTAATTATAGTTTATTTGATGACGACGTTAAGTTTTTTATATCGAGTTAAATATTTCTCAACGATGCAACGTGACCGATGTTCTGACATTAGAATAATAAGATTTTTGCTATTGAAAACATACCTAAAAGCGTAATAATTTAGACGCGCACCGTCCTACTCTTCAACGAATATGGCCGCCATATGTAAACAAGTGCGTGGTGGTAGCAACATGATGTCATCAGTTTTCGCGCGATAGATTTGAACGGGCCGCTCAGTGTTGAAAGCCGCTATGTTGGGTACGGATATATTTTGTGAATTCAGATGATTTACAATCATACTCCATGCACTACATCACATGTAGTATGCAAGCATCCTGTGATTTTTAGGAAGTCATAACTATAACGCACCGATCTTGCAAACAACTACCCTTGTAACATGCAATATTCTTACAAAATCTTCACAAACGTGTGATTAACACCTCACCGCAGCTTTTCTGCAATATCATACTATGGACAAGTTTATTCACTCGATGTTGCTCCAATTTAATCAACTGTATGAATAAGTACCTCACTACATTTACCATTGAATAAGATTTTATTGTGTTTACTCATCAATTCTTCTGATTTAACAATGTTAACTAGTAATGTTTTATGACTTGATAAATTTCCATACTATGGATTCCAGATAGTAATAAACATCATTGGTCAACATTACTTATAAAACGCTACTTCAAAAAAAGTCTGAAATATGGCTTGGTGGCCATTCGAAAAACAAGATCCAATCTCAATCATCTGGAATGTTCCAATAAGATTTACTAGTAATTATTATATATTGTTTCTTGAAAAATCTAACAATTTTTCCAATACATAACATCACATGTAAGTAATTTTATGTGAATAAATATTCGAATATCAAATCGACATTAATTACTTGTAAACTGGACATATTAAACACGGGATCCCATTCTCAATGCCCTCACAAGATATGCTTTGACATACAAAGCCACTGAAACTATGGCAATACACTGTAAATATCAGACTCAGAGACTTATTTATGTTGACCAATTCAATGTATAACACATAAATTAACATACATATAAGTAAAAAAAAACATATGTTGTTAACATGGGAGCCATCTCTGCAGCATTAAACAAATATGTGAAAATAATATGTTTACAATTAAGACTAGAAATAGTAATAATAATAAACATTATGTTTACACGGGTATAGCCAATCTTACGCACATATAGCTAGGTACTTGAAATATTTAGACATATGTACACCTATATGTATAACTATATGTATAACCACCGTACTGACTTCACAGTAGGTTTGAAAGTGAACACTGCTGCAAGTTGTCTCAATCACCGACCAGGTCACATGACATTACCACGACAGTGTAATGTTAGTAGTTCACACAATCTGCAAATACTCAACGTAAATTCTACTAACTCAGTCCAGCCAAACAGAACACTGCTATTTTTATTACAACAGCTAATACATTTAATAGATGTTTTTGTGTTTATAACAGTGCTGAGCATCAGAATGATACCACATTTTTGTGGATACTGAGCAATATGACACACATGTCTTGGCTTGTACTTGTTGTATATCAAGCTACTGAGAGGCTTAAGTTAATATAATTATATTTAATAAATATATATTTAATATATATATATATATTTAATATATATATATTTAATATATATATATATTTAATAAATATATATAATATATATATATATAACCACAAAGGTTCTACCCCCAGGTAATTCAAATTTCAGCTAAAAGGTATAATACTACTACTACCGGTACATATAATAGTTAAAAGTGCACACTAAAATGTTTCTCAATGTGATTACCTGCCATACCAGGTATATCAAGACGAGTTCTTATCCGCCGCATAGTGATACAGTAAGATGATGGAATAGACAACGTCATGTCATAGTGAAGTTTGGCCGCAATAAAAACTGCTTTATTTACAATCTGGTAGAACAAAATGGAAGCATGATTTTCCATCCACATGGTTAGAGAATGCATCAGTTATATGCACAGCAAACAGACAGACACTCTTATGTAAGAAATATCATGAAAACGTAATAGTGTCATTAGAAAAACAAAAAAACACCAACTAAGAGACACAAAGAGCAGCTACAACATGCTCATTCATCTCTGTCAGCTCGTCTCCATTTCAGTTTTCAGTTTCTGCAAAACCTCCTCAACAGTTGTCCTTGACGAAGCAGCCACAATTAAACTCTTGTTTCGTGATCGGGAACCCTGAAAAAGCAAACATTATCATACTAATTATGAATTTCATTCATCGAGATTGGACTGAAGTGGGGAAATTGAACTGAACCAACAGACAGACGATTCTTGCTATCAGTGAACAGGGAGGAAGGCCGGGGTGCATTATAGGCAAATTTCCACCACCACCACACACAAATAATTTAAACTTCTCTGCTGTTGGTTCAGCTCACAACATACAAAGATGGAGGTAAGTGCTATTGAATATTTTTTCCTGACATTTTTTTTGAGGTCTTCGCGCATTCCGTAATCTACAATTTGCATCAAAATACTTCACGAAAATATTACAGGAATAATCCTATACCCAGCCCCTTCCATCAACATTGGGGGTTCAACCCCCAAATACCTTCCTGATTTTGAAGCCCGAGTCTTTAAATAAAGCCAGCCAACACCTTACATTAGTTCTTGATAATACTTGGATAAACTACGTTAACAATGATTGATTTCTTAACGTCTATGTTATTGTGGAAACATAGTTTACTGCATTAGTACATTAATGTTCTTTCAAGTCAGACAAAACTTGCTTACAAAACAAACACAAGTCCTAGAGTAGACATCGAAACTATACACCATCATTTCAACAAACATAATATAGTTATTAAGATTCTCAACAAAGTATGTCGCTATTATATTGTGCTTTATGCATATGACTGCATTATCAGTAATCAGATGCCTTTAGAAATCACTAACTCTGTCGAGTGATACGTCAGACTTGCGCACACCCAGGACTGCCGCAACGTATTTCACAAGTGTCGTGTTTGCCTCGCCGTCAACAGGTGGAGCTGCTATCTGCACACCAACACCCTCTGGTGAAATGTCTGTACAACAAGACAATGTGATAACATGTGAAATCAAACTTTTATGAAATATACAATGAAACATACGTGTTCATACATTCACAGGATGAATGGTTTTTTCACTATTAAGGTTTATTAAAAAGAACATTATCCACTTATTTTAAGAAATAGGTGGATCGTGTTACTGAATTTAATATTATGCTTTAAAGGGGTGCAATCTGATAGTTTTCATTGCAAAATCTTGTCATACAGACATTACAAATTAGTTTTATCATAAATATTAAAACAGACAGAGCACTTCCATATAATTGTTATATATTATATAAAAATCTTTCTTTTAGATTTAAGCTACTTTAACGGAACTAGTTTGTTTATATGGCAGAGCATGCTCTCGACCATAGGGAATCACATGAAATGATGCCATGCCTTTGCCGTACCAAACCATTAATGTCAGATACATTATACTACATGATATGATTGGTATCAAGATGATTCCCACACAAAACGTGTGGATCGTGACACCAACAGATGACTGAAGACTGGATAGACGAGACTTGACTACATATAAACTTCAATTTCAAACAACATATATCAAAAACATGCCGTTGCTGTTTTTACCATATCCGTGATCTTCGCCGTATTCGCCGGTTTATAGCACTTTACGTAGCTAAAACCATCGCAACAGCTCTAATAAGCAGCAGGCTTGACTACTGCAATTCCCTCCTTCACAATACCACAGGCAAGGACATAGCAAAACTTCAGCGTGTCCAAAATTGTTTAGCAAGGGTAGTCACGCGTTCTCCTCGTTTTTCTCGCTCAGTGCCGCTTCTAAAATCACTGCATTGGCTACCTGTGCACTATCGCATCATTTTCAAAATTTGTACAATAGCCTATCAAGCACTCTCATCTACACAACCAGCACATCTAAATTCAATGCTAACTCCAGCAAGAAATTCCAGACAGCTACGCTCAACCAGTAGTAACCCTCTTTACATCCCTCGGGTGAAAACGAAAGCTGGGACCCGAGCTTTCTCGGTTGCCGCACCAACGGTGTGGAATTCGCTTCCTGCCAGTGTTAAATCAGAAGGTAATATAGTTTCATTCCGCCGACGTCTAAAAACCTATCTCTTTAATGCTGCCTAACCTCCTTAGCCTCTTCATCCATCCGTTGACGACTCACGCATTGCTTTCGATTATGAGATTGATTAATCCCTTGGTTTTGTCGCACCACTGAGCTTGATTCTCGAGGATATTGGCGCAAAAGAAGTTATTATTATTATTATTATATTATGTAATACTAAACAATACTACTACTGGCATTTGTCAACATTTGCACCAATGGTTGTTGCTGATACTTGCCATCTATAGTTGCGTCACCATTTTGGTTATCCCCATTGTTTTTTATCCAAGCTCACTATTTACAAGTAGGATGATAGCAAAATACTTTTTAAGATGAAATTTAAAAAGATATTTGTTTACTGGGAAATAATATAGTTATGAGTTATGAAAAAGAGAAAGTTCATTTCTTCTTTATGACGGAGCTCCCGACTGCACTGGTGGCCTGTGTCACAAATCCACAACATAGACAACAACATGGATGACAACCATTATTTTAACTCATTGTTACCTGTTACTCCATTGTGCTTAGCGCCTGGCTTGGCCAACACTTTAATGATTATATCACCAGATTTCTCATGCAGTTTCACTGGCAAAGACTCTGTTGTCTCGTCTTTTCCTTCAACACTTTTTGCCTACAGAAGAGCAACAAGAGGCTTTACACATTCGCATTCAATGGGGCATGAACAGAACATCATTCACATAAATTGCAATCTCGTAATTCTGGTAAACGCGGGGGGAGGATGCTGTCTGACTAAAGCAGGGTAAACCTTTTATCAGTCACAATATCGGGTCTCAACAGTTTGATCCTGTTTATTTATTGAGATAACATCTTCGTCCTGTTGGAATATTGGATTGGACTTTTTTAAGACGGGGGAAATTGGAGGGTCCTGGATGATTTAGCTCAGCTCTGCGGATGTAGACAGATGTAGCCTGACACAGCGGGCAGCAGACATCTAAGATTGATTCAGCTCACATTCTTTGTACAGGTTACATGCACGGGAACATATTTGCAAGTCACAGTGCACCTAAAACGTGGTTATTTGTTATTATTCATTTAATAATACAAATATAATGTATTAACAAATTTTTGTAATAAATATAGTATAATGAATTATATCATTTGTATACACATGGATGTCTATAGACAGGGCCATGTCTCTGTGTATTGATCATTTCCTGAATAATAATCAATTATCCATTAAATCAATTATTTCCTGAATAAAAACAATAACACATTTCACAACAGTAGAAAAATTGACAGATTACACAATGCAAAAATCAGATTTCGCATCATTGTGTTGGCAGATGAATAGATTTAAATGTATTTACATACAAATCCTCTTGATGGCTTCAAACACAAATTAATACTTTTAAATGCAAAAGTATTTAAATACAAATACATTAGAAACTATTTCAAATACTGTTTCATTTTCAGGATATATTACTATACAGGTAAAATAAAATCATATACAGGGTGCATTGAGATATCTAGTTCATAAGCGCAATTATGTTTTGCTCATACGACGACAGGACAGTCTCAGAAACTTCTATCTACAGAGGTAAAAGTCATAATCTGTTGTTTGTTAAGTTAAGCTAGGAGTCCATAATGAAATGCCCATACTACCCTCAGAAGAGATAATGCTAATGACCACTAGGATCTTGTGAGGAAATATGACAGCTAGCTCAACTTGAAAGACAGCCTGGAGACCATGCACAATAGCCTGGTGTCAACTTGGAACCTGAGTAAAGTTGAAAGAACAATGGGGATATTGACCAATGCTCACTGTCAGATGCTAATCTATCCTCTGGCTCTAGGCAAACAAAAGTTGGGGACACCTGCTGTCTAGTGTCTTATTTGTTAATTAGCACTGTTGGGTGAAAGACATTAAGATGCAATCAATGACAATGCCAATGCCAATGCCATGGGTATTTTGAATGTTGAAAACAATTGGTTTGATGAAAGGTGATTTGCAGAGAAGGTAATCTGTTTAACCGGCATTCCATGTGATCAAGAAACAGAAATATTGATACTGACAGATAGTCTACATGTCCTAGAAGTGGAACTTACAGTGGAAGGCTACATTACTGTGATTACATGACACATACCAGATTTAACGACGAGTGATGCAGGTAATATCGCCCTATATATCCAGTAATATTTACTAACACATGATGCTAGTAATGGATAACTTAGATCCTACCTTTTGTTTCCCCTTAGATTGCTTCTTAGGCATCAGCAATGTGTGTTTTGTCCCAAAATTAATCACGCACAAACACAAATGCTGAAATCGGCGGTCTCTCTGTAATGCCGTAAGCATCGTGCGTGTGTTTATCTGGCGCCGATGTTTACGAGACTGTGGCGCCACACAACGGGCCGTCAAGCAAGCCACGTTCTATCAATGTTTACACATGCACTACGCATGTGCTATATAATATCCAAACAAGATGCCATCCTCGTTAATATGCGGGGATACAACTATTAGGTAACGTGTACGATTAAGTAGTGTTGCCATGTTTACAATCAGTCGGAAGTGCATGTTGTTTTTCTGTTTAGTCCACGTTTATAATTAATGATAACTGGTAAACGTGCCTGTATTATCGCTACGCCTAGGCTATGGCTATGCCTATGTAGTAATGTACGATCATATGCCTATGCCATGGCTATGCTATGGCTATGGCCTATGCCATGGCTATGCACGCCATAATAGTAGGTTATAGGCTTAGGGCTAGCCAACCCTAGCCTAGCCCCGTCCCAGTAATTCACTGGGGCTTCTTGGGCTGACGGGGGCTGGTAGCACTACTAATCCTTTTACTAACACCAAAGAGTTTAAAATCAACATGAGACCCAGCTGTGAGTGTGGCGCTTATGCGTGACAGCGGCGACTGCAGCGCCCCAAGCGCCGAGGAAGCTGAAAAAAGTAAACAAACGCACGTGGTACAATTAGACTGTCACTCGCAGTCGCACTAACCAGATCAGATCCAGAATGCTGATGGGGAATTGGGGATGATTATGCGAAAGCTGTTTTAGTTTCTAAATCTCATTCAAAATAATTATATTGAATTGCGTGGTTATAAGCAGTACAATTATATTTTGAGTAAAAATATTCAAGTAGAAATCATTGCGCATGCGTCAGGTGTAGTCAACTCTTTTTTTTCCCGCAGCACAAAATAGCCAAATTCTCAAAATAAAACGATTGTCAACATCCCACATTAACGGACGAGTAAATGTACTAAGATAGTTAAACAGGCATCTAAATATAATCTAAATCAACAGCTCCCAAATCATAGATCCGTAAATTTATTCTACATAACAACCACCCTAAATTTTCCTAAACAAAATGGCGGACAAGTAAACAAATAGTTAAAGCGCGCGAAATAAAATCACTCACAAACCAACTCAATATAAATACGTAAATAACAGCTCATAACATATCACTTTAGTTTCGTAAAACCCCATCCTCTGTTCTCCCATTCCTGAACTAACAGGCCTTTTTTCGGGTGTATCATTATCACCCCTGTTTGACTTCAAGACACCTCAAGCCCTGAGTTGGCCCAGGGCTAACATACAATTAATTAAATAACTTTGCATTTCTTACTTAGACGTCCTTTCTATCTGTTTTGTGTTTGCACTAACCCCAGCCCTGCACATATAAAAAAATAAATAAAGTATATACCCCGAGGTATATATATATATAAATTAAAAAAAAAAGTTTTTTTTTTTTTTTTTTTTTTTTTTTTTTTTTTAATAAATATAATTGTAAATAAGGTGTAGGAATTACCAATAATGGAAACTGGTGACACACCAGTACTGACACAAACATCTAGGTCTTTACGAGGTAGCTCATCAACAAAAAATAACGCTAAAAAACAGCATAAAGCAAATAAGAAACTGGAGGTAAGTCAAGACCAAGATAGAGAGAATGATAAAAGTGTCTGCCACGACTGTAACCAAGAAGTAAAGAACAATGATAGAGGAATAGAATGCGACATATGTAAGGGATGGTACCACAAGGAGTGCCAGAAAGTGTCGGATGCACTGTACCAAGTGCTGATTAGCGAAGAACAAAGACAGATCAGCTGGTATTGTTCATCATGCCAAAGAGGGGCAAAGGCAATTATGACTCAGTTGCTAGTTATGCACGAAAGACAAAATCAATTCGACCACAAGTTATCTGAAATGGAAAATAAACATGACACATTAAACAACAGGGTGAGTGAAGTTGAGGATGCAGTTGCCAAAGTAGCAGATCTGCAGGCTCAGGCTGCAAACAAATCCCTTGCTACAAACCAGATTCCACCAATCCTAAATAAAGAAGAAGTAGTTGCCACAGTGTACACCCAAGTCAATGACAGGATAAATAGAAGGCAAAACATAGTGGTCTATAACGTGCCAGAGGGGACCAGTACCCTAAAAGCAGATAATGTAACTCACGATAGAGAACTTATGAAACAATTAACAGAACACACAACAGATGGACAATACCAGCCAGAGAGCCTCCAAGTACGGAGATTAGGGAGCAGAGCTAACACCGAGACTGGGACAGATGAGACAAGAAGCCGGCCCCTGCTTGTGACCTTTCCAGGTGAAGACAAAAAAGCTTCAGTCATGAAAAACTTACACAAACTAAAAAACAAAGGTGAACCCTTCAGTGGAATGGTCATTAAACATGACATGAGCAGGGAGGACAGAGAGAAGGAGCGACTACTGCAGAAAGAGGCAAGAGAAAAAACACAGCAGGAGCAGACTTCAAATTTTGTGTACATAGTAAGAGGTCGACCAGGAGAAAGACAAATAATCAAGGTAAAAAAAAGGAGCGAAATGAACAACCCAACTCAGGCACAAGTGTAGGGGAAATAATTGTGTGGTATTCTAATGCAGATGTATTAACAAAAGACAAACTAACAGAACTTAAATGTAGAATAAATAACAACTCCACTCCACCCCATATTATAGCTATATCAGAGGTAAAACCTAAACACTTTAAGAGAAAACTTACACTACAGGAATACAATCTGGAAGGCTATTCTATGGAAACCATAAATATGAATGAAAATAAAGGTAGAGGGATGATGCTATTTATCCACAATTCGCTACCGTTTCAAGCGCACCATTTTGAAGTTGATTTTAACGAGGCACTGTTTTGCACCTTGAAACTGAAGGGGAAGGAAACACTTCTTGTAGGTTCATTTTATAGAAGCCCCAACAGCACTACTGAAAACAATGATAACCTAAATGAGCTACTAGAGAAAATAAGTGAAAAAAAAATTTCACACGTCCTTCTACTTGGAGACTTCAATTACCCAAAGATTGATTGGAAAATAATGTGTACGTCGGTTCCAAGTATAGAAGACAAAGAGTTTAAATTTATCGAAAAGCTTCGAGATTGTTATCTCATCCAACATATAACTGAACCCACTAGAGGTAGAGGGACAACAGAGCCATCACTTCTTGACTTAGTAATCACCAGTGAGGATTCCGAAATTGTGTCTATTGATACAGCCTCAGCACTAGGGAAAAGTGACCACTCCATAATCAAAGTGATTCTTAACTGCACACCAATACATGAGCCGATCAGAAAAACTGTTTATAAATACGATAAGGGAGACTACCCCAAAATGGAGGACATGTTAAGCATTGATTGGGATGCCGAATTTTTAGAACATGAGGGTGATGTGCAAGCACAATGGGACATTTTTACAATGAAACATAGAGAAGCTGTAGAAAGGTGTATACCTAAAAAGGTGATGTCAGAAAGAACAAAAAAATACCCGGTACCACTAAATGTAAAATTAAGAGCTAAAATCAGAAGAAAAAATAGACTGTGGAAGAAATATCTTCTAACTAGAGATGTCCAAGCTTACCAGGAATACTGCAGATTACGCAATCAGGTTAGGAGGTTAACAAGAAAGGCACAAAAAATATATGAAAAAAGTATCATTAGCCAAATAAAAGAGAATCCTAAGAAATTTTGGCAATACGCCCAGGCAAAAATGAAGACAAGAACGGGTATACCCAACTTAATAAAAAGTGATTTGAAAGATGACTTAACAAACTCAGACTCGGAAAAAGCAGAGCTATTGGCTGATTATTTCTCTTCAGTATTTACAATTGAACCACAAGAGAAAACTCCTGAGGAACCTATAAGATGTTATAATACAGTTGAAACGTGTACTATTAACCCATCAGTAGTGGCAGCAAAACTAAAAAAACTAAAAACATTTAAATCACCTGGACCTGATGGCATACACCCCAGGGTCTTAAATGAATTAGCAGACAGCATCAGTATTCCATTATCAATTATTTTTAACACATCTCTAACAACAGGCAAACTACCCAAAGAATGGAAACAGGCTAACATATCTCCAATCCATAAGAAAGGAAGTAAAACATTACCTCAAAATTACCGACCAGTCAGTATAACAAGTGTAGTGGGTAAGATAATGGAAGAAATAATTAGAGACACCATCACTGTACATATGAAAGAAAATGAGCTATTGAGTAAATGTCAGTTTGGTTTTGTAAAGGGCCGCTCAACAGTACTTCAACTATTAAAGGTATTAGATATATGGACTGAAACGCTGGACAATGGAGGCTGTATTGATGTAATATATTGTGATTTTATGAAAGCATTTGACAAGGTCCCACATTCAAAACTTATAAAAAAAATCCAGAGCTATGGAATAAAGGGAAACCTAATTAACTGGATCATAGATCTACTTTCACATAGAAAGCAACGAATACGAATTAACAACATATTTTCTAACTGGCAAGAAGTGATCAGTGGAATACCACAAGGATCTGTGATCGGCCCCCTTCTTTTTGTTATCTTCATAAATGATCTACCTGATGTTATAAAAAACTCTCATATTTTCCTATTTGCAGATGATATGAAACTTTTTAACCCTATTTATAATGAAGATAACTGCAACATCCTACAAAAGGATCTCACCTCAGCGGAGAAATGGTCAGAAACATCACTACTGAAATTTCATCCTGATAAATGTTGTAACATGCGAATTGGACGTTCCTCCATAAGAAATGATGGATACACAATGGGTAAAGATCAGAAAACAATTAATAAAGCAGAAACAGTAAAGGATATTGGAGTAACTTTTGACTCATCACTTAACTTCGAGGCACATATGTCAGAAAAAATTAATAAAGCCAATTCTATGATGGGGATAATTCGACGCACTTTTGAATATCTAGATGATAAGTGTTTTTCTACTGTTTTTAAGTCTCTTGTCCGACCACATATCGAGTATGCAAACCAGGTATGGAGTCCATATTTAATGAAACACATAACAGCACTTGAAAATGTTCAGCGTCGAGCAACTAAATTAATTCCTGGATATAAGGAACTGGATTATAAAGAACGTCTAATAAGATTAAAGCTACCAACTCTTTCATACCGTCGACTTAGGGGAGACATGATAGAAATTTACAAAATATTAACTGGGAAATATGATTCTACTGTTACATCAAATTTTGTTACATTAAGGGATAATGATTCAATAACGAGAGGGCACAACCTAAAAATATTTAAAGAAAGATGCCGATTGAACATCCGAAAAAATTCATTTGTATACCGATCTACTGATGTATGGAATAGTCTGCCACAGTCTGTGGTAGATGCTCCATCAGTCCAATCATTTGAAGGTAGACTTGATAAACTATGGAAAAATCATCCTATAAAAAATGATTTTACGGCACCACCTCAACTATGGACTGTGTCACCTTTAGACGCATGCGCACAGTCTCAAATCAATGATCAAGACAGAGCTGGCACAAGAGGCAGAAATGCCTAATTCAGCCAGAAAAGGACCTGTAAGAACCTGTAAGAAGTAGAGCTTAGTTAACAAGAAAATCAACAAGGTCAAGGTGGCCATTTATTGTTTACATCCCTCTGTCCATGTCCGGTGTTGTCGCATTGGAAATGATCGTCTTACAATATATAGTTCATGCACATTCACTAGATGTCGCACAAGAATGAGAAAACAATGTTAGCATTATGATTGCACAAATTGAAATCATGACGTTCTGTTAAAACTCCTCTCATTGACATGAGTGCAGCATATGATATGGTACCGTCTGTCAAACCTTGAAATGTGCACCAAAGATTGCAGCTTGTTACAATGCTCCAACATACAGTGGCTATGCTGTAGGTGCCAAACAGTTAATATACCAAGCTTTACCTTCCAAAGCTTTGACATCTCTCCATGTTTCTATGAACCAATTGCTAATAAAAACATCTCTCAATTCACTCTCTCCAACCTCCAACCCACTCTTCACTAGCACTCTAAATTTTTCAGATCAACTATTAATAATATACTTTATTTGATATATTTATTTGAAAGCAAAAAATAAAATCATTTCTAATAATATTACTAATACATCATTATACATGTAAATAAATGTATATGTATTGATAATAGTAATATAAAATTTTGTAAAAAAATGAATCATGTCAAATTACACTAATATAAAATAAAAAACAAAATGTGTCTTCAGTCAATGTTTGAAGCTCGCGAGAATGTCAAATTTGATTTTTTGCACCTTTATGAAATAATTAGTGTGTACCCAAAATGAAGGGTAAAATGTAAACATCCAGCTTTCTGATGGGTGGCACACATCTTGTGTTTGTAGAGTGAGTTGTCTGATGGGTGGCACACATCTTGTGTCTGTAGAGTGAGTTGTCTGATGGGTGGCACACATCTTGTGTCTGTAGAGTGAGTTGTCTGATGGGTGGCACACATCTTGTGTCTGTAGAGTGAGTTGTCTGATGGGTGGCACACATCTTGTGTCTGTAGAGTGAGTTGTCTGATGGGTGGCACACATCTTGTGTCTGTAGAGTGAGTTGTCTGATGGGTGGCACTAGTGCTGGTTCGATACCAGGTTTTGTTCGATACCGATCGATACCTGAATTTTGTTCGATACTCGATACTTACGTTGTAAGTCTAATATTCACATAGAACACAGTTCCCAGTAGAAACAGTATGCAACAGAAGTAGTGCTGGTTCGATACCAGAATTCTTCGATACTGATCGATATATTGCTGGTTCGATACCAGAATTCTTCGATATCAATCGATACCAGATTTTTATTCGATACTCAAAATTTACCTTGTAAGTGTAATTCAGTACAGTAGAGATCTCCAAAGAAACACACTACTATCCACTTAGACTAATGCCACAGAAACACACACCATTTTCCACTTACAAGTAGGGAAATATGTGATAATTTTTATAGTCATGCAAACAATGATTAAAATGCAATTTTCATTTTATGTAAGTAAACAAACAACAGTTTCAATATAATTGATTACTGTTGTAAAACTAAAAGGTAACTGTAATATAAAATTAAAACAATAAAGACAACTGCAATAAAATACCTAGTGACAAATAAATTCATCAATTGCACTGAATTATTTTAAATTAATAACAGTACTTCACCCCAGCTGTTTGTAAATACACTATAATATAGCAGCTTAATTTCAATTCAATGTGTCTCCTAAAGTGACCATCAACAAATACAGCTGAAACATAACATACAAATAATATGTTATTATTATATTAAATATAAATACACCTATCACTTATAATAGTGCCACTGCCAGCACAGCTGCACACTCAATGTTATAACTGTTTTATAATTAATTGTATCGTAAAGATAATTGTGATTTAACATCAACACTGTACATATAGACGATTACAATAAAATAACACTAATTAATAATAGAAAAAATATTAATAAAAATTACAATTGCACTTCCCAGTTCACACCAATTTGTGTTTTTATAAAACTTAAATTGCCACGTTATCAAGTACACATAACAAGCCCCATAATGTTTTTGCAACTGTTTTCAAGAACCGGTCAGTTTCTTCCTCTACCTCTGGCTCTGCCAGTGGTGAATCTGTTTGGCCAGTGCCAGTGACCGGCAGTGTCACAGTGAGAGTGACAGTAATGGAGTAAATGCAGTAAGCACATCGTCATCGTTAATCAGTCACGTCGTGTATGTCACTTCTTGGCGATGTTTGCCGCAGTTACTTAGTAGATTCGGCAACCGATGGCGATTCGCTTCGACTGTAACTAGTCCATTGCTCGCTCACTGTCGAATATTTCGATAGAATACGTTCTCGAGTCAATGACAATGCGACGCCGACGTTGTCCACGACGTCGACGACGCCATACGATGAAAGTTGATCATCACGTTTTGGTAGCTTCTTGAATTGTGACATGTGTCGTCAAATTCGATGTATTTCCCCCGCTATCTTTGAGATGCCTCTAGCACAGCACACTCTTTGTTGGAAAACTGCCAAATTATTAGCGATGAACGTTGCGACTTGTTGTCGTTCGCCTTGGTTGTGGGCATCGTGTACGGCAAATGGTGGCACCACCAAACGGAACCCGGATAAACATAACCCCCGCATCGCGCTCAAATAAATATTTATATTAATAATATTATTATTATTATTAAACTAGTTTCATAAATACTAGTGCATGCAATAAACACTCTATACAAATACAATACGATGTGTGTTTTTGTACGCGTAACCGTAAATAAAGTAGGGAGAAAGATGGCATGGTACTGCCACCAAACGAGAGCGTCACATACGAACCTTGGTTTGGGTAACGAGGCTAAGCGAAGTCTGACCTACGCTAAGATAGCACACAGAAAACAGTTATTATAGAGACTAATTCTACAATAAAGTTTTAGAAAACAATTCACATTTTATGTTATATTATTTTTTAAACAACCACGCCTAAGTCAATTTAGGCTGCGAAGCGCTGTAGTGATAGCTCCCGTAAACAACGTCGTCATCAACAACGATGTTGCGCCTTTGCATCGACTTCGTCGAATGGACTCGATGTCGAGTATCGAAGGTATCGAAGGTATCGAATAGTGGGCGTTCGATACCAAAAATATCGAAGTATCGCGATACCACTAAATATCGGTATCGAACTTTCGCAAGTATCGCGATACTTCGATATTTTTGGTATCGAACCAGCACTAGGTGGCACACATCTTGTGTCTGTGGAGTGAGTTGTGTAATGGGTTGCACATGTCTTGTGTTTGTAGAGTGAGTTCCGTCTTGTGTTTGTAGAGTGAGTTCCATCTTGTGTTTGTAGAGTGAGTTCCGTCTTGTGTTTGTAGAGTGAGTTCCGTCTTGTGTTTGTAGAGTGAGTTCCGTCATGTGTTTGTAGAGTGAGTTCCGTCATGTGTTTGTAGAGTGAGTTCCGTCTTGTGTTTGTAGAGTGAGTTCCATCTTGTGTTTGTAAAGTGAGTTCCGTCTTGTGTTTGTAGAGTGAGTTCCGTCTTGCATTTGTAGAGTGAGTTCCGTCATGTGTTTGTAGAGTGAGTTGTCTGATGGGTGGCACACATCTTGTGTTTGTAGAGTGAGTCATCTTGTGTTTGTAGAGTGAGTTCCGTCTTGTGTTTGTAGAGTGAGTTCCGTCTTGTGTTTGTAGAGTGAGTTCCGTCTTGTGTTTGTAGAGTGAGTTCCGTCTTGTGTTTGTAGAGTGAGTTCCGTCTTGTATTTGTAGAGTGAGTTCCGTCTTGTGTTTGTAGAGTGAGTTCCGTCATGTGTTTGTAGAGTGAGTTCCGTCATGTGTTTGTAGAGTGAGTTCCATCTTGTGTTTGTAAAGTGAGTTCCGTCTTGTGTTTGTAGAGTGACTTCCATCTTGCATTTGTAGAGTGAGTTCCGTCATGTGTTTGTAGAGTGAGTTGTCTGATGGGTGGCACACATCTTGTGTTTGTAGAGTGAGTCATCTTGTGTTTGTAGAGTGAGTTCCGTCTTGTGTTTGTAGAGTGAGTTCCGTGTTGTGTTTGTAGAGTGAGTTCCGTGTTGTGTTTGTAGAGTGAGTTCCGTGTTGTGTTTGTAGAGTGAGTTCCGTCTTGTGCTTGTAGAGTGAGTTCCGTCTTGTGTTTGTAGAGTGAGTTCCGTCTTGTGTTTGTAGAGTGAGTTCCATCTTGTGTTTGTAGAGTGAGTTCCGTCTTGTGTTTGTAGAGTAAGTTCCGTCTTGTGTTTGTAGAGTGAGTTCCGTCTTGTGTTTGTAGAGTGAGTTCCATCTTGTGTTTGTAGAGTGAGTTCCGTCTTGTGTTTGTAGAGTGAGTTCCGTCTTGAATAGAAATGCGAAGCAGTTTGGGAAGAAGCATATGTTTGACAACGATAATGAGACGTGCTGGAACTCTGACCAGGTAACAAATCTCTTTCATTGTTGTTAGAAATAACTGATTTATTATACTCTGTGTCTAGGTCTGGTGATACTGTATGTAATTAGAAACCAGAAACAATCGGCTTCCGTCAATAATAATGTATGGGTTAGTGTAACAGCTCTGCAAGAAATCACAAAATAAAAAAAATTGTCAAAGAAAAGACTGACATAAGTTCTGATTGGCTATAAAACACACTAATACTTAATCCTCTTTGCTCAGGTTGGCGCAGAGAGCTAAAAAAACGAATATATATTTATTGTAATTATATCCAATTTAATTATGGGCAAGTGTTATAAGTAGCAAACTTCTTTTTGCCCTTTTCAACTTCAAAACTAGGATTTACAACTATATTTGATGTTCTGTATGGTGAATGTATTGTTGAATAAATTTTTCTCGACTGAATTCCATGTTATGTAAGAACGTACCTTTGCCTGTTTCATCTTCACCAGGGCTGTCCTCAGTGGGTCTACCTGGACTTCAATGACGTCGTCCTTCTGGACACGCTACAGATACGCTTCCAGGGCGGCTTTGCCGGCAAACACTGCCAGCTGGAGAGCTCTGCTGACGACAGCGACAGCTGGACAAAGCTGAAAGACTTCTACCCTGAGGACGTGAATTCCCTACAAGTATCCTTGAGGTCTTGCATGCATGTTAACATTGTTTATCGCCGCATTGTTGTTTATCTAAGCATTGTAGATGAGTTGTGATCATTGTTGACATTTTAGACAGCATTTTGAATTTGTTATTTATGATAGTGTTTAGGTGCTTATTTACTAGACAGTTATTTTGTATATTGAGGGATGTTTTCTGTGTGAATATTTTAGAGATTATTTGTAACTTGCATATTTTAAAGATCAAGTTTCTTCTGCATATTTTACAATGCTGTTTTTATTTTTTACATGTTTAATTTATGTAATGAACATTGAAAATAGTTTTGAAGAGTTTACATATAAAACAAGCACAATGCAAATAGTAATATTTTAATATATTGTTTTTTGTAAGTTAAACATATTAAAAAGATAGGCATGAATGTGATGGCAAGTACGATTATCTTAGTTTTGGTATACAAGTGTAAGTTTTGTAAAAATATCTTCTCAGTTACAATGACACATGCCGTTATACATACATTTTTCTTAACACATTTCACAGACTTTCGAGTTGCCGACATCTGCTAAAGTGAAGAGACTAAGGATAGTGTTTTTAAACAGTACAGACTTCTACGGCAGGATAACAATATACGAACTGTTCCTACTAGGTTCCAAGAGTTGATATGTTATATAATTAATATATGTAATAATCAAGAAGACTGAATTGAGCCAACAATGGAACTATGCTGGAAAGATACCTCTTGCAGATTTTAAAATGAGTGTTAATATTCCTTAATTGTGACAATAAAGTAGTTCTGATGGGTGATGTGAAGGGAGCTTTATCATGAGATATTTCTACAAGAAGGTGTAAATACTGTGTGGTTGCCTGCAATGACAGTTACAACTAGCAGTAGTTCTGGTGTATCCAGATGTAAAACTGTCACAGGACAACAGAATGACATTTACAACTACCAGTAGTTCTGGTGTATCCAAGTCTACAACTGTCACAGGACAACAGAATGACAGTTACAACTAGCAGTGGTTCTAGTGTATCCAAGTCTACAACTGTCACAGGACAACAGAATGACAGTTACAACTACCAGTAGTTCTGGTGTATCCAAGTCTACAACTGTCACAGGACAACAGAATGACAGTTACAACTAGCAGTGGTTCTAGTGTATCCAAGTCTACAACTGTCACAGGACAACAGAATGACAGTTACAACTAGCAGTGGTTCTGGTGTATCCAAGTCTACAACTGTCACAGGACAATAGAATGACAGTTACAACTACCAGTAGTTCTGGTGTATCCAAGTCTACAACTGTCACAGGACAATAGAATGACAGTTACAACTACCAGTAGTTCTGGTGTATCCAAGTCTACAACTGTCACAGGACAATAGAATGACAGTTACAACTACCAGTAGTTCTGGTGTATCCATGTCTACAACTGTCACAGGACAATAGAATGACAGTTACAACTAGCAGTAGTTCTGGTGCATCCAGGTCTACAACTGTCACAGGACAATAGAATGACAGTTACAACTACCAGTAGTTCTGGTGTATCCAAGTCTACAACTGTCACAGGACAATAGAATGACAGTTACAACTACCAGTAGTTCTGGTGTATCCAGGTCTACAACTGTCACAGGACAATAGAATAGTGCGTCTGTTTGAAACGATCTCTCTGACGCCGTCACTAAAGACTCACTATGCAGTGTCTCCTGTACGATGCTTTGTCATCCGACCAAGGCATTGTAACACATGCGCTCTTGACACGTGACAGATCACCTTTATTGTTAACTCCCTCATCCATTCGCTCCCTCACTCATACACCCACTCACTCGCTCGCTCACTCACTCAAATACCCATTTGTTCACCCAATCACTCATTCACTCACTCAAACTTCTTAAAAGGTGGCTCCTCGATAGCGACTAGCCCGGTCTTAAAGGAGTCTCCTGACCCTACATTGTATTATAAGCTATATACACTAAATCCATGTTTGCCCTGTGATTTTTTGTTCTGAATTGTTTGACATGAATGTATTGTATGTGTGTGTTGTTTGAAATACTTATCGAATAAAAAAAAAATCTTCTCATCTACCCACTCATTCACTCACTCATTCAATTCAATCACTCACTCACTCACTGACTCCGTGCTGGCTCCAAGCAACTGTTTCTAGACATTTCAGTGAGTTAAATCCCTCACTGTTCTTGCAAACATTACTTTGCCTGTGAAACTCAATAAAAGCTCCCTTGTTTGTGTCGTGGTTGTGGGGCTTGTTAAAGGGAAAACAAAGTCAATGTTTGGATCATATGGGATTAACAGAGTTAATAAAAAGTAACAACTTCCAACAACAATCATATTTTTAACGTCAGTGGTTTACCAGGAAAAAAATGTAAAACACATAGACATAGAAAGTCTACAGACTACGCCATTTTAGAAACAAAATGACGTCAGAGAGTCTTCTTGGTCGGCGTGAACTGTGCATGCATATTATTATCTGTTACTTTCTAACCTAACCACGAAAACGACCGCCAACAGCCGCCAGACTTCTCCCCACATTTCTTACATACATATACATACACTACATTACAAAAAAATCACTTGTATTCGTCTAACGAAGAAAATTCACAACAGAAACGCAAATCTTGGCGAACGGCAACTCGACAACTTCGACTACCGTAAACTCGCTATTATAAGTTAGCTTTACATAAAATACCGCTAGATGGCGCGCGAATATTTATTAACCTTACTGCATTCGCACGCGCGAATTACTTTAATTAATTATAAATAATATAATAATAATTAGCTGCATCACTATGATCTGCAGAAAATGTTAAACGGCAAACTAAGGCAACGCTTTGGTGATATGGGTCTAATAGAGTTGATAAAAAATAACAATTTAATATACAAATATATAATTTTATTAGTTTATTTTATATAGCGCCAAATCCACAATTCTCTTCTCTTCTATTCAACATACTGTTATTAAAGTATATGCAATAATAAGAATGCTACCCACAGGTAATATTTAAAAATAAATATTGCAAATACATGTGTCTGCATAATTATCCAAAATTGCCTATTAGTTATAAAAGACAAAGGAAATTACGTGTTTTTCAATGAAGTCACATTGTTTATTTTATCAATATTTCTATAAACATCCCGCGTGTACTGCGAGCATGCAAGCTTATATTACATAAGCGATGTTTTAACAATAATAACTAAAACAATAACATGTTAATATTACTGTTTTTAAATCCTTCTTTTTCTACCACCATAATATTTCCCATATATTCATATTCCTTTTTACATTTTAGTGATTTATTGTTCCGATAATTAATAAAGTGTCTTGTTCAAAAATAATAATTATTACATATCTGATGGTGGAAATGTCATTCATGAGTAGAACAAATAGCTTCAGTAAGCTTCTTATGCATAATGGTTGTGTATGTGCTGAATGAAAATTATTATTACGTCGTACTTATTTTACTACTTTAATTATTTATTACTATTAACCATACTTTTATATTCATTTATTACAATTGTTGTTATGTAATTTGTATGTTTATTTATGACTGATAGGTCAGCTTAGTTAATGATATAGAAACATGTATTTTCATTATTTATTTTTAAATAATATTATCTGTGGGTAGTTTTCTCTTTATTGTATTTTTAATAGCATTATTTTGTGAAGCGCCACAAACAATTATGGATGTGGCGCTACATAAATAAAATATTATATTATAATTAAAAAAATGGTTTGGTTATTTAATATTGCGCCACATCCAATTTAAACTTGTTCATGGCGTTTTACATACATTAAAATGCTAAACAACAAATACACACCAGAAGAAAAAACAAATATACTAGAAACATATATGAACAATTATAAAAATAAAATATCAATATAAAAATAATAAAAAGTATAATTTCCTGCAAATCATAGTGATGATAATAATTAATTATTATTATTATATTATTTATAAGTAATTAAACTATTTCGCGCGTGTGAAGTAAAACAATTAAATATTCGCAGTCAGAAACGTGGCGTCTAGCGGTATTTTGTGTAAAGCTTTTAAAAGCGATTTTACGGTAGCGCTGGGCGGCCGAACAAGTTGTACTCGAGGTCTGCGCGTTTTTGTGTGTGAATTTTCTTCGTTAGAGGAATGCAAGAGGTTTTATTACATAACATAGTGTATGCATATGTATGTAACATATGTGAGGAGAAGTTTGGCGGCTGTTGGTGGTCGTTTTGATGGTTAGGTCAATCAAATCGGGTCGTCTAGGATCCGCGCTGTGTCTGTGACTGTCCAAACGAATCCACCGAACCACTGTTTCAGTTCTGCTCGATTCATAGGTTAACAAGAAGACATCTTACTGATACTGTCTTTCACTGTACTATTACTATAAGCGTTTGAGGAACAGTGTGGCATATTGATGTCGCGATTTCGTTGTAAACCGACGTAAGGCAACTTTTAGCGTACCGCTTGGCTCTCTGTTATGACAGCTGAACCAGCAGACGACTCTCTGACGTATTACTTTTCCAAACTGCTGGGTTGTGATTGGTTGCAAGGTCCAAGATGGGCCGGTTCATGGTGTCGGTGATTTAGTTAGATTTTCCCACTTTAAGACCATTTTCTGAGGTAACCACTAAGGTGAAAAATTGGATTGTAGATGCAAATGATTAGCTAGTGTAAACTCTTTTAGGTGCATAACACTAAACTGTTACCTTTTTTTTCACTTTAATGACGACGACTGGCAGTATCCAGTATCCTCAAACATAGCACGTGTATAGCGTTGTCAAACCGGAGCGAACCTGCCAATTAAGGCAACAATATGCTGGTATGAACGTAGGTACGTGTATATACCGTTTTTTTCCTTTTTTGTTTTCAAATTTGCGAACGAAAAACGAATTCCTTTTTCGTTTTCAAAAGTGAAGTAAGAAAAACGAATTCGTTTTTCGTTTTAGCATTTAGGATGCTTCGGTTGCACTGCCACTTCGGGTGGCCGGTACAAATTGGTAGTTTCGGCGGGATACTTCGGTCGCACTGGCAGCGTTTTGAAAACAAACTCGCAGAAATTGCATCGGCGAAGTGGTATGTCTAATTACCTACAGGTGAATATTGGTCGTTTCGGCGCTGTTCTTGTGTTTCGACAATTTAATAAACTTTACTCAACCTTATATATGATAGATCGAAAGATGGATAAATCGAGAGTAGATGTATTTATTTAGTAACTGCAACTATCTGATGCAATAGTCATTTTAAATTTACTTTGTAAAATATTTGACTTAAAAGGGGGCCCCTATTATGACTAATAAATAGTCGCTATCTTATCGACCATTATGGATAGCCCAATTGTAATTAGGAGCATGTATATTCCTGAGTATTGTTTATTAACAATTGCTACTTTACGCATATTGTAAGTAGAGGATGTGGTAAAAATATACGTTTATGGCTTAATGTGTTGCTAGAGTTAGTGTTAATTCATTGTTATTTTGCATATGTAGTAATTTACAACAGTAGAATCATGTTTGTATCCGTGTATAATATGCTGCTTTAAATAATGTATCAATCTTTTTTAAATTGTGATTGGTTATGTTTTGATTAAACAAATATAGGTATTGTTTATTGTGTGAGGCATACTATTTGTAATACTCTTTTTTACAAATGTATATTATGTCCTGAATGTATGTATTCTGCTGTGTGATGGTGTGAAATGATTATGCATATTTCTGGTTTGCGTTATTTTGGTTTGCCAATTTTGAAACTATGCGGGTAATGTTTTATGTTTATATTTATAATAAAATTATAATATAACTACAATAAGTTGGTATTCAACTTTTGCTTAAACATTAATTCTATGTGGGAGCTATATTTATTTGAAAATATTGTTCTTACAAGTTTTTTTGCAATTTGTTTATTCAATTACATTTGTGTCCCTATATCAGTAGATGTTAATTAGTGTGAGGCAATATTATAGAATTATAGAGTGAAATTGTTATTCTAGTTTGAATACTATGCTTTAACCTAGTTATAGGTCCAATTGTTCGAGACATCTGTTTGCTATTTTCTCAATATGTTTAATCCAGTTTAAATGCAAGATTAATGTAAAGCCCAGAATGTTAAACTGGTTAAATCTCTCAATATCGAGTGTATTCACAGACATATTCAATGTGTCTCTTTCCCAATGTAAAATCCCTCATTGCTTCAAAAAATCAACTATCATTCCTGTTCCCAAGAAATCTACAGCCTCTTGTTTAAACGATTACAGGCCTGTTGCCTTGACTTCTGTAGTCATGAAGACACTCGAGCGCTTGGTCCTGCAGTTTCTGAAATCAATTATCGATCCATTGCTTGACCAATTTCAATTTGCATATCGCAACAATAGATCCGTTGACGACGCTGTCGCCATAGGATTGTTTCACGTTCTTAAACATCTCGACAGCCCAAATACTTACGCTAGGATCCTTTTTGTTGATTTTAGCTCTGCTTTTAACACGATTATCCCATCAAAACTTTTCGATACGATACAGAGTCTCGGTGTTCCTCAATCCATGTGTCTGTGGATCCTCGATTTTCTTTTAAATAGGCCGCAGGTTGTAAAAATAGGCGACAACTTATCATCATCAGTTACGTTATCTACTGGCACGCCTCAGGGCTGTGTTCTGTCACCAATGTTATACTCTCTTTTTACACATGATTGTTTATCTTGTCACGTAGGTACTAAAATTTGCCGATGACACTACAGTGATAGGGCTTATAACAAATTCTGATGAATCTGAATATCGGGACCAAGTAAACAAACTCATCAGTTGCTGCAGCGATAACAATCTGGAACTTAATGTAAATAAAACGAAAGAAATGATTGTGGATTTTAGGAGAAAGAAATCTTCTTCACCCTCGCCTCTAGTGATCGATGGCAGGACAGTTTAAATCGTCCAACATTTCAAATTTCTCGGTTCAACAATCTCCAGTAATCTTAAATGGGAACTAAATGTAAATATTGTCAAAAAGGCCCAGCAGCGGCTGTACTTTTTAAGAAGGTTAAGATCGTTTGGTTTGACTACACAGGTCATGCTCAACTTTTACAGAGCTGTAATCGAGAGTGTTCTGACATTTTCTATCTCAGTATGGTTTGGATCGATTACACAGAAGGAAACGCTCAGATTAAACAGAGTTGTGAAAACTGCTTCCCGAATCATTGGCAGAGACCTTCCCAGTCTTGAAATACTGTATCAGCAGCGTCTGTTAGGAAGAGCGACTCTCATCTCTCAAGATACATCCCATCCTGCCCATGACCTATTTGAACCTCTCCCATCTAGTCGCCGATTCAGATCCATAAAAACCAGGACCAACCGCTTTAGTACTAGCTTTTTCCCCTTAGCCGTTCAAGCCCTGTCAAAACAGAAGTGATTTTCTCCCACCCGCAGCAAACACATAGTCCACTTTCCGATGAGTTTTAGTATGTATATTTTATCATAATTTATTATATTTTATATATATATTTTTTTCTTCTTCATATTTTACATTTTAAGCTACTATATTTCTACTAGATCGTATCAATTATTTATCGATGTTATAATGAGCAATTTTTTATTCGGACCTTTTTATGTGATTGTTCTTATTTATTTTATTTAATGTAGTAGTATATTTTAACATCATTGTTTGGTGCATGTGAATGTATTGTCATGTGAATGTACTATTACGACGACCAATATCATTACACATTCCAATGTTTTATTGTAACTACAATGTGAACACATGGCAATAAAGCTATCTTATCTTATCTTATATCTACACTGTCAATTGTTAATGTTACTTCATCAACCTATTTATTAGGCATTTGAAAACAAACTTTTGTTTTATTAATATTTTAATGATAATGTATAATAATAACACAAGTTTTATTGGCAACTCAACTGAATTGGATTGACATTATGCAATAAAATAAAATTAACGCATCTGTATGTAGTTTTAGCTATAGGTTTATTATAGGTCTTTATTAATCAAATATTCAATATTCACTGTGTTTCTGTCATCTGTGAAGGTTTTAATTGTACTTGTATCATCAAGTATCATGAGCATAATTTATGCTGGCTTTTGGAAATCATTGATATAATTATAGTAAATAACAATGTCAGTGGCCCTAAAATTGATCCTTGGGGGACGCCTCTTTTTATAGGTAAAGTATGTCATTGTACCTCTTCTAGTCTTACAGACTGCTTACAGTTAGTTGCATATTATTGAGTTAGATGTATTGCTGTGAGCTCCATTCCAATGGCTCCTGGCTACCTCACTGATCCGTTCACGTTAAACAATAGTGTGTATGATTGTCACACTTGCAACTGCACAAATATTCCTGTCAAGAAGCACAACTTGTCCTTAGGCCAGTGTAAATTTGCTTACAAGTTTGGAAAACTTTGGGACACTATCCCGGAATGTATACAGAATGCAAGCAGTGCAGAGATCTTTAAAACACACATTTCAACAGTTTCTCATGATAGATGTACACACTTGCAAACATTTCATGATAGATATGGCTGAGAGATTGTTTGCATTTGGCTGGTAGATTGTTTAGATTAATAAATATTTGTGTGGTGGTGGTGGTGGTGGTGGTGGTGGTGGTGGTGGTGGTGGTGGTAGTGGTAGTCATAGTAAGGTCTTTATCTCAGAAAATCAAATTTTTGTTATTTTTATTACTATTGTTGTTATGTAGAAGTGGATGAGTTTGAGCAGTTTGCCAGTCGAATGTGGACTGTCGCTTAGTCATGCCTTTTGGGAAGTCTGAAGTGCACATAATCTTATGTCATTATAATTAAAGATTTAACTGTAAGCCTAATGATTTATTTATTTATTTTAAATTAAGGTTTCCAATAGAATATGAAACAGTGTCACCTGACTGTTTATTAACAACTGAAATGGAGTATGTATGGAGTTGCAAGTGTGACAAACATGCATTCTATTTTTAATGCAAACCGATCAGTGAGATAGCTAGGAGTCATTGGAATGGAGCTCACAGCAATAATATTCAACAAACTGGCCACTCCTTTTTAAGCACACACATACGTTGTCAACATCCGAGACCTCTAACATTGCAACAATACCGTCTATGTGATGTTTTGCCAAGAACGACGAGTGTATATTGTAGGCCTTCTTAATTTGTTTTTGACTTGTAGTTAAAGATTGCAGTTTTTGACGAGCGATTGGCTGAAGAGGGGAACATTCTTCATCCAACCCTGATCATTGCCCACGTTAGCCGGGTGGCCGCTGATGAGACGTAGTTTGTATTAGAAAATGCTACTGCAATGAAAATGTGGCGAGGGAGCCGTATAAGAAGGGGACTACTGTATATGCGTCAAGTTGCAGAGTGTATAAAGTAACTGCAAAGTTCAATACGTACATATCTCACTGTGTATTCATATATATATATATATATATATATATATATATATATATATATATATATATATATATATATATATATATGCGGGACAACGCTACCATCTAAATTTGTGACACAGAGACGTGGCTAGTTTGCTGAAAACACAAGTCAGATATATGTTTGTATGCGAGCTTAAAAGTAAGCCAACTCTTTATGTATAACTAGCACAAAATAATTCCAATACACTAGTACACAATGTCATCACCGTTATAACAAACACATAGACTGACAGCAAAGGTGGGGGAACCGACCACTTGGAAACCCACCATATCAATTATTCAAACAAAGTATGCAAGTTATAGGTTATGACCAAGGGGAAAGCGTTAGGAACATGAGCACATGTCCTCGCCCTAAAACCCCTTGAAAGTACACTCATATTAGACAAGTATATAACACAAATCGACAATGTGAGATGTAATATACAAGACAGTGTGATCGTAATGTCAAAAATACAAGACAATAACGTTTTAGACACTTGGTAACAATATAATATAGACTATGTATAGTGTATTTACAAATATGTACAAATAAAACGAAACACAGCATATATCAACACCAGTTTGAAATACCCAGGTGACGATGGGGAAGGAGGGTGGGAAATTTGCGACGACATAGTACTGAACAACAGAATGATAAATGTCGCAATAAACGGAACCTCGTAACATAATTGTTTAACAACAATCGAGAGCAAATCAATATTTACCCTTTCAAACTCGAGAACTATCGAAAGAGAGGCTGGACACTGAGCTTGTCAGCGTCCTAATTTGTTTACCGTATACACCAGAATATAAGCTCTGGTTTTGTTGCCCACATAAATGCCTTTTGAGTTTCATTCAAAAGGTGTTTTTATGCGGGACAACGCTACCATCTAAATTTGTGACACAGAGAGACGTGGCTAGTTTGCTGAAAACACAAGTCAGATATATGTTTGTATGCGAGCTTAAAAGTAAGCCAACTCTTTATGTATAACTAGCACAAAATAATTCCAATACACTAGTACACAATGTCATCACCGTTATAACAAACACATAGATTGACAGCAAAGGTGGGGGAACCGACCACACCAGGCCACTTCTGTAATAGAATGGCTCCCCCCACCCCAAAGGATATGTGTCACAAAGGAAAGTTACGTAACTGTAGTCACAAGTTCACCAACTAAGCCTCATAACTACAGGTGTAGAAAAAGTTGCTAACGGCGTTTGCATACGGCCGAACAAACCCGTAAGTGGCATGCGTGTCAAAAAACAAATAACATTAGGCTAAAAAGTATACATGGGCACCCGTACAGGCCATCAAAGCTACATGAAATGCCCCGCCTAAGCAGAAAACGGTCGTGCGCTACATAAAACCCACACAAACTAAAGCGATATAGTTGCAACCCAAGTGCGAATATGAAATGCCACCTAGAAGGCAAGAGGCCCAGTTAATGCAAACAGCGAATGTGAACCTTAAGCATAACACGTGATGATTAAAAAGCGCACAACCTGATAATTTGCAACAAATGAAATCTAGACCATGTTAATTGTTATAAAATTATATACCGACATATGTCAGTAACGCAACAGCGACACGTTGTAGGTTGCCACTACCAACTAAGTACATGTAAAGAGCAAGGTGTGTTACCTGGAATGCCCCACCTAAGTAGAAAACATCCTGATAACCTAGCGAAGGACACCTTCAGCGATGAATAGCACCAGAGAAATGATGACGTCTAGAATGAGTAATACACTTCTGTATGTGACAGGGAATGTCCCACCTAAGCAGAAAACATTCAGTGCACATGTTAGATGGGTTTTGGTTACATGCAATGCCCCACCTAAGTAGAAAGCATCTGGATAACCTAGCGAAGGACACCTTCAGCGATGAATAGCACCAGTGAAATGATGACGTCTAGAATGAGTAATACACTGCTGAATGTGACAGGGAATGTCCCACCTAAGCAGAAAACATTCAGTCACATGTTAGATGGTTTTGGTATGTAACAAGTGGATGTATATAAGCATTAGTGTTCCAAATGCCCCACCTAAGTGGAAAACACAAGTTTTCGGATCTGCCGTCCGCAGTGTCATGGTCCGAGCTATCCAACGAGTCCGAAGTGTCCAACGAGTCCGAGGTATCCAACGAGTCCGAGCTGTCCAACGAGTCCGAGCTATCCAACGAGTCCGAGCTGTCCAACGAGTCCTAGGTGTCCAACGAGTCCGAGCTGTCCAACGAGTCCGAGCTATCCAACGAGTCGGAGCGGTCCAACGAGTCCCAGCTATCCAACGAGTCCGAGCTGTCCAACGAGTCCGAGCTGTCAGACGAGTCATCTGTCAGTCTCGCAGGTATCCGAGTTGACCTCGTGAAGCATCGAGGGCCACATTACCTCCCAGGTTTAACCTTAGGTATTGCAGAAATACGAAAACACAGCAGCGCAGTATTTCGTTCACACAAAAGAAATATGAATATACAGGCACCATGCCGTGATGTAAGCCTGTGACAGGTAGCACACATATGTTTGTGGCCATGCCAGAATAACCTGAGACAAGAAAGTGGCAAAGTGAATCCAATACACTGTATTAACCTCAGGTAATTGAAGTGTGCAGCAATAGCGCACCTATAAAAGTTAGAAAACACATTAACGTAAGGAGGTCAATACAGCAATGTAACGCGACCAACTATCATATGCCAAAATGTGTTATACAGCAACACCGGGTTCCATATAACAAGATGACATGTACACAAGGAACCCTATTTGTGTGGGACATCATCAAGCCTGTTACATAATAGAAGGTGAGAACGTGGATGTGGAGACTCATCCTCACCGCCCTGGTCCAACAGCAGTGGATGTCCAAACGGAAAACCTGTTGATGAAATCAGGCTCGAAAGAATAAACATCATCACCCTGGGCCGACCACAAAGCACGCCCGACAGTAAATGTGTGGTCTATAACAGCCTGCTGAATGCATACCGGCACGAACGCATATATGGGAGTGGAACAAACGACATCTCCCTGGGCCGACCACAGTCAACCGGAACAATGTATGTGTGGTCTCCAACAGGGTGGTCATGCATACAGGCACAAACACATATATGGGAGCGGCACAAACATCATCTTCTTGCGGCGACCACAGTCAACCCAAACAAGATATATGTGGTCACCAACAGGGTGTTCAAGCATACCAGCATGAGCGCATATATGGGTGGGGAACATAACATCATCGTCACACTGGGCTGACCACAAAGCACGCCCAACAATACATGCGTGGTCAACAGCATGTGCCATTCAAATGGAGAGGCATTAATGTAATCATGCAGGTAGCACGTATGGGTGTGGATCACGTCCACATCAACCTGTGCAACAATCGACATTTTGTCCGTAACATGTCCGGTTTAAAACTGAATAATGTGGGTCTGGAAATAAATCCTCATCATGGATTGACCATCTGCAGACCCAGTAAACATGTGCAGGTGTAGTGCTAGTAAAGAAAGCAAAGAATAGAACACACATTATTGAAGTATGTAGACTTGCTAACCAAGTGTAGAGCTACATGGGTACATGGTCCGTAACAAATTGTGATGGTGAAGTATTACCTCCATTACAATTTTGTAACAAATAAACATTAACTCCATGTCATATATCGATCAGACCGGCCGGCAGCTAGGTAGGCTAGTACGAAATCCTGAAAGTAATAAATAATATGTGCAGTTGGTAGGCACCCTAATCAAACCAAGGCCTCAGGATATCACCTATTAAAAAGGAGTAAGTATCAAAACACAACGCAAAATCTACTTAACGACTTGACACGGCAAATACAGCTGGTGCCTAGAAGATGGAGTGAATTTGCCAACACTGTTGTGTGAGGAGTATATAATAACATCTCGACGCAGAGACCTGTAATACATGGTCAAACCAAGTTCATTCAACTGCACGCCCTCGGCCAAAAGATATTGTTGCCAGTTTTCCAGGAGACCCTGGTGACGGAGGAATTGATTGGGGCGTGTGTACCGAGGACCGGCTACATAAATTCTCTTTTTTCAACGAAGTATTGTAAGATACAACACTGTAATTAAAGTCAACGGATCAGTGATACCTGCCAGTCGACAACCTGCGGAAAATTCCAACATTACCACCTGTGTGACATGATAAAAGGATATCAATAGACGCGCCGCAGCCCTCTACAAAACGTGAAACCCGGCGACAACTCATCCGTCCCAATATCACGGAAGCCAACATGAGGGCTCATGCAGCCAAACAAAAGCGTCTTCTGTTCCAAGTGGGCAGTTGTCATTCCTCCCTGCCATGTAAGGGAGATAACATGACCACCGGGACACAGTGCGAAATTGCGGGTGTCCTCCCGGTTCATAAACTGTAATCTCCGGAAAAAAACCTGTGTCCGTAAAACACAATGGTGACAGGGTAACATGCGGTGTTCATGATGACTGATCAGACACAAGCATAACATCGTATATTGTGGCATAGGAGCCTGATCGGGCTATATAGCGTCTAAAGATATTGACGTTGGCCCCTTTGGACAAGTTTGTGTAGTAGCAAACGATAAGTGGTCACCGATGGCAACGAAACAACGTTATTGCATAATCGCCAGGTGGCGATACGTGTAAAAAAAAAAAAAAAAAAAAAAGGGGGGCGTAAAATGTACTAGTAGATCCGCTGAATGGCTGTACGGAATCAAAGAGATCGTAGCGGGAGTCTTAAACACCCATACCGTCGTGGACTGGTGCAATTGAAGTTAACACACCTGTAAATATAACGTTATGGCACACAAGGCAAAAGGAACATGCAGGCACTCCAGCAAACAACGATCTGAAATGTTTGAAAAGTACTCGGTCATGAAGACATGAACGATAACGTGTAATACTAACAGCGTTGCAAAGAACGAGACGAGATAAAACTGAAAGTGCGGTAGTAAGCAGGTGGAATCGAAGAAATTACGTAAATAACACCACAATGAAGCCGTAATGGCAATCAAGTACGCTGACGTGGCCTGGAAGAGGCACAGCCCAAACGGCAAATGCATTACACGGCCATAACAAGGCACAGCCCGAATGGCGAAACAATTACACAGCCTGTAAACAGGCACACACAGAAGGGCATAAAATATCCAATTACACGGCCTTAAAAAAGGCACAGCCAAAATGGCAGAGAAGTGACAATTACACGGCCTTAAAAAAGGCACAGCCATAATGCCATAAAATATCCAATTACACGGCCTTAAAAAGGCACAGCCATAATGGCATACAATTTCCAATTACAAGGCCTTAAAAAAGGCACAGCCGTAATGGCAGAAAATGTCGAATTACACTGCCTTAAAAAGGCACAGCCACAATGGCATAAAATATGCAATTATACCGCCTTAAATTTGGCACCGCCATAATGGCATAAAATACCAAATTACACGGCCTTAAAAAGGCACAGCCATAAGGGCATAAAATATCCAATTACACGGCCTTAAAAAGGCACAGCCAGAATGGCATAAAAATCCAATTACACGGCCTTAAAAAGGCACAGCCATAATGGCATAAACTATCCAATTACACGACCTTAAAAAGGCACAGCCAGAATGGCATAAACTATCCAATTACACTGCCTTAAAAAGGCACAGCCATAATGGCATAAACTATCCAATTACACGGCCTTAAAAAGGCACAGCCAGAATGGCATAAAATATCCAATTACACGGCCTTAAAAAAGGCACAGCCAGAATGGCATAAAATATCCAATTACACGGCCTTAAAAAGGCACAGCCAGAATGGCATAAAATATCCAATTACACGGCCTTAAAAAGGCACAGCCAGAATGGCATACAATATCCAATTACACGGCCTTAAAAAGGCACAGCCAGAATGGCATAAAATATCCAATTACACGGCCTTAAAAAGGCACAGCCAGAATGGCATAAAATATCCAATTACACGGCCTTAAAAAGGCACAGCCATAATGGCATAAAATATCCAATTACACGGCCTTAAAAAGGCACAGCCAGAATGGCATAAAATATCCAATTACACGGCCTGAAAAAGGCACATCCATAATGGGAACAACTTACAATGACATGACCTGAAACAGGCACAGCCATAATGGCAGAACATGTACAATGACACGGCCTGAAAAAGGCACAGCTGAAATGGCAAAGTGACAATTACAAGTCCTTAACTGACAAAGACACATTGCTGTGAAAAAATCACCGCCATAATGGCAGGAAAGTTACATTTGCAAGTCATGGAAAAATCACAGCCTTACAAGCAGATAATATACAAAGACAGGTGCACGAACAAGGCACAATGTAAACCAGCGAAGCAGGTAACGGTCTGGAAAATGCAACGCCAGTAAGTAACAGTCCCCACAGGATACACCGGGAGGATACAAAGCAAGTAGCAAAGCAATGATTACATGTGGTATGATTATACATGGAAAAAAAATTGGCACAGTGTCTATTGCACTGTGCAAATGCGTTATGTAATATATTTGAACTAATTATAAGTAAACATGAAAACAATGGAACATCATTTACCCTTTTTTTTAAATTGGTATTGTATGTATAATGTAGTAGTAATTGTAGTATGGGTAGTTGTTGTTGAAATAAATTTAATTCAAATTCAATTTAATTAAAGCAGCGCCCACGTGTCGAAGAACAGTAAAGGAGCTACTAGTTATTTTCTGTAGCAAGAACGACCCCGCGAACACTGTGGACAGATTTCTGATTTCCTCCGTCATTTAAATGGACCCCGTCTAATAAATACTGCTGCCAGTTCGACAACACGCGTCACCCGTGATAGGACCAAAATTGTACTTATGTCATGAGATGTGGTGGCGACGAACATGTATGTATTTAAAGGGGAAGTGAAACACAACTATAACATTTCATATACCTAAATGTACACTATATAAGTATACATTAATGGTGACAGAAGCATATTCACTTATCAGACAAACTGGAAAAAAATATTTTTTCAGTGCCTAAATCGTCGACATTGAACACTGCGTATCGCCATCTTTATTCCAAACCGAGTGGTTTGATTACCTCCTATCTAGCCCATGCAAAATTTTGTTTTTTTTCGGTTTTCTTCGTTATTAGACATTTCTGCGCAAAAACAAAGATATGGTACCTTATTAACCCATTAGACCCCAACCGTTTAAATTGACTTGTGCTCCTGTTCCCCAAGCTGCAGCCACTGATTTCACCAATTCGGGGTGCTTGCACATTTTAAGCTGTATCTTCAAAACTACTGATTTTCTATAATTGCAAGTTGTGTTTATTTTGATGTTCATTTAATTATCTTTAAAATTGTGTAATTATGGTGTATGTTGTAAAAAAATATATTGTAATATGAAGGTGACAAACATAGAACATTACTATTCTGGACAACAATATAGTAGAATATCACGTTTTATTCACATAAAATGTATTATAATTGTTCTATTTGCACATGCTCTGCCTTGTTTAGACATAGTACTATATAAATCAGTTCATTTTGTCTGAATATGGACAGGAAACACAGCTTTGCAAGACTTCTATCTTGGTTGTCATCATCCTATATGTGACGTCTGTGTCATGCCAATGTGTATGTTGACATCGTGGATCACTGGCATTTTGAAACCTGAAACAACGAAATGTCAACCATTACGAAAATTGACAATGTTACCTAATGATTTGTTATAATAAAACACCTAATTGTCATATATCACGACATAATCAACAGTTTCGGTGCTAAAAATCCGACTGGTGTTCACCCAACTTGGACAACGAAACATAAACAAAGCTCCGATCATTCATTTTATCGCTCATTCAGTTGTATTTCGAACGTAATGTAACCTTACCTTCAGTTCAATGCCAGAAGTGTCCAAATCCAACGATATATAAGCACAAACTTAATCAGTAGTAAACAGCTACGATGTCCAAGACGCCGCCATTTTTGGAGATCCACAGATGATGAACTTCAATCACGAAAAACTCGAATTTTTTCAATGTGAACCCATGTCAAAATTACCCAGGATTCATAGCTAAGATATCAAGGAATCAGTGGGAATTAGTCTCATACGTATCCGCAAGATGGTGCCACCGCTAGAGGCTTTTTCCGTGTCGGACGCTTTCGGGCGCTCTGGGGAGGAGCGACCCGGACGCTTTCGGACGCGTGGGGTCTAATGGGTTATACACGAAAGGGGTCCTATGTGTCAACAAATAATATTTATTTGCATTCGAAATAAAAAGGTGGAATTAAATGTCAACGATTTTTAACCAATGAAAATATTCCTTATTCCCGACAGCAGAATTGACAGACTTCAAGGGGCGGGGCTACCGAACGGCAGGTCAACCGGGACTATTTTTTACTTTTGTTGACAAATATGTCGGAAGTGTTTTGCATTACAGTCAGAGGAAACGCTAGTTGCTAGTGATCTTGGATAAATCACAGTAGAAATGGATCCGACAGAGGAAGCATCTGTAGCATAAGTGAGAGGTTGACACACGTGCTTCAACCAGCGTGCGAGCCGAGGTACGAGGCGTTAAACCCGGCCCGCCGAGACGGCGAGAGACTCAGTCTCAGGACAGAGGTTCGCCATTTTTATGGAATCGATGATCTTGGACTTTGGGATCAACGGTGCTGAAGTCTGAACAGTGAATAATTATGATGTTTGTGTGAATACTGCGTCCCAATGTCGACGGACATGTTGTTGAGAGATGGCTTGCCCGACCGTGCTGACAGATGCTTGCATGAGTCATGACTAACCACGAAAACTGTCGATGTTGGGAGTATCGGACTGCTGTCGATGTGCGATTTGCCTGGAGACTCGTTCGTTCGACCAATATAGCTAGTAGGTAAGTACTTACTAATACGTAGTTCAACATGTATCGAAAAATAATTTAACAATTCAAACCTAAATAGAGCAATTATACTTGTATGGCTACACATATTAAATTTAAAAAAATCTATCTTCAAATTCGTAATGTAAAAAATGTTACAAACTTACTTTTTGTTTTTTACCAGATGTTACATGATCATGATGATGTGTGCATCCTTTTAATATATAATTATTTAATTTCCAATTTAAAAGTGCTAATACAATTTGTTAAATTTATGTAAAATAATGTCATTTGGATATGTGTGCCGCTGTGCAATTTATAATAGTCTGAATAATAAATAGATTTGTAATAAGGAATTCAATTCAATGTGCAATTCACATGAGAATATTGAAGTGAAGTATTAATGTATTGTATTCAATGTATTGGATATGTGCGGGTGTGTACGTCATGACATATGTAGTCTTACAATCATAAAATTCATGTGTTTGCAAAATACTGTAACAAAATTACATAACAATCGTTTGTTTGTGAAATGCTGTGAGCATTTTATTACAGTATTTCATAAACAAATCAACCAAAGCGTTGACTTTGCAATGTGATATTGATGAATTACACAGTTTTGCCATTTACTAATTAATTATAAGATAATGATTGTTTACTATTACTATAAATCAATTGTCAGAATGTATCGGTTAGCTGCATATCATGACTGCACATGTTCAATGGGATGCTTCCAAGCGGCAGCAGACAAGTTATGCCAGTCAGGGTGTTTTGCAGGTGCAAAAAAGGGAAATTATTTGTTTCTTGTAAACAACAACACTTTCTCTGTTTCTCATTAGTGTCAGAACTGCTTGATTCATCATCAGTGATATCGCTGTCACCCGCTACGACATATTCTGCATAACTCTCTTCAGTCTTTTCCTTCTGACTGTTGCAGACAGAATGATCTGAAGATGGCGACAGTGACACTGGGACATCCGAAGTGTCATCCACATTGATAGGACTGCCATGGTCGAAGAAGGAATGCAGGACTGCGACAACAACTTCGCATACCCATGGTCATGATGAATATTCAATGGAACAACAATATCATCTATATTAATTACTGCATCGATAAAGTATCCCATTGGCGACATAATCACTGGCTCTGTTTGAGTTTGACACTACGAGTTAATGGCATTGCAATGTGACATCCATACTGCCATGAGGGACAATGTCATATGGTGCACTGAATCCTTTGAAAGTTGTGCTATGTATTTGTGAATCCTCCATCTGAAAGAATGATACATATGTAAGATGGTATGTATCTTCTGTGATATACATATAAATAATATTGTTTTGTCATCTTTTGTTTTCTCGTTGCAATACCTACATCATAAAAAATTAAAACAGAATAAATCAACTTGTAATTGGCATTTCGGAAAGTGTCCAGGATATAATTTTGTGTAGATGCATCTGTGGATATTGTAACTGTGCATGAGAAATCTAAATTTGATTGAATTATTCCACAGGCCCTGTATGGTCCTCCAGGATCCCCCAAACTATTTTCCCCCAAATGTTAAACAAATCTACTTTTGCATGGCTGTTGCATGTGGTGGAGCTGCTGTACACAAGAAATCTGTATTTTATTGCATCATTCTAAGGGCCTCCAAAACAAAAAGTAATGCTGGTGATTTGGTTTTTGAGAGTGTCCCTTGAAATCACATCTCAAACCCCATATCAGTTTTGTGGATTGGGTATCTGCTTTGTGGCTTGTCTGCTACTGCTAGCCAGGATCACTGGTCAACTTGATCTCAATGGGACCAGTGGACAGTGGGCTGACCAGGGTGTTGTGTTTCAACCAGGGAACATTCATGCAATAAATAGAACATTGCCTTTTCAATGGTGCATTCTGTGCAGATTCCATTATGCGACTAACCTTCCTGGCATATTTTAATATGTATGTATTCCGAGTCATTCAGACATTCTTTTCACTCTTGCTGGGAAACACAAGACAGTACTAAGATTGTGATCTTATTGCCTAATCTGCACTAGGCTGTTAATGGCAATTAGTAACAGCAGACCTCTGTTGTACTTTGATAATGATGTTTACAACCCTTGCATGTAATAATGCAGGCTATGTGCTAATGTAAGGTTCCAAATGTTTTTCACCCATGTAACTATTAATTTTAATCATGGGATCAGTGATATTACTAGCTACTGTCTGGCGACTATTCTGACCCCCAACTAAAAAAAGGTGTGCTTGTTTGTCACTTGGAAAGCAAAACTGCAGATTCTTAAAGGTGAGATCCACATTTGGGTGCATAATGTTTTGCGGGATAAAAACCGTCGTCTTTGATTATTTATAAATGTATTAATCTGTGATTTTTTAAATATCGGATACTAGTGATATTCTACGGATATTTTATGATGACACTCTTAATATGCCTAAATTAAAATACTAAATGTGTTCCCAAGTAATATTTCCAACTGACTTGTGTTATGATGGGTAGTGTCATTGGATAGACACATTAACATACATAATAGTGACATTATGTTAAGTGTGATTGATTCTGTAGCATGTTTTATTGTTGTTATACTCATTATTTTATAGAAGTTGTGAGTTGCACACATGTACAGATGTTACCAGAAATAAATACAATGATACCATAATCACAATGACAATAATATTTCATTAACCTGCATGGCTGCTGCTCGCGCCAATCTGGTGTCCAATAGCTTCTGCTTCTTGGCTGATTTTGCCAATGAGAAATCAGTAGAGCCAAAGGTGTATGCGGAAAAATCGATCACAGATGGAACCGCATCTTTGACCAAGAATGATGTTTTTTTTTTACCAAGTGTCCTTGTTCATCATAGGTGTCTTTTGTTTTGTAATCGCCATCCACAAAATGATCACTGCAGACTCTCGCTGATTTAGCAGATGGGGGAGACGCCAACTTCAGTTTCTGCAGCCATCTTTTCTGTTGCGATTCATTTGTTGGAAGTCTATGGAAAGTTTTTTCCTTACACCTATAGTACCAGTTTGTACATCCTGGAGCCATGCAGTGCACTCCATGCTTTTTCTTTTCTTTATCTCCATTCTTGTCGGACATTTTCCCAGGTGATGCTGCTGCTTCAGTCATATTGAATCAATGAGTGGGACAGTGTATTCAGGCTAGATGCCCACATGGGGAAGAGGGGATTGTACTAGCCCTCCACCCCCCCCCCCCACCCCCACAGTGGCATCCCCCATTGCCAGTGGTGGTAGTTGTGTAATCATGTAATTACAAGGTGATAAGGGTTTGTATGTGTGGATTTTAGACCCCATGGTTGTTGTGATACTTCTATAATTACATTATGAACACAATGTTATAGTCTTGCAAATTGTGTGTTGTATTTATTTTTCATGACTGAGATGCATAGTCACCACAGAGTTAGATGATTAATCTTTCCCTTATGGTTGAGGGTAGTGATCTGGACATTTCCCCCTGGGTTCCCAACACAGAGAGTGGTGTAGTGGCTGTAGCCTCCACATTAGTCATTAGGGGAAGGGTTGTGACCTGGAAATGAGTTTCACCTGAGGTCAATACCCCAGGTGGATTATCCGACAAAAAATAAATACGGTTATTTCCTGTGTAGCTGACACAAACAGGATCTGGCACCTTTCCACATGTGAGAATCTCAGTTATATAATATAGCTTAGATAATAGCCTATAGGAACATGGTCCAATGCCATTAATTTTTGGAAATTAACAGTTTTAAAACAGTACAGTCATGAATGACCAAACAATGTATGTTGGCTTAATTAAGCACCAAAACAATTTTTAATAATGTTACTAATATAACAAAAAAGTGACATTTTCATATTCATTGAAGAACTTATTGAAAATATTGCCAGTGAGCATTCTGGTAACAGAAAATGTTGAAAACACTGTTGAAAGCACTCATAATATGTCACTGTTTTGTGGTTTTGCCCTGCCAGCTTTAGTTATTTATTAGGGTGTACATACAATAAATAACAGTAAAAGAAATCACAGAAAAAAATTATAGTTTTCCCTAGGAAAGTCACAGGAAATAAGGTCACAAAATAATGTTATTCAGACACTGTCTTGTTAATACAAAGGTTTGGTCTTGCATACACGAGCACCATAACATCTTTTCATTCTTTGACAATAGAAGAAATAAGATAGCAAAATAATGTCATTGTGGCACAGATCACTATAGACTGCCTTTTTTACACAATCGTAGCAATGATGACAGACCTAGCTAACAACCAAGTTGATTTGGGTTCTCCCTTTAACACCAGTATCACCACAGACTGCCCTGTCTTGCTGAGTGATGTTTGAACAACTCCCAAGGAGACCTACTTAATTATTTGGGATACCTGGCTTAGACAAAGGGCTTGCTTATCTGAGCCAGACCTTCTCTAACCCACAAAGGCAATTAGCAGGCTGGTGGTGTCCAGTTTTACTGCCCAGTACCCACAGTGCTAATCTCTGTAAATATTACTAAGCAAGGCCTGAATGAGCTCACATTGGCATTGCTGACTCTTAGCAGAAACTTTTCATTTCTTGATAACCATGTCCAATGTATTTATCATGACATTTGTTACAAGACATTGGCTGTAATATATTAATAAGTATTTAATAACAAAAGTAAAACAATTCTTGAGGGGTTTTAACACAAATGTTCCGTAATGGCTGGTGTCTATTTAATGTATAATATATTAATGAGTAATGAAAATGTCTGGCAGGATATTCAATTACCCAATGTGGTAAGCTGGGGTGCCATTTCCTTCCCTCAAGCAAATATTTCTTATCACTTTGCACCACCACTGAGGCACTGGCACAATAGCAGGCCTTAGCAGTTGCCATCTAGCAGGGCTGGTTACAACAGGGCAAGGGGCATGGAAGCCAAGATCAAAAGACAGGCAGGCCACAGCAAGAGGCCTGTTGTTGCTTATTGCAGCAAGGTCCAGAGGTCAGAGGTGACAACTGACTACCTGTTAGTAGTAAAGCGCTTTGGTCCTAACGACTGGACACTGAGCTATATAAAAACTTGCCTTTAGTGGATATTAGCTTAACTTGTATGATCAGTGTTGTCATGGTGAATGACTAAAGTGACTTCCAACATAATTATTTCAGTCTGACTGAAAAAAATTGGTTGATTGAATTTCAAGTAATTAAATGGTTACAAAAAGCAAGGTGAATATAAAATATAACTAGCCATATATTAATTTATATACCCAATTAAAAGTATTTTAATCAATAAAATAATGAAATTGAGTTAATAAAATTAATTAAGAAAATTCAATAAGGATTAGTTATTTTTAATTATTCCATGTTATGTTCAATCTGTTATAGGCTGATTTTTGAATGAAAAATTATGCGGGCCGAACTGCGGGGCGGGGCGGGCTATGACGTGGCAATATTTGTGCCGTTTCGTTTCAATAAACATATATTTAACTGATTCTACATACTTAATACATTCCTGTCATGACTGATTGACTGTTGTTGACGAGTGTTGCTTTGCAAAACGTCTTACGTATGTAGCCGACATTTAAAAAATATTATTTTGAAAAAGGTTATTTCCCCCACCGGCGACTGCTTATGTCGATATAATATATACTCGTAGACGTAGGAACTCTAACTCTATCTACCAACCGTGGCACAATGCCGCTGGTTGCTAGGACTAGGTACAGCTTGCCGGCGAAGAAACGTCAACGACCGAGTGTTCTAGACTAAATCTGTGGATTATATAAATTGCAAATGATATACAACTATCCACACATATATGTACTTTATTATGTTCACATTTCTCATTATATTTAAACTTCGCTAAGATCACATTCGTGTATTATGCAGACAGTGAAATACAACCGTGGGACTAAATTGTCGTCGTAACGATACATGACTGAACTCGTGAGTGCCGAGTCGCCTTGGTAACAACAAGCTGTCATTTCCTACGCGCCGAATCGCCTTCCAAATAAGGAAATCATGTCCGGTTTTCCTATCGAGTTCGACGAACTTTACTTCGTCGCTGCGTACTTATTTGCAAGCAAATCGATCAAACACGGACCTGTTGCTCTGATCGAAACTTATGTTTTGATGTTCAGTGTCTCTTTGTGTTCGTCACGTTTGCAATTAGGCTTGCATTCGGCGTTTGAAAGTGACCACCGCAGACTCTTGTCGAACTTGCCGCCGGCGGACACGCCAACTTCATCATGTTTAACCTGCTTTTTCTGCAGGAATCCTTTCGTGGAAGTATGTGAAAGTTGCTTGCTAACAATCATAATATATCTATTAGCCATACAGTGCATTAAATAGTTTAATTATGTTTGTTTTAATGCGTTTGGCCCGTTTTTGTGAGAGCTATGCTGCGTTGCCTATTGACTCGCGGCTTCCGCGATTGTAAACAACGCGGCAATCAAACCGGAAACGCCGCTCAGAAGCCCTAGGCAATATGGCAGCGCCCTGTGTTGAAAGTAGCTCAGTTTAAAAAATTATTAAAAATATACCGTGACGCTGTGCTTGTCAAATCATAGTGACAAGTGCTGTAAATTATATGTTCTTATGTTTGGGCTGTGGTTGTTCAGCCGCTTCAGTCCCCCTTTAAGATATAGGAAGACACGGGTATTAAACTCATCATCGAGGCGATAGAGAGAAATGTCAGAATCGCGGTAAAACATATGGGAAATAACCACTGCCACCAGTGAGATATGACGGGGAAAGTATCACGTTATCGCCCACATCAACAATATAGAATACAGGGAGGGGTAGTCAATAAGTGGTGCCAAAGTCAAATAAAAACGACATCCCGATTGGCACTTATAATATCCCGGGTTAGGGAGTATAGCCAAAGCCCCGTTAACTCCCCTCTCAAAAGAAAGATAGCTTGATATCGCTCATCCAGAGCGAGGTTCATGGACCGATGCGATGGTCGAAGACGCCCGAGGCGAACAAAGGATTAACGCACAACATCGATGTTAATCATCGCCATTAGTGCGATTCGCACGGGCAGTGACAACATAAACGGTCAAAAAATTTGCGACGACATAGTACTGAACAACAGAATGATAAATGTCGCAATAAACGGAACCTCGTAACATAATTGTTTAACAACAATCGAGAGCAAATCAATATTTACCCTTTCAAACTCGAGAACTATCGAAAGAGAGGCTGGACACTGAGCTTGTCAGCGTCCTAATTTGTTTACCGTATACACCCGAATATAAGCTCTGGTTTTGTTGCCCACATAAATGCCTTTTGAGTTTCATTCAAAAGGTGTTTATATATATATATATATATATATATATATATATATATATATATATATATATATATATATATATATATATATATATATATATATATATATATATATATATATAATACACATGTTACATCAGCGTTCGGCGTGTTTGTAGACACGATCCTGATGCCTGATGATATTCCATGGGTCAGCAAATAGAGGTGTGAATAGATGCCGGCCGAAACAAGAAACAAACAACATATATATATATATATATATATATATATATATATATATATATATATATATATATATATATATATATATATATTTAATAAACATAGTGAATAGTGAATAGATGCGGCCGGCCGAAACAAAAGACAAGTTGCTGCGCTGATCGAAGCGACATCGGTCGCTGGCACTCCCGTATATGTTGTGTAATTTTGTACCGGGCGACGTTCGTGGGGCGTGGCAGAGACTGGCTGTCAGAGCACGCGTGGCTGTCCGTCGAACGATCATGGGATGTGACGAATATGTTGCGCCGTGCAAGTCAAACTCGAACGCAGCGCATTTAACATGTTCTAAGCTGATGCAGTTCTAAGTAATGGTTTAATTAAGTAATGGTTTAATTGGAAAGAAATGATCTTACTAATAACATTGAAAGTCGTCGAAATGGCATCGATTGATGGCTTGTCTCTTCAAATAAATTACCCGGACGTGAACCAGCACCATGACATTTAAGGTGGGTAAAGACGGAAAAGAACTAGATGCTCTTTGAGGTGTATACCCAGCCAATGCACTGCTAAGAAGTTCCTCCTGGCGTTATGAAATATTATGTGTGGGTAGTATTCTTCTTATTGTATTTTAAATAGCAGTATTTTGTGAAGCGCCATAACCAATTATGGATGTGGCGTAAATAAAATATTATTATATTATAATAAAACTTATAATTCCTGCAAATCATAGTGATGATAATAATGAATTATTACTATGTTATTTACAATTAATTAAACTATTTTGCGCGAGCGAATGCAGTAAGTAAAGTTTATAAATATTCGCGCGCACAAACGTGCCATCTAATGGCATTTTGTGTAAGGCTAACTTATTTTAGCGCGTTTACGGTATCGGGCAGCGGCAGACGAAATTGCCGTCGACATCTGCGTGTTTGTTTTATGGATTTTCTTCGTTAGAGGAATGCAACTGGTTTTATTTTATAACGTAGTGTATGTATATGTATGTAAGACAAGTGAGGAGAAGTTTGGCGGCTGCTGCTGCTGGCGGTCGTTTTCATAGTTAGGTCAATCCAACCCGGTCGCCTGGCATCCGCGCTGTGTCTGTGACTGTCCCAACGGATCGACTGGACCACTGTTTCAGTTCTGGTCAATTCAAAGGGTAACAAAAAGACAGCTTACTGGTACTGTCTTTCACTGTACTATTGCTACAAGCGTATGATTAATCGTGTGGCATATTGCTGTCGCGATTTTGTTGTAAACCGACGTAAGGCACTTTTAGCGAACCGGTTGGCTCTCTGTTATGACAGCTGAACCAACAGACGACTCCGCGACGTATTACTTTTCCAAAGTGCAGATAAAAGCTGGGTTGTGATTGGTTGCAAGGACCAAGATGGGCCCGTTCATGGTGTCGGTGATTTAGCTAGATTTTCCCACTTTAAGACCACTTTCTGAGGAAACCACTAATGTGAAAAAATTGATTGTAGATGCAAATGATTAGCTTGTGTAAACTCTTTTAGGTGCATAACACCAAACTGTTGCCCTTTTTTCACTTTAAATGGCACTAGTTTTTTAACGTTATGACTATGGTCGAAGGTGTAATATTGAAAAAAATTATGTTACGGCCCTGATCTGACCCACCATTTTTACGGAGGTTGTGTTTTCAACGTAATAGGAAGCGTCATTTTAACGGAAGTAATGGTTTGCACTTAACATAATACTGACCTAGTCTCGTGTGTACTGGTTGCGCAACGACACATGTAAGTGACCTAGGTCGAGAACGTGACCGTTGTTTGTAACCTATATTCTGGGCATGGTAGCGACGTGTGAACTACAATGTAGTATTGGTGGAAGAAATTCTATGTGACCATACATACGGGACAACTCGCATGCGCATGCACGGTATATATAAGTTGCCTACTCGGAGAACGTAACCTGTTTGTGTAACCTACATTCTGGATATGGTAGCGACGTGTGAACTACAATTTTGAATTGGTGGAAGCAAGTCAATGTGACCTACATACGGGACAACAGGCATGCGCACGCATGACATATGTAAGTTGGCTACGTGGAGAACTTGACCTGTCTAACCTTGATACTGGACATGGTAGCGACGCGTGAACTAAAATGTTGTATTGGTGGAAGACTTTGTGCGACCTACATACTGGACAACACGCATGCGCATTGCACGACATATGCATGTTGCATACGTGCAGAACGTGAACGGTTTGTCCTACGTACTTGACATGGTAGCGATGCGTGAGCTAAAATGTTATATTGGTGGAATACTTGTGTGACCCACATACTAGACAACACGCATGCGCACGCACTACATATGCAAGTTGCTTACGTAAAGTATGTGACCAGTGTGTGCAACCTAGATTCTGGACATGGTAGCGACGTGTGAACTACAATTTTGTATTGGTGGAAGAAAATAAATTCTATATGACCTCCATACAGGACTACACGCATGCGCATTGCACGACATATGTAAGTTGCAGAACGTGACCGGTGCATGCTACATACTGGACATGTAGTGAGACCCGCCATATGAATAAACGTGTCCATACTTGAGAACGTACCGCCACTACGTGACAGATACAATGTATTACATTGTTTTTATTTACTGCTTGTTGCCTAGCAACCTATTGTTCAACCGGTGACCTACACTAGTGGTCTTTGCAAGTCGCACATTCGGAGCGAGAATGGACGAAGGTTGGTATGTCCTACCTGTCGTAGCGTAGTGCACCAACCAATTACATTTCAACGTCGTCCCCTGCTGACTGACCCAGTGTCTCTCGATGAGAACACAGCAACCGACTGACCTGCTAGGGAGGGACCAAGCTTGGACTAGGGTAGATAGACGGTTCAAAGTTGTATATAATTTTGGATATAATTAAGTATTGGCAATGGAATATCTAACATTCAGTAATTCATGTTATTATAAAATGTTGAAAGAATACTGTGGTGGCTGGGTATAAATTGTTGTAATAATACCAAAACAAATGAAGACAAACGATTGTATTACATTGGTGATTGGGATTATATGTAAGTGGCTTATTTAGTTTAAGATGTAGGATAATGCGAGTAGTTTTGTTAACCTGAACAGGGTGCATATATTTAGATTCGGGTTTTGTTTAATGAATCAAATGTATATATATATATAAAGTCTAGTGTATTTTTCCATAACTTACAATTCGTTGACCATGGCATCTATGTTCCTAGTAATACATCCCACTCTTTTTATGATTGGGGGAATGTAGTGCGGAGCACACATGCAAATAGTCCTCATATATGCACAAGAATACACACACCAAGTAAGACAGCATTAAACCCTAACAATAGTCCGCACTCTATAAAAGCCACAACATAACAATAGCCTTCGTCCGAGTCAAGCTAGCCGTCGTTACGCAACCACCTCTACGAGGAATTCGCGACGCCGGCCGTCGGAACAGCCTGCGATCGCGGGCGTCATTGTGCCTGTACAAGTAAGTGGCGTGCACAACAGTGTTTGTCTCACACTCAGTCACTGTGTGAATCTGTTGCCGACGGTCACGCTGTCAACCTTGGTGCGTCACTGGCCACGTTGGTCCCTCAGTGTCCACGTTGGAACCCCTACAAACAGAAAATAAAACTTAGTCTTTACCGACCGATTTAATGAACAATGTTTGTCTTTTCGCTGTCCACAATCAACCGGTCAACTCAAAAACTCGTCAACGCCGCCACGGTATAAAATCGTGCTTCCTATCTGTAGTGTCGACGATTTTAAACTTTTATACAAACTCATATTTATACTAAATAGGGCCTAAAACTCTATGTACGCTAGATGTCGCGACGTCATAATGTATGGTCCCAAAACGTAAATCAGGACAATCTAAAATTCAAATAAACAGATAAACACCCAGAACCGCGACATCTGGGATTCGGGCTGTTGAACCCTTTTTGGGCCAATCAAGTTGAATACTGTTGGTTTTTAATCAACGTGGGTTTGTGGTCCCTGGTATGAAGTGAGTTTGTGACGTTTCGGGTTATAACGATGGATGCTTATTGACATGTCATGTGACCGGGTGGTTGTGATTTCCCCCCGAGACGCTGTCTTAGTTAATCTACTTACCACGGAGATTCTGTTTGCAAATGTCCTCAGACTGTCAGCGACGTCCGTTGACAGGCGACATCCACGGAGGCTGATAAATAGAAGAGAAATATGAGACGTCGTAAATAATTAGTTACTTCGATTACAACCAACAATTACTTCACGTCTTTACTTACATCGACATAACAACTGGTCGTGTAATTAATTACGGGTGTCACACGAGACGTCAACAAAAGCAGGACAGGATGGGTCAATGACAAAGACATGTAATTACTCACTCTAATGTCAACCCTGTCATCTTATTCAACAGAGTTGTCGCAACCGTCTCACTCTCGTCGCTGATGTCGTTGCGGCTACACCTGTAATTAAACCCCGAGTTGTCTTTTATCTCCAAACTTTGTTTTGTTTATTTCACGGAGTTAACAAATTAACTCTACGAAATCGATTAAAACAATTTAATTAAAACGCGTCGTATAAATAAAATGTCGTTAAATCATTTAACTGCTTCGACTTGTCAACAAATCTGTGACGTTTTCACGAGACGCTGATGACGAGTTTTGTAGAAACTTAAAAATAAACAACTTTTGTTGACAGAAAATTGATTCGCTCAGCGACGTCCGAAGTGAACGTGTTGGGGGTGAATATGATATCGGGTGAATTAGAAGACGGCGGGTAATTAGTCTTTATCACTGCACGTGTTTTACTTACCCGAGTTCTCGTAGATCTGTACAATTGTCGGGCACTGTCTCCGCCATGACACAGAACCCTTCATCTGTCAATTGACAGTTGTTCATCCTGTAAAAGACAACAGACGCCATCAGCGTTACATTTTTGACCATGTCGTGAGAAGTTGACATTTTGTTGACATCATCAATGTCAACTTGTGGGTTACTTTGTTGTCCCTAGTTGTGCACTCACCATAATGTTGTCAACATCTTCAGTTGACAGATGCCTGTACAGAGTCTCCCGACAGTCGCTACGTCCTTGAATGTGTCAATCTCAGTGTCTTCGCCGCCGCCAACGCTGTAAGGAGAAACATTGGCGTGTGATTTGTTTGTTTGTTTGTTTACTAAACTAAACACTTCAAAAAACACAACAAATCATCTCGACGTTGTGTAAATCCGACATTTATAAACGACATAATCCAGAAGTGAAGTCATCCTTTACCGCTGTCACTTCAAACTGCTGCAGACAAAATGAAATCTGCGAGTTGCTGACACTGCGTGGAGAATTACCATTGGTCGAGAGAGGAACTTTTATTAGCGACAAGGTTTGTAACTTTGTACTTTCTCGCTGGATGATCGCTTCAGTTAATTAAAATGTTACAAAACTAACCTCAATACAGGACAGCGAAAAAAATAAGTTCGCCACTTCAACAAACTATTTACTTGATATAAGATGACGACACATTAAAAAAAAAACATTATATATATTATACATGCATGTATTATTATATTTATCTTGTACTCATTACCCTATTCTATATGTATTATTGCTGTCATTTTAAATATTCTGTATGCTTGTTATGGTTTTATGTCTCATTGTTTTACTCTCGTTTTGTCGGAAAATAGCTCAGATGAGCTAATGTTACCAAATTATCATGTAACCGACGTTAAATAAAGATTCTTGTATCTTGTATTAATTGGAAGTTTTTATTGTTTTATTTTGCTAGTTTTCTTACACAAAGTCAGTTATTTGATGTAAGTAAAGGCAGTTCTTATATAGCGCAATATCCAATCCTCAGGACCGTTCAAAGCGCTTTACACTTTACTTCCCTGACAGACCTGTTCACTCAGACACCATCTCGGCTTCTCTGGGAAGCATCCAGCCATATGCTACAATTAATGCGCGAAGGCTGCTCGTACACATATCCACCACTGTCTATAGCCAGGTACTCATTTAATTCAGCTGAGTGAACTGGAGCAATGTAGAGTGAAAAAACTTGCCCAAGGTTTTAACGCCGCAGCCAGGATTCGAACCCGGGTTCTCGTAGTCGAGAGTCCGAAGCTCTACCCCTGAGCCACTGCGCTCTACAGTGTATGGGTTGTATTGATTAACACGAATGATAAATGGATGCGTCATAATGAGTAAGAACGAATAATGTACTGTATTTACTGTATCTCCATTAATTTCTTTTCATGATATTAAAATTTTGGATTATAAAACATTGCATGGATTTTTACAGTTTATTAATAAAATGGTGCTATTATTTTAATAAGCTATATTCATTCTTTATTAGTAAGTAAATAAAAGGTTTATTTCTTGATGGTAACCATGCCACGTGGTATAACGTGATTTTCAATGGGCCATCATCTTACATGCATACATACATCACATACATACATACATACATACATACATACATACATACATACAATAAAGCTTTATTATGTTATTGTGTTTACTAAACATGAATGACAAAGGCAACATTGTAATGTATAATTATACTGCGGGTCAGTCATCCTAGAAATGCACTACACTCATCTCTTCAATTTGTGAATGAGCTAATTTTAATGGAAGCCTTTGTTTGGAACAAAAAGCAAGCATCCGAAATGTAATCATTCTAGTTTCAAGTGTTCCACATAGTAAGGTAGACTTTGAATATAAAGACTGGCTTACACATAGAAAACTGGTTTATTACAATCCATGTTAGGCCTCGTTAGCGTTTTGGATCCGAATTTGATCAATTTTTAGAATATGGGCTAATTATTCCAAATTTCAAACAACTCGAAAACTAATTATAGTGGACCAGCCAATATGTGTTATGAAACTTTCATCGGCATTGTTTGTTAATAGCATGAAACTATGGTAGATAGATCACTCATAGCATGTGGAAAGAGGTGTGGGTGGATGCCACGCTCAATTTTGAATTTGAAGGTCATTTTCAAGGACAAGAAAGGTCAAAATTTGTATTTTGGGTTTTTGCAATAATTTGGACCACAATTAATAGATCTATCCAAAGAAATTATTTGTATGTTCATATACATGCATCTAACCAGTGTAATTGACGAATAAACATTCACCTTACAATGTTAAAGTATAGGATAACGAAACACAAAAGTACATTTTACTCAAAAACACGGTTTTTAATTAGGAACTGTGCTGAACACTGGGTCGTTTTACTCTAATGTTCCCATATGCACCATGATGTGGGAAACCATGTCACATTCACTTGTTCCCAAGTATTTTGGCCAGCTGGGTTGCAGCAGTCCACCCCATCACCCCCGGAGGCGTACGTCCAGTTGAGGTTCGTTTTGAAACAACTGCATCGGGCCGTTCTCCACTTAGCCTTGCATCCACAAGTGACCAGCTCTAGACACGCATCTGGAATAGCAGGTAATCTTGTCCAGACAGTTTTCAAGCAGTCTGACTCCATCGTCCATGCAGAGGTGTCGGTGGGAGAAGGGATGTGTATATTCTTCTGGTCTGCCTGCAGCCAGAGCTTTGCTTGATAGTTAGCGCGTGCGGTGTGAAGTTCTAGGGCGTCTCTGGTTGGGGGTAACATCTCCAGACCAGACTTGGCCTTACCGAAAGTTGGAGTCTGACATTGTCGACGGTTGGTTGCTCAGGTGTGCCATACTAAATTGTTCAATTAGTGCGAGTTCTCCATCACGACCAATCCCCTGCACATGATGCGGATGATTCTGAAACGTTTTCCAACAAGACCGCTTGCCATGTCCACTAAACGCTGACGTTGTGACACAAGCCGTGAACGTCGGGAAGTCCGGCAGGTTTTCCCTCAGAGGGTTTAAGTCTCTCAGACAGTGCATGTATTGGATATCATTTCCTCTTCTTTGCTGTTCCAGAGATCACCCACACTTCCGCTGTTTATGCTGGTATAAAGTGGACTAGAAGCAGCATGACATCCGTATCTTTGCAGATGACCAACATTCTTTTGTATCCCTGGCTGACTGCCTCACACGAATGGAGTATCAGCCTGGTGTTTTCGACTCTTCATGGTTTCCTGGACGTTTGACTTCGCTGCTCGTTGTTGACCTCTCGCACGTGTAACTTAAGAGAATCTGCCTCCTGTTACAAGGTCACATTTTTCTACAAATACTACATCAACTCTTGTTGTGTGACATCTGAAGTGACTTGTCACATTGTTCATGAGCACATCAGCATAGTCGCCAAACGTCTGACATCCATGATGTTTTCCAAGAGCTTGGATCAGGCCATGACCGTCAATCACCACACACGTCTTCAAGTTGGCTTCAGGATTTGCCGAGGGTATGTGAATAGGACATTGATTAGCTCTGACCTTTGTGTCGAGCTTACATTCACAACAGAACATGTAGTGTAGTATATCTCTACTGAAGCAATACATAAACGAGGAGAACTACAATCCTCCAGAAGGTATAAAACAGCATCATTTTATAAAACAGTTACGGGGTGCATGCTCCCAGACTCTAGTCTTGGCGCACCTATGACACACAGTGGCGGTTTCACCATTGCATTAATTCATACCACCGAGATTGAGTAGCTAGCTATTGAGCTGATAAAATCCACTACTCTAATTAGGGACTACACGGTGACTACATCACCTCCTCAACCTTATCATTCTCCTTGATCTCGTCGACATTTTCACCTGCACCCTTATAGCCATGCTGACATCCTGTTGGTCGTCACCAAAGTAAACTTAACTAGTATTCGAAGAACAAGTTAGCAGTTTGTTTTCAGGAGAACAGATATAATGCCATTCGAGCAGCCTGCCAAGTAACGCAGTAACTACATGTCAGCAAACAGTAGGGCCGCAATAATTGGTAGGGAAGAAATTAAAAGGGTCAGTCATTAAGTCATTAATGTGCTTACAGTGACAATATCAACAGATTAAATAATCAACTCAAAAATTAAAGTGAAAAAAAAGGCAACAGTTTAGTGTTATGCACCTAAAAGAGTTTACACTAGCTAATCATTTGCATCTACAATCCAATTTTTCACCTTAGTGGTTACCTCAGAAAGTGGTCTTAAAGTGGGAAAATCTAGCTAAATCACCGACACCATGAACCGGCCCATCTTGGACGTTGCAACCAATCACAACCCAGCAGTTTGGAAAAGTAATACGTCAGAGAGTCGTCTGCTGGTTCAGCTGTCATAACAGAGAGCCAAGCGGTACGCTAAAAGTTTTTACCACGGCTTTTACCACGAAATCGCGACAGCAATATGCCACACTGTTCCTCATACGCTTATGGTAACAGTACAGTGAAAGACAGTATCACTAAGATGTCTTCTTGTTAACCTTTGAATCGAGCAGAACTGAAACAGTGTTTCGGTGGATTCGTTGGGACAGTCACAGACATGTTACGTGACTATGTCCAAGACATGCTGCCACCTAACGAATGGCAGCGCAACTATAACAGATAGTTGCGGGTTCGAGGTTACGCGTAAGAGCACATGTATGTCTGCTGGAGACACTTTGTCATAGATTAAAACTGTTGGAGCCTAGTCGTCATGTATTCGTGTCATTATCATTGATAGACGTGATCACAGAACACGAAAATGGTGGCAGCGGTGAACGTGTAACAATTAGGTGCGTGAGAAACATCTATTTGTCACATTAATTGATGACATACTAATTATCGCTCACACACTGGCATTGTCGCCGAAGTCTACTCGGTCGTATGGCGACGGCATCCAACGAAACGGCAATGGCTGCCGACGACGCACAAGCTACCGTTGAAGCGCGAAATAGTGGTGCGCCGGCCAGACCCCCTCAGCCACTCGTGTTTGGGCCAAACAAGGCAGAATCGTGGAAAATATTCCGTCGGCGCTGGTCAAATTATTGCACACTATCGGATATTGCTACCAAGCCACGAAATTATCAGGTTGCGATGCTAGAAAACTCACTAGGAGATGAAGCCATGCGGCTGTATGACGGTTTCCAGTTCGCACCCTTACAAAAAAGTGCCAATGGTATACCATTGAATACCATTGAATACCATTGAGTACCATTGAGTACCATTGGACCATTCAATGGTATTTCAGCACGACTCAGTGGTATTCTCAACGGTAATTTAAGATACCATTCAATACAACTGAACGGTACACTGAATACAAAATATCATTAAAAAAACATTCAGATACCATTCAAATACCATTGGCCATTATACCCCCTAGTACCATTCAATGGTATTTGAATGGTATTTTTTCGTAAGGGCAACACCACAAGAACACCGCACCGTGGCGGAAATCTTGTCAGCGTTTGACGAATTCGCCATAGGGGAGGCAAACGAAACATTTGAACGTTATAAGTTCAATAGCCGGAAGCAGGAGGATGGAGAAAGTTTCGAAGATTTCCATGCCGATCTACGCGTGTTGGCAAACACTTGCAACTTCTGTCACCAATGCGCAAACTCGATGATAAGAGATAGGATCATCTTAGGCATAAGACAGTCGGAGACGCGACAAGAGCTGCTTAAGATCCGCAAACTCTCCGCCATATCACACAGGTCAGTACTGGATGATGTATGTGAACCCGTACACGTCGTAAATCATGGTCGTTTACTCAAGCGTGTGTGTCGATACTGTGGCAGGCGTCACGCTCCCAAGAAAGAAATGTGCCCCACATACGGAAAGACCTGCAATAATTGTGGGGCCAAAGATCATTTTGAACGGAAATGCATGAAAGGGCGCAACACAAATCAGCTGTCTGGAAACCAGCACCAACGACGTGTGTACAACATACGTGACAACAATGGGCCTGATGAAGACGACGACAGTGGCGACGCCTGGGTGCATTCACTGACACCACGAAAACGGGGCGCATATGCGAAGTGTCGAATGCTCGTAAACGGGAAGCAGCTCGTATTCCAAATCGACACAGGTGCCACTGTCAATATGCTGCCAGCCAGATACGCCAGAGATGTTGTCCCATACAATGGCGTTCTCACAATGTGGAACAAAACGATGATAAAACCGCTTGGGAAGTGTCGAATGTTGCTGAGCAATCCCAAAACAGAGACATCACATGATGTTGAGTTCATCGTCGTCAAGGACAATGACGACTGTCAGCCGATTCTAGGTTTGCAGACCAGCGAGCAAATGCATCTTGTGAAAATACAGGACAACAATTTCCATCGTGTGGCAGCAGTCCAAGATGATAGTTGTTTCAATTCACTCTTTGATGACAAGCTGGGAGAATTTCCAGGTGTGCAACACCTCACAGTCAACCCAGAAGTGTGCCCCAGGATCATGGCCAGCCGACGGATACCCATAGCCATTCGACCGCAACTGAAGAGCGAACTCGAGCGACTGACAGCCATGGGTGTCATTGCTCCTGTGGATGAACCGACACCATGGGTCAGCCAAGTGGTAGTTGTGAAGAAGAGATCAGGCGCCTTAAGGGTGTGCATAGACCCTCACGAACTCAACAAGGCGTTGCAGCGTGAGCATTACACATTGCCAATTCTCGAAGATGTTCTACATGAGCTGCAAGGAGCAACTGTTTTCTCGAAGGCAGACCTCTCGTCCGGTTACTGGCACGTCAAGTTAGATGACGAATCCAGCCTGTTGACGACGTTCCAGACATGTTTTGGAAGATACAGGTGGTGTCGCCTGCCTTTTGGCACAACGGTGTCAAGTGAAGTGTTCCAAAAACACCTTCTAGAGGCCTTGCGTGGCCTACCAGGCATCATCTGCATAGCGGACGACATAGTGATCTATGGCAAGACATCGGAAGAGCACGATGAGAACCTGCGAAAGTTCTTCGAGCGGTGTCTGGAGACAGGCATCAAACTCAACAAAGACAAGCTGGACATCGGACTGAAAGAGGTCCCATTCATGGGTCACCGAATCACGAAGGAAGGGTTACGCGTGGACCCAGCTAAGGTATCGGCAATCAGTGAGATGCAGCCACCGACCAACATCAATGAATTGCGCCGATTCATGGGCATGGCGAACTACCTGGCGCGGTTCATGCCTCACCTGACGGACACCATGCAACCGCTACACAACCTGCTCAAGAATGACGTGCCCTACGTGTGGTCCACGACACAACAAACGTCCTTCGATGCAGTCAAGGTGATGCTGGCAGAGGCCCCTGTTCTTGCGTTCTACAACTCGGACAAAGAACTTGTGCTGGAGAACGATGCGAGTGAGTACGGACTGGGATCGGTTTTGCTACAAGATGGCAAGCCAGTAGCATACGCAAGCCGATCTCTGTCTTCAGCTGAACGCCATTACGCTCAGATCGAGAAAGAAATGCTGAGCGTGTTGTTTGGTTTGAGCAAGTTTCACCACTACACGTACGGTCGAGATATCACTGTGGTGACTGACCATAAACCGCTAGTTGCGATCCGCGCGAAGCCACTAGGGAAAGCTCCCAAGCGGCTACAACACATGCTGCTGAAATCACAAGAGTACTCATACCAGCTGACGTACAAACCTGGAAAAGCCATACCGGTCGCCGACGCATTGTCCCGAGCACCCACAGACGACCCGGTCACGGATGAGGTAGCCATCAACAACATCACGCTTACAGCGTTCATTCCGGAACGCCTAGACCGGATCCGTGGAGCTACATTGTTGGACCCTGTCCTGCAAGAACTGGATACAGTCATCATGGAAGGATGGCCAAATGACAAAAGACGCGTGCCAGATCGTTTGCTACCCTACTTCAGCTACCGCGACGAGCTGACGATCCAGGATGGGATCATATTTCGTGGAGAACGCATCGTGATACCGTCTTCACTGCGAAAGAGCATGAAAGAGAAAGTACATGCCGGCCATATAGGCATCAACTCGTCTTTGAGGAGAGCACGAGACCTGACTTACTGGCCTCAGATGTCCACAGACATCCGTCACTACGTAGAAACATGTGGTGTGTGTGCAACATACGCTGATAAGCAACCTGCAGAGTCGATGGTCATGACTGAGACACCAGACCTACCATGGCAGAAAGTAGGGACGGATTTGTTCTCGTGGTCTGGAAGGGACTATATGGTAACAACAGATTACCACAGCAGTTTCTTCGAGTTAGACTACCTACCAGACACAACCTCCGAAACAGTGGTAGGAAAGCTGAAGAACAATTTCAGTCGACACGGCATACCGCACACACTTGTCAGTGACAATGGACCACAGTATGCATCGGCTGTGTTCAGAAAATTAGCACAGAACTGGCAGTTTGTGCACGAGACTAGCAGCCCAGGCAACAGCCAAGCCAATGGTGCAGCCGAAGCGGCGGTCAAGATCGCTAAGAGGATGCTGAGAAAATGCAAGGCATCTAAGGAAGATCCATACCTCGGTCTTCTGAACATTGGTAACTCACCGACTGAAGGAATGGCAACAAGCCCTGCACAACGCCTGTTTGGTAGACGTACCAAAACGTTGCTGCCAACAACACACAACCAGTTGAACCCGGGTGGTCCTGCCGATGTCAGAAAGCAATCCGGATGTCAGCGAACTAAGTTCAAATCAGTACTGAACTCAGACCACCCCAGACGTGACTTACGACGTTTGAATGTCGGCGAAACGATCAGAATGCAGCCATTAGAACACGGCAGGAGGGAATGGACTGAGGCAACGGTTCACAAAGCTCTGTCCAGTCGATCGTACGATGTCATAACAGCGACTGGACGCCATTACCGTCGAAACCGCCGACACCTCAGACCATCGCGTCCATCCGAGCACGACACGACACATGATCGCGCTGACAGACCTGAACGAATGATACCACCTAGTGGCGTACCGAGAGATCGAGCACACGATCCGGAAACGGTCACTGTTAAGACAAACGCAGCCTCAATTCAACAACAGGAAACTACAACAGTCCCACAGAATACACGACTAAGTAAGGTAGTTGTGCCAGAAGACACGCGAGAACATGATCCCACGGGCCTGACTACACGATCCGGGAGAGTCGTCAGGCCCGTGGATAGACTGAACTTGTAATAGATCCAGTCCATGGACAAACTCACGTTGTTGTGTATCAAGTATGTAGATGGACTACTCACTCCTCTTCTGCATAAGCACAACAAAACAAGGGTTTGTGTTGTGTAGTCATGTGATCCCAGCTATGATCTTACAGCCAGTCCTTCACACGCCATTACTGCAGCCAGCCAGTTTCTCATAACCAGCCCTACCAGTTCCCATCCCTACTGCTTCCTCTTACCCCACCTTTAGTTAACTCACATGATCATTGAAATCACATTTCACCCTCCATGTTCTCAAGGTCTTCTCTGAACGCCCTTTCTGTTTGAGGCTCATATGTGGACATGATGAACACCAGCTGTTCTCACACTATCATCCATGCCATACCTCTACTCTCACATCGTCTCTACTTACATCCTCTGTTACTATGATGCCCACCCCATTACTCCTTTCATCTCCTCCTGCATCTAGCCACACATACACACTTGTCAATGTCCTCTCTCAGTCACATTACGGTGATTACACCTCCTCTCCATTATATTGACCACCTCTAGTGCTGTTCCACACATCGTTTACATCTGGGTCGCTGCCAAACGGGACGATGCACCTGAACTTTGCAGATATCTCACCTAAATTGATTCTCGGTATCAATGCTATTCGCAATGAGTTTGGACACCATACCCACTGCAGCGCTGCCCTACAGTGCAATTTGTTCTTGGACTTATGAACCACACTTTCTCAAGTTTTGGTTGGTGATTTCCTTCCTTTAGATCAATTACCTACCATATATTATGATCTTGATCTGCCCAGTGCTATTTTCCCTTAGTTGGGGGTGAGAGTTGAGACGCGTACACACAAAGTGGTCCGGCACACTCGCCTCTGGGGCTCCAACCTGCTTTGATCTATATATGGGCTGCAGCTGAAAGCGAGAGTGTGAGGCCGGGCTACACACTACTCACTACACTACAGCACTAGACACATCACACATAGCAGTGTTAACACGCCACACCACGTTTTATACATTCAAGCAAATGTATATTTAAGACACAAAGTATACCGAGGCTTTACATAGGAAACACTATATACATATAAACAGATCAAATTATTGAACTGGATGATATTTTAATGAATAATAGTGGTGCATAAATGAGTGTGTCCAGTGGTCTGGCCTGATGTGCACATAGATAAAAACAAGTTACGAACTCGAGTTTCGTGATGTCAGTCGAGGCCACATCGTTGGAGATGGCATATATCAGGTCACCAGTGTTGCCAGGAGTGAGGATATTGCTGACATCGAGCCTTCCGTTGTTCAGTATCAGGCCACTGATGTCCCTCCAACACTCCGGGCACTGGTACACACGAATCAGCCAAAGCACCTCCAATTTCTGGCGGTTGGAGTCGTCACCGTTCATCCTTTTTACTGTAAGTGTACACACATGGAAATGCACAGCATATGTTATACTATATTATAAAGTTATACTATGCTTATACTAGCATAGAGCTATTAAACAGTGATTAGTTTATAAGTGTATATAATGATCTAACCTTTCAATGGAAGGCTTTATCAGTTTTCAGCTTACTTTTAGATGCTGATGCCTCCATTAAATAATCAACATTTGCGAAATTATCATAACACTTATCACAAAAGATACTGTTTGTAAAAGGATTTAATATGTATTTGGATGTAAAAACAATGACTTCCTGCTTCAATGAATTATTGCACCAAACAACTGTCTATATATATATATATATATATATATATATATATATATATATATATATATATATTCGGATTCATTATAATGAAAATGTACACATAATATTTTAGAAAGGTAATAAATATTGGGGGGAGCTGTTATCTACGTTGACTCCGCCAGATGAGTGGGGTGAGATATGACGATTTCTCACGGTTCATAGAGGCTGTGCTATAGGTTGCTTGCCGTATTTAAGGGGGTTCTGTGGGAGAAGTTGCTTCGCCGTGTCAATTGCTTTAGTTTTTGAAGACGTGTGCATTGTCGCGAGACGAGTAGTGTTAGACATTTCGAGGAATCAAGTTGGATGTCAGTGAGCTAGGATGGCAGGAGGGGTGTTGTTGCAGATTTGTCATGATTCTCAAATCGCATACCATTGACGCTATCACAAAGTTAACTAAATATTGTGACCCTTAAGACCCTCCCACTCCTACACGGTGAGATAAGTTGAACTTATCATGTGTTTATGTTCCAAACTGTTGTGCATATCTACCACATTGAAGGAGGACCAGGGATACTTCATGCTCTAGTTAACCCAACGCTGGTTGGATCAGCACTGATATAAGATCATAACATTGTGCATCAAGAAAACATAACTTACCTTGTTCTGCTGCAGTTGTGACACGCTTCTTTTGTTCTGGAACAGACGAGGATTAAACACATCAACATGTAACATACTACTCGACTGGTAACGTAGCAAGTCAATATGTGTATTTTAATAATTATTTTATTTTATACAGCGCAATGTTTCAAGATATATATCTGTTTAAAGGCGTATAAAATACCAAATTGTTAAAACAGATCATATACAGCATCACGCTTGCATTCATGAAAAAGTAAAAGGAAACTAACGTTATCCAAGAAAATACAGAAGACACCGTTGCATTTTCACAGTAGTGTGATCGAACAAGCTGTGTTAATAAAATGTGAAAGTTTTTGAAATGTCACTCTGCTTAGTTAACCCGAATCCTACGTAACCATTAAATAAATGTATATTATTGTTAAACTATCTGACAGATCTATGTTGTTCGTCTCCAACAATATCACACTGAATCAAGTATATTCAAAGTGAATATAACAGATTACGTGCAATAAGCGTATTAGATGACGACAAATCTGAAATGATCTCAATTGTCTAACTAGGCAATTTTACGTTAATGTCTTTCATTGCAGTCTATGGGGATGTGCACAGTATTTCTGCACTTACCAGGAAATTCATGTAGGCATGACATTTAATGATTTAAAAGGAGGAAATATGTTTCCAGGCTTATTTTGTATTAATATAAGCTTCTTAAAAATGAGATTACAATAACCATGTTGAAGATACCTGGCAAAAGATGTTTAATTTAAAAATAAAGTTTCCACCGGTGATCCCGTTCAATTTCTAAACAAAACGTTCTTCAAAAGAACAGATCTCCTGCTGCTACAAGTCTCTGTGTTTAGCATACCGCTTGGAACAGTGTTCAGTTTGTCTTAGAGGAGGGAGTAGTTGCGATAGATTGGAAAGAAGCAAACACACATGATACCATTATTATTTAAAAAAAGGTTCGAGAAACAAGTCAGCGAAACCATAGACCAGTGAGTTTAACATAAGTGATTTGCAAAATATTACAAAGACTAATATTATTAAAGATCACTTGGTTGATTTTCTTGTTAAAAATAACTTAATAAACCCATCTCAGCATGGGTTTCTAAAAGCGAGGTCATGCTTAACAAGTCTGTTATGTTTTTTTTGGAAGATGTTACAAATTGTGTAGATGAGGGATCGCCAGTAGCCATAATCTACTTAGATTTACAAAAGCTTGTGACAAAGTGCCACATCAAAGATTACTACTTAAACTAAAGGCCCATGGCATAGGAAATGGTATGACTAACTGGATAAAAGTTATGTATTTCATTTACCTTAACATATTTAATATTATTAACCATATGTAACTTATTAGTATTTTACATATATACATATTCACGTACAGCGCTTCTGAATGAGTTTTATCTAGATTTATGGCGCTATATAATTGTTTTTCTTATTATTATATTTTGACATACAAACCTAAGTACTTGATTTGAATGACGTGCATTGATATATGATACACCAACAGGTAGATTTCTATATGGATCCACCTGAGTTGTGTCGAGGCACAAGAACAAACGACATACCTTCAGCCGTCAACTTCGTCAACCTCGTCAACCTTTCGGTATCCCCTTGCACACCACCAAGTGTCTCTGAAACACGTAAATCCAATAAGTCTTGGTCAGCACATTATTACGTAATAGGCACCAACCATTGTTTACTGAATAACGAAACAAGTAGTAGTTGTGAACCATGCACTGACATCGTAATGCTATCAATGTATTGTATTGCTTACAAACTATACACAACATTTGCGTACTGTTTTCTTGTATGATAACCCAATGATTTACCTCGCATTTTATCGGCATCGCCCTTGACCAGTCTTAATTCATCCCTCAACGCCTTCATTTCCTCTGAAGCAGAAACATGTGTTGTATCACTGGGACACTACTCACAGCACCTACATATTTGGAACAGTTGATGTAAAAGGACAACCCTTCTACAATGAAAGACGGACAATTAATACGGCCTAATTAGCCAGTCTCATGTGGGATTAGTGATAGGCACCAACCATCATTCAAAAGAAATTAATAACTCAAAAAGAGTTTCCATGCCAGACTCATTCATGCCAACCAATGATTGATTAATAGATTTTAAAACAAAAATATTTATAATGATCAGTAGTCAGAAAATGTTATGTTAATGACCTTGGAGGCTGCCTTAGAGGAATTATACCATTGTTTCGCACCCGCAATACAATAAATCAGGTCAGTGAGTTCATGGTTTAAATTATATTATTATCATTTTATATTTTAGCAGTAGTAATAATGCAAAAGTCATTTGACTCATATCATCAAACCAAGCAGAGGTTGGATCAAGACAAAATACATTTTTTCAATCTACAGTGGTCTTGCAGTGTTCCTTTGCATCATTTGGACAACATAATTCTTCACATCTGCTACTTCTTTGAAAATTGCCACTCGTTTATAACAAACATGTCATCACAATATGTGTTTTACTAGTACACCAGAGGAACTAGCAGAGGAAAGTGTCATCACAATATGTGTTTTACTAGTACACCAGAGGAACTAGCAGAGGAAAGTGTCATCACAATATGTGTTTTACTAGTACACCAGAGGAACTAGCAGAGGAAAGTGTCATCACAATATGTATTTTACTAGTAAACTAGAGGAACTAGCAGAGGAAAGTGTCATCACAATATGTATTTTACTAGTAAACCAGAGGAACTAGCAGAGGAAAGTGTCATCACAATATGTATTTTACTAGTAAACCAGAGGAACTAGATGAGGAAAGTGATACTCAGGTAAATCGGTTCCGAAGATTAATAAGTCTAAGACAAAGGTGATTATGGAAAACGACAGATCAATCATGCCAACACCACTGAGACAGAGAACGTTGGAAGCTACGTCTACCTGCGACAGAGACTAAGCACCAGAGATAAAAACCAAGACAAAGAAGAATCTGCCGGGTGATAGTTTTGGCCAAGTACTGCGACATCTTCTAAGGTAGCACTGGAACATGCTTGAAGAGACAAGTCTACAAGTCGTGGGTACCGCGCTGAAACATGGGCATTCATCAGCCAAGCAAATAACAAGCTAGCTGTCATACAAACAAAGATAAACAGAACTATGCTACATATCACATGTCGGGGCAGAAAAAAACATATGGGTAAGAGAAAAGACAAAGGCCACAGACGTGATTGAAAAAGTTAGAAGGCGGAAGTGAACCCGAACAAAGCACGTCAGAATACGAGATAAACGATGGACATCGCGTATCACCACCTGGAAACCCTACAAAGGGAAACTGTCTACAGGAATATCGGTGAGACAAACAAGATGAACTGACTACTGGAAGGGTACCGTCTGGCAGACGATAGCGCAGGGTAGACATATGCTGAAACAGCACGCTGAGGTCTTCGCCCAACCACTGGACACTATGGCTGCACAATGATGATGGTTCTATATGACTGAACAGTTAGATTTAATGGACATAAATGCGTCTGAAATATGTATTCTATCAACATGTATATCATTACACCTCTATGTTATCTTTGACATTATAATAATGTGCATTCGACCATCTAAAATGAGCACTTACTTTGCATGCCTCTTGTTATTGTCATGCCTTTCTGTCGTTACAACAGAAGATATAAATAGATCTATCCAAAAATTGTCCGAACTAGGACATTTATCAAAAATATATACAGGTCACCGTCATACCTTTTGGAATATATGTGTTATTTTTGACAGTGATTTCTTGTTTCATCAGCACATTTCACAAGTTTGCAAATCATGATTCTATCGTATTCGTGACTTCTCTCAAATCTGGCGTGATTTGTTTTATCAACTGCTACAACAATATTGGTCACTTTAATCAGTAATCAATTCCACTCATCTGACATGAAATTATTACATCTTGTAGATCAGAAACACTACCAAAGCTCTTGTATAATTCTGACATCAAATTGTTAACAAAGAAGTAAAATACTGTAATAATAACTACTATATCTATATATATATATAACAGTTACAATTTCCTATCCTACATTTCTAGTATGACTGAATGTTAACTAAAAAACAAACCAATCTGTTTCATTCTGGGTAGACACACCGACTTATTGGAAGCTGCTATGTCCAAATTTAGGACTATTCTGTAAACGATGTCGTATTCAAATGGGGAAAAACGTTAATGTGCAAGAATTAGATACCGATCAGTTCTTTTCTTGTAAATTGTAAAGTTTGAATCACATTTTCTTTCATGAAAATACACAACTCACTTTGTGTATTCGCTGCGTGATCTTTTGCGAATCTAGCATCATCCTTCGCCTCTTGCAGTTCTGTTGTCAAAGTTTTTATGTCGTCTGTAGCAGAAACGTTTATTATATCAATGAGCCAGACGAATGTAAATCCATACAACAGTTAAAAACACCAAACACCAAAATCCAGGGATTGGGATAATAGAATGCACGTTGTGCGAAGTTCACCAGAACTTCGCTGTATGATCTCGGTGATCAATTTGTGATCGATTCGCAACCAAGCGCTCGTCATTCTTGATCATATCAAAGAGACGTAGTCACTGTGATAGTAAAAATGAAACAAGTGCTGTGTCCAAACTAAGGACTATTGTGTAAAATGTCGTCGCACGGAAAAATAATGTTAACGTGCAATAATTAGATATTGTTATTTTCTTGCAAATTATACATTTTGAATAACGTTTTCTGTTACAAAAATTCACAATTTACCTAGTATTTTTGCTGCGTCAGCCTTTGCGAGTCTAGCATCATCCTTCGCAAGTCTAGCATCATCCTTCGTGAGTCTAGCATTTTCATTCGCCTGTCGCAATTCTGTTGTCATAGTTTTCATGTCGTCTGTAGCAGAAACGTTTGTTATGTCAATGAGTCAGACGAATGTAAACCCACCCAGCAGTGACCTCTCGGAAACAGACACACCTCAAACATTAATTATTTTATCACAATCTGTGTTTATCTACAAGCCTGGTTTATAGAATGCACTAAGTGAGCAACCTTCTTACTATGAACCATGAACAATTAGTAAACTTTTACTTAAACAAAGGAATACCTTGGTGTCAATTGTTAGAAGCGCAATAAAACATTCAGAATAGATCAAACAGAATGTAAAATCTTCAATTTTTAATATTAAACAAATGATAATGCATACATTTAGATCGATATCGTGTGATACCAAGAATGATCAGGATCACTTTTATTGGGTGGGACCATTAGAACTGCACACAGCGGTTACCTTTGGGAAACGGCCACCTCTTAATAAAAATTACTTAATCACAGTCTGGTTTACAGGGACAATTCAGTATCATACAATTAACATACCGGTTCCACTTCTCTAATGTATAATATTGACAACCAATACAGTTTTACACAAAGAACTGAATAACCCGGCAACAACCATTGTTCATTTCAAAGAAAGAAAAACACTAACATATTTGGAGTCACATTAGTTCGTACCGAATGCCAACCAACCCATCAATTTTGTAACATCAAACAGATTATCATGAGCACATTGCGTATCATTTTGGTTGCACTCCTTTGTATTCGTTCTAGCATATCGAAGTTCTGTTTGCGATATGTCCTCCATGCTTGAAAACAATTTTCTAAATCAGACCTAACTGTTGTTTTGTGCAGCAGTATTATTAACAAGTTCCTTAGGCCTATGTGATGTATTTAGCCTAATTAAACCAACAATTTTATTTGCTATGTGAATGCAATTGCACAACTGTTATCAAGTTGTTATTTATTCTGAAAATAAGTTAGTTGTTTAAATATTACATATTGTTATGCAATAAGACATAACATGTATCAATTCCACAATTAACAAACATGCTACTCACACTGTCTCATCACTGGCATCCGCAAATGTGACTACGCATGTTGTTTTAGGCAAATTGAGCTCTTACGTAAGTGACCTTGTAAAGGTTTACCCAGAGTTGGGAATAATAACATATACGTTCCCATGTCCTGTACGTTGACATTACAAATGAACCTGGTGAAGTAGAAACATTTATTATATAATATAGTCAGTACAAACTCCTCACAGCGATTAGATCTCTGAACTGAAAGGTAACCCCCATAGGGTTATTCACTTGTTTTACCCACACAAATGAACAATATAAAAACGCAATAAAGGATTCGAAGTTAGAATGCCAACCCATCAATGTTAAACAAATTGTAATGCACACGTGTATAGTAATATTATGTTTTTTTTATTGTTTTTTTTTTCAGTTTATTTAAAGGATTATTCTTAGGTGTGGCTATCAATTGCAAAGGGTTTGTGAATAAGACTACTTTTTATTTTTACAGGTTTTGTATTGACTTTTAAAATGGCTTTATTCTAAGACGCAGATGTCACGGCATGGAGAATACAACAACTGTTATGTACAAGCTTTGCGGAAAACATAGTTTGCACTAGATGTAACTGTTGAATGGATAAACTAAACTACATTATTGTGCAATTATTCTAACTTGATGATCATTTGCATTGTATTGCAAACTATACATCAAGACACTTTTTTAAAGGAAATTGCACACTTTACCTTGAATTTTCTTTATAGCACCCTGCGCTACTATTAATTCATCAGTCGTCGTCTTCAGGTCCTCTGTAGCAGAAACATTTACTATGTCATTGGTTCGGATCGGTAGAAGTCCACACAGCTGTTTCCTAGTGGACACGGACACCCCTCAAAAAGAACTACTTTATCACAGTTGGTTATTCATACAAAATTCAGCGTCATACAAGTAACTTAAAAGGCAGTATTTCTACTGTACACAATTAGCACACTTATAATCAAACTGAATAACTCAGCATCAACATTTGTTCGCTTCAAAAACAAACAACAAAATAAATGATACAGTCGGAATAGTTCATATCGAATTTCAACCCATCAATGACTAACATTAGACCAAGCCAAATTTTTTGTTAAACCACTTCTTCGACGCATTTCATAACTAATGTCCATCAAATGTATACAATTTTCATTACTCTCCTTTGTACAATTTCTTGCATGGTTACATGCTTTTTGCGATATATTCTCCACGCTTGAAAGCAATATTCTAAATCAGCCCTAACTATTGTTTTGTATAGTGGTGTTTTAGTTATTTTCGTTGTACGATATATTTAGCACAATTTATCAATACTTCGATTTTCCTTTGAAGCCATTTTATCAGAATTCGTTTTTCATAGAGAAGACCGAGTCATATCATTGACGTAGTATGGCAAGCCTCTAACTTAGACAACTGAATACAATAGCATCAGCAATTTTTTATTTTCAAATATATAACATAATCCACATTTGTAACTCGTTATTTTACACACTGCTGTGGGCAAACAATTTTAAGATGGAAGCCAGCCGTGAATTATGTTGCATGTTGCTTACAATAAAACACAGCACTCCTTTCACATAGAAATATATATATATTCATATATATATATTCATATATATATATATATATATATATATATATATATATATATATATATATATATATATATATATATATATATATATATATATATATATATATATATATATATATATATATATATATATATATATAATATATATATATACAAAATGTGTACATAGCATACACGTCATTATATTTGTGAGTTTGCCTCCGAACAACAACTGTCAAGTTCTTAATTCATTTTCAGGTAAATGACATCATTAATAGGAATTAATTATAAGTTAAATCTAGGTCAAACTTAGAAATGCAGGTCAACTGCAAAGGTCAAGGCGAAGACAAAAAGTTATCAAAAACAATTACATTTCCTAAAACCTAGCTCTATGGTTGTATCAAGATTCATGGTGCATGTATGAATTACTTATACAAATGTTTCTGTTATATAGGTCAAATGTGAAATGTAGGTCAAGTTGTAAACCTCTTTTACAGATTACATAGTAATAAAGTCATTACATTGGCAGTCTTCATACTTCAAATGATAAGTGCACATTTTAAAAGCAAAATGATGTCATCAATAAAAAGTTAATGCAGTGGGCTAAATACAGAAAAACCTGGGAATGTAGGTCAACTGTGAAGGTCACAACATAAATAACATGTCAAAGGGTTTATAAAGATTCATGGTGAATTAATGAATTAATTATGCATTAAATTCCAGTATAAAGGTCAGATGCAAAATATAGGTCAATAATTAGGTCAAGTTCTAATAACCGGTTAAAGTGTTCATAAAGTTGCTATATTGAGAGATTGATATTTAAGCGTTGACAAGGCTCATTTTTCTAAACAATTTCACCTAAGTTTATGCCATTGGCATTAATTGAAATTAATACCATATTGTGGGTCAAATCTAGGTCAGATATAGAATCAAGGTCGACTTTGAAGGTCAAATCAAGGTCACAAAAATTACATTTCCTTCCTTCCGTCCATTTTTGGTTTCACATGCAAAGTTAAATGGTTCCATTGTTATTACTGGTTTCCACCCTATTTTATGCAGTCATTATGCCACTGGACCAAAATCCTAGACAAACATGCAGCAATTTTAAGGTTTAGAAATTGAAATTCTCCGTAAATATTGAAGATTAAAAAAAATTCAAACAGCGTTATTAACTACATACTAGTTAGTATCTATCACATGGCACCATTTAAATGATGATATAACTTATTCTATTTTTTTTTATATACCTGTCATAGTCATAGATATAAATGCTCTTTTATCAGAAGCAATGTGACCATAGTCCATATTAATAAAATACCCTAAAATAAATAAACTAAACGAGGTAGGAACGGTGATCCGATCAGCAAAATGGCTGCATATCGGCCAAATGAAGATGCCGCTGACGGGTTATTTTCGTCGTATCTCAACAACGAAAAGTTAAACAGACAACGTAGATGGACGATAATAAGGTCCCTGTAATCGCTGTCGACATTATTCACGTTGCAAACATTGATATCCGACTCGAAATTGTCGAGAAATTATCTCAGTAAATCCGCCAAATGCCGCACGATGTCGGAGGTCAACTAGACGAACGCACCTCAACATCCTTCTAAGTTAACTCAATTAATTAGCAAACGAAAACAATTTTTCACAAGACGGAGTCAGACCACATTTGCATTTTCCATAGGCGACCATAATAACGTTTCCTTCATTTCCTATTAATCTTGATCAGCTCTGTTATTATCATATTGATCATATTTACAGCATATTTACCCTCCATAGACAGAGGTTTAGTAAAAAAATTGTGAACTTTTAATACCTCAGGCTCCCACAAACTTCTTTCAAAAATTACACCCCTCCATTTCTGCTTGAACCACCCACGGATTGTCCCTGATTACACCACCAAGCAAAATGACAACTGTATTAATACTCAGAAATGCAGCGACTGACAGTTGTCATAATTTGACAGCTCTGATGCCACGCTGCACAAAAACATAATGTCTACTCACTCCACACTATATAAGTGCTCACAGAAATCCAGGCAACCTGCATAATGCTGTTTTTATAGGGTACTCTTTGGTCGGACACCACTGCAGCATATAAAAATGCCTGCAGACTGCTACAAAAACACACCCGTGCACTGAAGTCAGACTGGTGGGAAAGGAAGGCAGTGGAGCTGCAGAGAGCTGCTGACAGTAACAACATGAAGGGCTTCTACAATGGACTGAAGGAAGTGTGGGGACCCAAAAAGAAGGGACCTGTTCAACTGAAATCAGCAGATGGAATGGAGACCTTCTCTGACAGCAACAGAGTTGTGGCAAGATGGAGTGAACACTTCCAGGAGCTACTCAACGTCCCTGGAGACATAGATCACGAAGCTTTGGACAACATCCCGCAGCGCATTATCAAGACAAGCCTAGATGAGATTCCAACTATGGATGAGATGGCTAAAGCAATCGCCGGCCTGAAAAATGGCAAAGCACCTGGAGGAGATGGAATTCCTGCAGAAATATGGAAGCACGGAGGAGACAATCTGTTCAGCAGACTGCACCAAATAATCACCAATGCCTGGGAGGTGGGTTCCGTACCACAAGCATGGAAGGATGCCAGCATTGTAACCATCTACAAGAAAGGTGATCGAACAGACTGTGGGAATTATAGAGGAATCTCTCTTCTTTCCATAGCAGGCAAGATCTTCGCCAGGATCCTACTCAACAGACTATCTACCCACATAACACCAGAGGTAGTTCCGGAGACACAAAGTGGCTTCAGAGGTAACCGGAGCACCATGGATATGATATTTTGTCTCCGACAACTACAAGAAAAGTGCATTGAGCAGGACCGACCACTGTACATGGTATTTGTCGACTTCAGTAAGGCGTTCGATACAGTTGGGAGGACTGGGCTATGGCAGCTACTGAGGAAGTATGGATGCCCAGAGAAGTTCACAACAATGATCGAGGCACTACATACCGGAATGATGGCGAATGTTAGTGTTGGAGGGGAAGTCTCGGAATCGTTCAGTGTCACAAATGGGGTCAAGCAAGGATGTGTACTGGCCCCCACGCTGTTCTCCATCTTCCTATCAGCAATGATCGATGATGCTTTCCGAGACATGGGGGATGGCGTCTACATACAGTCCAGACAGAGCGCTGACCTATTCAACGTCGCACACTTCAGAGCGAAGACCAAGACTACTCGGATACTGATGAGAGAGCTGCTATTCGCAGATGACAGTGCACTGGTTGCACACTCTGCTGAAGAGATGCAGAATATAGTGGATGCTTTCTCCAATGCGTCAAAGAAGTTTGGCCTGAATATTAACATCAAGAAGACCGAGGTGCTGTACCAACCCAACTCTACAAGAACCCGAGAGGAGGATATCATGGTTCATGGAAACAAGTTGAACTCTGTTCTGGAATTCACCTACCTCGGAAGCACTATATCAAGTGATGGATGCATTGACGATGAAATACAGAGGAGGATGGCCAAGGCTAGTGCATCTTTCGGCCGACTACGCCAGAGACTCTGGAACAACCACCATGTGTCCATGCGGGTTAAAGGCAAGATATACCGTGCAATCGTGCTGTCCACCCTCCTATACGGAGCTGAGGCCTGGACAGTGTACAGACGACAGGTGAAAAAGCTGCATGCCTTCATGATGCGACATCTGCGATCGATCATGAGGATAACCTGGATGGACAAAGTGACAAACAAGGAAATACTCGAACGGACAGGGCTGCCATCTATGGAAGATCTTCTGATCAGAAAGAATCTCCGGTGGACTGGACACCTCATGAGGATGTCACCAGACAGGCTACCAAAGCAGGTTCTCTACTCTGGTCAGAGAAAGAGAGGGCGCCCTCGTCTCCGGTTCAAGGATACCATCAAGAGAAACCTGAAGCTGAGAGACATAAAGATCGACTCCTGGACATCATGATGATGGTCGGACGTGCACCTTATTGTGGTCTTACATCAAATAGATTGGCCGGAAACGTCAACAGTTCACAAAAGTTAGTCGTACATCAAGAATGACATATAGCTAGATTAACTGTCTAGGGAAATTGACAACAACTCGATAATAATTATTATATGCGTCTTTAAGCGTTGCACCCCTCCAAGATAAATAGCACCGTGTATGGGTTGAAACACGTTTATTCAGAAACTGGTAATATATCAGACGGTTGCCTGAAACAAATGGCACCGTACACGACAAACAGTCCACCACAGTCTCTTACCGATCTGGCAGTAACATAATATATTATAGAGAATATTGAAGATATATATTTTTTGACAATGTTTTTTACAAAATGTTGTAAATTGCCCCATAAAAATCCAAAAAGCATATTTTTAAACAGCATTTTTCGGAGACGCAAATCGCTAAATTTCACGAATTTCTGTATATCATAATGCTCACCAACTTTGCTCAATTGTATAATGCAATTATGAACTGTGCGTCATATATATATATATACGTCCCCAGGAGGGCTCAAAATCACAGGCCAGTTTCTCATAAATTTTCGCTAAATTAAAAGGCCAGGCTTTCGAAGGTAATTTCAATTAAATTGTAAGTAGAGCGCTGAAATGTGGGATATGCATTCAGGAATATACACGTTACGTGACGGAAGCATATTCGTGATACACAGTAGAACCTATCACTTGCGTCAAACAAATGATCATCCTACCCCCTTGCAATAAGCCGCACTTTACACGGGCGCAAGCCATTAGATTAGACAGAGACACTTCAATGACCATCACACGTCGTTTATTTTGTCACAAATTATTTCGCTGGTGTACATACGCTATTGAAAACATCATATACTGCTGGCAGAATAGTTCATTTCAGAAAACAATGTTGGCCAGGGACACCATAGACACGTGGCAAATGTTGAATAGACAGTTGCGGCACCCTCTGCCGCAACTTAATCGCTGTAAACGCATTCATTGTGGCAATAATGTTGTTACTAAAACATATCCAGATAGTTTTAGTGCATTATAACGCATCTTAGATTTTGACAATTCGGATAGAACATGCAAAATACCAGTGATTGGTATAGTTTCTTATCAGACTGTATATTACTTACGTATATGATTAGTTTAAGCGCACATGTCATATGCAAAAACCTGTATAATTCGGTTATATTACAGCTAAAAAGTGCAAGACTGTCGAGAGACGGAGAGTGATGGTATCTTAGTTCTTGTAGACAACTTCAACATACCGACACTTCTGTTAGGTAACCAATTTTAATTTGTATGAGCATCGATGAACCTTTTCGGATTACGGCAGTCGGGGCATACTTGGAGAACACGTGTTGCTTTCTTATTCTCAGTCATATATGGGGTATATTTAAATATATTCTCAATTGTGTTCGGTGATTCGGGTATATATGTGTCGCTATAATAAACAGGTGATAGATAGTTCCTTTTTAGACGCGCGTGGGCTATCCGCTTCATACGGCGACCAACAATTGACTAAAATAGAGGCTGCGTTTAGGGGGTGGGGGTGTAATCAAATGTTCTTTGCTCGCCCGTTGATGCTTATTGTGTGTTCTAAATATGACACAAGCAAGAGTCATATAATTACGATTAACACGTAGGAAGATATCGGATGTTCATTTTACTATTTGGTATTAAGAAACAAGCATTTGTAGATGTCGCATACACAGTATAAGTACTGTAATGGCAGCTAAACTCATCGTACTGGAAATATGTCGTTAATGTGACGCATTTTTAAAATACGAAACAAAATATTCACGCTCTTGAACAGGGACATTTCGAGCACAAACTTATGCTGTCTTCATTATAGGATATTACGCATAGTGTGTGAGATGCAGCGTGTAACTTCCACATAACCAATATTGTCAATGTATTTTCCTTGCACATTACACGGTAACTAGCTTGCTGATTACTTTTAATAACTCTCTTAGATGTAGCTTTATCAGTAAATTATGACTCCATTGTATTCCAGTCAATAGCAAATTCAAATGCAGCAAAAACAACCTCACGCTTCGCTAAAATCACGTTTTCGTGTCTCTTAAAAAACGGCCGTTTTTCAATTAGGAGTCAGACCACATTTGCATTTTCCATAGGCGACCATTATAACGTTTCCTTCATTTCCTATCAATCTTGATCAGCTATATTATTGACAATTTCACAGCATATTTACCATCCATAGACAGAGGTTCAGTGAAAAAAATGTGAACTTTTAATACCTCAGGCTCCCACAAACTTCTTTCAAACCTTATAACCCTCCATTTCTGCTTGTGCAAAATGACAACTGTATTCATACGCAGAAATGCACCGACTGACAGCTGTCATAATTTGACAGCTCTGATGCCACGCTGCATGAAAAACATCATGTCTACTCACTCTACACTATATAAGTGCTCGCAGAAATTTAGACAAACGGCATAATGCTGTTTTTATAGGGTACTCTTTGGACGTGCACCTTATTCTTACATCAGACGTCGACAGCACTACCCTCGGTTACCCAGGTTCCGTGAGGTGGCAGCACTTTTCAGCCCCTCACCTCTTCTCGGTGTAGTTACCCAGGTTGAGCTGGCTGGTTAATGTAAAAGAAGGATCTGATCGCGGTAAACGAAAGGCCCACGAACTGTGAGTTCCTGGGTGACTTTGGATGCTCTAGCAGTAGAGTTAAGTGAGATTACTTCATACCAAATCCCAAGCCATAAATTTGTAATATTAAACAAATATCAATAGGGCGTGTAAGTCTCGCGCGCAAAAACGAGGCTAGGGGCAATTGCGGGCAGGACTTTGTTTTGCTTTTTGTCGTAATAATCGAACTGTTCCGAAATGTCGTATTTCAGTTATATTGTCCGAAGGATTATCACAAGCAGAAGCAGTGGAATACTTTGCCGGTGACAATGATCACGGAAATCGTGAATTGTAATCGATTATCATGGTGGTTGACATGGCAATAGCGGCAAGTACTTGCGTTTGGCGATCTTTACTAATAATGAAAAGTGTTTGGAGCATACCTGTTTGGGGCAAACGTATACATGTGTTATTATTATGTGCATTTAGACAACTTGCCAGATATACGTGCTTATCGAAAGTAAAATGCAAATCCCGTAAAATATTTTATAGTGTATTATTCTTGTGTCCAGTCCCCGATTGTCTCCCTTAGTCCCCAATAAGTTCCAAACGCGCGGAGTCACGCCATGTATCGGGACCCACTTACAGGCCCTATTATAATAAACACACACTAAACAATGAATGGGCAAATATTATAACTGGAAGGTATGTGCATACTGTGTATTTTTAATTATACAATTTCTTATCGACTTTAAAAAAGGCTTAATTATACTACTGCTACTACTACTACTACCACTACCACTATCACTACCACTACCACTACCACTACCACTACCACTACCACTACCACTACCACTACCACTACCACTACCACTACCACTACCACTACTAATAATAATAATTATTATTATATCATATATTGTGTCCAAATCCTTAGAAACCAAGCCGGGATGCATATCAAAACAATAAGGTTAATCAATATAAATCAATAAAAAATTCCAGTTGCCAAATAAAGATTGATAAACCAAGGAGTGATTATAGATAAGCATGGTTGTAAAGGTATGTTTTAAATAACGGCGGAATTTAGTAACAACAGTTTAAACTGATCTAACACTAGAAGGAAGCATATTTCAAAGAGTAGGTGCACCAACAGGAGAAAAGCCATAATCCCAATATTTGTATTGAATTTAGGGACACAAATTAAATCAGAACTAGAATATTGAAGCTAGGTTTGTGAATAAGCCACTGGCTAGCCATATCAAAACATTGCATGTGGATGAAATGACTGCAGAAATAATGTCACTGTTGAAACGTTGCTGCTAATTAAGGCTCAAGAACCACTTGCACCCGGCTATTCAATGATGGACAGCAACAACTGTATTTGTGCCGACCACCAGCGCAGTGTATCATAATAGCGGGTGGACGACAGACCCGGCCAATATGAATGCAATTATTTTAGGTAAATCCCCCATATGCAGCTGATACACACATGCAAATAGCCTTTTAAAAGGATGTAATTTATAATATAACTAGACAACATTCAATACGGTACTAGGTTAGATGCCGTATCTTGCAATACAACTGATAAGAATAATGAACACTACAGTAGATCGTCTGATGTCTTATTTTACTCTGAACGCAAAGATCAGAAGAATGTATTATATCAAAACGGTGTCCACTCCATGCTCCTGTATGACTC
>OZ024866.1:27945104-28010104 GCA_964017155.1 Oasisia sp. SBJ-2009
TTTATTAGTATTATTGTGAATTGTGAATTGAATATAAAACTTTCTTGTATATACGTAACAGTGTGTTTATGTGATGATGGCCCATTGAAAATCATGATAAATCATGTGACATTATTACTATCATGAAATAATGTTTTTACTACAAATACTACACCGCAAAGCTCGACTTCTGACAGGTGTTCAACGTATGGGGTCGAATCTAGAAGTAGAAGTCACGCTCGGCCAAATGCGCTCGTTACAACACCGAGTTGTTAGCCAGCGAACCTTTCCGTGCACGTTTTCATATTGGCGTATCGGAATCGCTGTTGAAAGTCTAGCCAAACAGTTTAGCCAGCCAAGTGGTCGTTAACGATCAAAGGGTCGAAAACACAACGAACAAGTACACTCCGACAGGCAGGCCGCACACAGGAAGAATGGCGCATGACATGAAAGCTCGGGTCGTTCCTCGGTGAAGCAGAAGACATCGCTCACCGAATACAGTTGGCCAACGTCGCCTTCCACAAGCTGTGGACACTGCTGTGCAGGAGATCACAAGTTTCGCCACAGCTATGACTTGCCTAGCATTTGTCATGCCTGTGTTAACGTACATGGGGATATACGAAACGCAGGCGAGAGTTGAGACGTAGGTGCAGTTGGCCTTTTAAACTATTTATTTACATTTTAGTACAATTTCTACTAACATTTTAACAATTATTTTGATGTTTATATATATATATATATATATATATATATATATATATATATATATATATATATATATATATATATATATATATATATATATATATAACCTCATTGTAATCTTTCTGCAAGACTGAACATGTGAATTATATTAACACCATCCATACATAGTATGGCAGATAAACAGTCATTATACTTTATATATTGAAAAAATGGCAAAATAAGTGAGAATATATATATATATACTATCATATATAGAGTATATATATATAGTAATACCTGACTGATGCCAGTTGTGTGTTGGCTGATGTCAGTCGTGTGTTGTGCAGTGTCTGATGCCAATTGGTGTAGACGCGCTGTGTGATCTGCGAGGACTTGGTACCAGGCCTTGCGTTCGTCTGCCAGGAATTTCGCATCTGTTATATCGATAACAGCCTGCTCGATCTGGAACACAGAACAGCTGCATTGTGCACTATATTATTGTGTTGACACCTAGTATACAATGGGGGGGGGGGGGGTATGTGTGTCAAGACAATGGTGACACAGCAGCAATGGTAGTTAATGGAAGTTGTTACGCTAAAGTAATCTTTTCATAGATCTAATAGAGCATTTGTCCCACCCACACCTAACAGCTATGTGATCGATATCGTGTCAGTATCATGACACTATAACAACAAGAGCCATTACATTTTGTTTTGGATAATCAAAAATAATATATTGTTACCCATGTTGTATCAGTAAATATATCAACATTTCAGAAGATATGGCATTGTGATCTCCTTTGGCCAGTTGCATGACACATATCCAAGTCCATATCCCACCCAAGGTAGGGTAATTAACATCTAGGTGACACCTAGCCAGTAGGGACGGTTGCATGACATACACACGGCTGGGTTATGTCACAAGTTACGCCGAACTTTCTGGGGAACTCGAAGCAGCCCCAACTCACAGCGCCTTGTATCAATGGCAGCAGCGGTTTACTGCTTGTATAACTTCTACGACTGTCCTCGTGAACATGGTCATAAGGGTGTTTACTTGTATTTCAGTCTTTAAATGTTGCATGCTAATTACTATATATACTGACAAACAAAATTGCTATCATTATTCAATGATTTGTTACTTTGCATTTATTACCAATATAGATAAGGTTGCACACAGTTCATATTTACAATATGTATATCTTCATAAGTATGGACATTATGTGTAAGTCTATCAAAGGGGCGTGATAATTCGTGCCCTACACGAGCGGACGCCAGCGTACATTGCCTCGCTGATCACACCGTACGTGCCGCGTCGCGCCCTGCGATCTGCAGACCGCGGGTTGCTAGTGGTTCCTCGGCACAACCTCGAACGTTATGGACGCCGCTCATTCTCTCGTGCAGGACCAACTCTTTGGAACGCACTACCTGAGGACTTGCGTTCTACAGTGTGCATGAACAAGTTTAAAACACACCTTAAGACTTATTATTTCAAGATTGCTTTTAATGTCTAGTTTTTCTACACCTTTCACCCTTTTATATTTTTATTTATTTACTCTTAATTAGCTCAACCAGCATGTCATTTTAATTATTTATTAATTAATAGTTTACAAATTAACATATATTTGAGTTTTTATAATTACAATTGACACAACTATTATATTGCTGTAGTAATTTGTTAATAATTAAGTACTATGTATATTATTATATATTTATTTATTCTGCTACTTCATATACATATATATATATGTATGTATATTTTCTTGACTACATTGACATATGATATAAACTACAACAATGCCATCTCTGTTTAATTTTAGTTTCTCTTGTAGTTCTGTACAACACTGATTTAGACAAACGTACTCATATGTTTTACTTGTACTTTTATTTTATTTATTTCTTAGGATGTTTTAATGTTGTCAACACTACCGAACAGAGTTTGTACTTTGATTTTAGTGTCTAAATAAAGTATATTATTATTATTATAATTACAAAATACTGACTAATTAATTAAATTATTATTAAATGCTTTATTAATATATATTGGTAACTACTATTAATGTGGTTATACACATTGCATAATAATTATGTGTAATTATCTTCATAATCATGGACATTATGACCTTTTGTTTTTGTGTTGGTCTGCATACGAATATTGGTTAATTTATGAATATTACGTAACTATAAAAAAAAAGATTTTACCACAATTAAAATGTTATTTTATAAATTGCATGTTTATATAAACATATATTCATGGACTTTGTGGCATTTTATACACACAAAATTCTGCTACTTTTATGCACTACTTAGTTAATAATAACTAATAAACTGACCTAATTAGTATGAAACAATTCATATTACAAATTTATTACTCCTTCAATGCATTTCAAAACACTGCAACCAGTATTTTAATAGCAAAGTTATACCATTTTAAATTCACTTTTATTCAAATACTTATCAACAGAAAACACACAAATGAGCTCAATGGGCGTTGTCAGTTTTTCTTTAGGTCCTCCACATTCCGCAACGTCGTTGATAGAGCGTTGACCTCTGCCGTCACAGCATTCCATCCTTTTACCAGTCAGTCCGTGTTCGACAAGGTTGATTTGAATCGGCCTTGTAACAGTTCTTATATTTGGCCATGTTAGGGCCACAATCTCAGCATGAGAAAGGTTGTCCTTACGATTTCGCTGTTATCTCTCTGCTTCCGCCATGATGACTGTGATTATGACTGTAAAACGAATTCTGGGAAGATTCCGAAAGAAATCCGCTTATCGGTTACTCGTTCACCCAGGACATGTTGTTACGAGTGACAGAGTTCACACAAGACATGTTGTCACCTGTGACAGGATTCACACAAGACATGTTGTCACCTATGACAGGGTTCACCCAGGACATGTTGTCGCCTGTGACAGGGTTCAAACAAGACATGTTGTCACCAGTGACAGGGTTCAATTCAATTCAATTCAATTCAATTTATTTCAAAGCACACACATTTAAAAAGCAAGCAATACAAATACAAATAATAAATAACATGGTACGAATGAAATACAATTAAGAAATATGTTTTGAAAAGGAGTAGACATGAAGTGAAATACTTATATGTGTCTACCCCGTGAACACTTTTCATAAAAATGATAAGTGGTAATTCTTAGTTTTTTTATAATTATAATGACACAACAAATAAATATATCCTCACAACAAATGTTAATTTGTCGTAATAATCAAGTATGTTTACATGGCATATTTCCCTATGATAATATTAAAGTAATGACGTTTAAATTTATATTTGGACATTATGCTAACAAGCGATTCGTTGAGAGAATTCCACAATTTCACGCCGAGTACAGGTATGGACATTGCTCTCGTATTTATGCGGACATTTTCTCTGATGAATTGATGTGTTCTACGTGTAGAATATAATGGAATATATTTTACAAATAGCTGTTGAAGATCGTATGGTAAAACATCATGATAGGCATCAAACATAAATAGAATTGTTTTTAGTTCAACTATATCATTGAATTTAAGAATGCGATACTCATAGAACAAGTTATTTGTATGATCCCATCGATTGGCACCGTGGATCAGTCTAATTACTCTTTTCTGTATTAATATAATACATTGTATGTTTGTCACATATGTGTTTCCCCATATTTCACAACAATACATTAAGTGAGGTAAAAACAATGAACAATATAGAGTACGCATGCTGGAGTGGTCGATACAATGGCTAACTTTGTATATAACAGACGCTACTTTCGATAGCTTGGATTTCACCATGTTAATGTGGTTCTTCCAGTTTAACGATTCATCAATTAAGACGCCTAGAAATTTAGTGGCTTGAACTTTCTGTATAGTAACATTATTGATAATGATAGCAACATCTTGTTGATGGGTATATCTGCCAAATAATATATAATTCGTTTTAGGAATATTTAATGACAGTTTGTTTACACAAAACCACTTGTACATCTTATGAAGCTCCGTATTTAGTTCACTTACTAAATCTGGTAATTTATTATGACTATGAAATATATTTGTGTCGTCGGCGAATAAAATAAACTTCAGTAGCTTCGACACATTACACATATCGTTAACATATATTGTAAACAATAGCGGACCTAAGATAGATCCTTGAGGAACACCACACTGTATTGGTAAAAGTTCGGATTTATGTCCTTCATAACTAACGTACTGCGTTCTGTTTGATAAATAACTCCTTATCCATTGGTAAGCAACTCCGCGGATACCATAGAATTCCAGTTTCGTACATAACAGTTGGTGGTCTACTGTATCAAAAGCCTTTTGTAGGTCGATGAATACACCAATAGAGTGTTTTCGTTTATTTAAGGAATTTGTAATTTCAGACACTACTTTTACAAGAGCATGTGTAGTGGACATTTTTTCCCTGAACCCATACTGACAAGGATTCAATATGTCGCACGTTTTTGTAAATGTGTTTAGTCTGTTACTATACAGCTTTTCCAGGAATTTAGATAATTGTGGGAGCAGGGAAATAGGTCTATAATTATTGAAATAATTTTTGCTTCCCGACTTAAAAAGTGGTATGACCTTGGCGATTTTCATTTTTTCAGGAAAAGTTCCAGTTTGAAAAGATAAGTTAAATATATGTGTTATTGGCTTTACAATATATGTAATTACACTTTTAATGAGTCTAAAATCGATGTCATCGCAGTCAGTGGATGTTTTGCTTTTACAACCGTTTACAACAGATATGACTTCACATTCATCAATTGGTGAAAGAAACATACTTTTCTTATTTCTAGAAGTTAAGTAATCATATACAGATGTATTAGTGGGTGTTATTATGTTATTCGCTAAATCAGGTCCAATAGTTGTAAAAAAATTATTAAATACATTAGCTATCTCTGTTTTGTTATCAATCTTGCTTCCTTCTACAATGAAATGATTGGGATAGCTGGAATGTTTAAGATGTTTGCCAATTAGTGTTCTCAGAATTGTCCATGTTTCTGCAATGTTATTACGGTGTTCAACTAACAATTTACTATAGTATGTTTTCTTAGATAATCTAAGTATTGAGGTAAGTTTATTTTTGTACGTTTTATATCTGGTTTCTGCGGCTAATGTCCTACACGACAGGAAAATTTTGTATAGCCGATGTTTCTTTTTGCATGCATTTTTTAGTCCATTGGTTAGCCATGGATTATTTGAATAACGATTTTCTGTGTTTTTAACACGTTTTACAGGGCAATGTTTGTTCAATAGATCTTGAAGTTCACATACAAAATTGTTATAAGACAAATTCACATCTAATGTGCCTGTCACATTTGGCCAAGTACGTTGATTTAATTCATCTATAAGTTTATCAGTTGTACTGGTGTTTATAATTCTTCTATACTGTGAAGGAGTTGCACACCTGCCTACAAATTGATTACTACAAATAGCAAAAACCGGTAGATGATCACTGATATCAATAATCAATAAGCCACTATTTACTTGAAACTGCAATTCGTTCGTGAAAATATTATCTATGAGCGTAGCAATAATATCGGTGATTCTACTTGGCTTAGTTATTAAAGGATAAAGTCCAAAACTGTACATATAATCTAAGAATGTCCTTGTATAGTTGTGCGTATTATGCTTCAATATATCAATATTGAAATCCCCACATATATACATAGTCTTTTTTGATTTAATATCACTGAGAATATTGTCTAAGGCTTCACAGAAAGCGCCTACATTGGCTCCTGGAGTTCTATAAATGCAACTGACAATTACATTTTTCATCTTTCTCATATTCAATTCTACCGTAACACATTCAAACATATTTTCAACGACAACTGATTTGCTTTCAATAAGAGTACAGTCAATTCTATCATTTACATATAAGGCAACACCTCCGCCTTTTTTGTAATGTCGTGCCTTGTGAAAGACCTGATAGTGTGGTAAATCATATTCTGTGGTTACATTTGGTTCTGTCCATGTTTCTGATATTGCAATTATATCAAAAGTTATGTTAAGTGTTTGCAAAGTATGTATGATGCTATGAAAGTTTGCATTGAGACTACGCGCATTAAAATGTATCATTGACAGTCCGTTTGTATTGTTTTTGGTTATCACGTTAAATTGTAGATCATCATAGTATTTGCATGATGGCAATACCCGGTTGTAAAGGTTATTTACCGGATCTAAATCTCTATCGTAATCGCTGTTACTATATTCCGTATACTGAAAAGATTCAAAGTTATTATCCAACGAAGAACCATAATCTATATTTATGTTGGTGCAACAGTTTTCACTAGCATTATTATTGCCAAATACATTGTCGTCATTGCTGACACTATTAAAAGGAAATACGTAGTTACAGTCACTGAGCGTGGTATTATATACTGACATTAATGAGTTCGTTGTTTGATAATTTTTTTTTTTTACCCGCTGATTGTTCTTGAAGGAAGTCACGATCTGTCCGCACGGTCTTTCACAACGAGACGATCGTACACTAGGTACGCGATCTTTCCATTTGCACGCGCTTCCCTCAACTTCGGCATTAGTTCCTTTCTCCTCTGCATCACGCGGTGCGATAGGTCTTCGTTCACACAAGACATGTTGTCACAAGTGACATGATTCTCCCAGGACATGTTGTCACCTGTGACAGGGTTCACCCAGGACATGTTGTAACCTGTGACAGGGTTCACACAAGACATGTTGTCACCTGTGACAGGGTTCACCCAGGACATGTTGTCGCCTGTGACAGGGTTCACCCAAGACATGTTGTGACCAGTGACATGGTTCACACATGACATGTTGTCGCATGTGACAGGATTCACACAAGACATGTTGTCACCAGTGACAGGATTCACACAAGACATGTTGTCACCTGTGACAGGATTCACCCAAGACATCTTGTTACCAGTGACAGGGTTCACACAAGATATGTTGTCTCCTGTGACAGGGTTCACACAAAATATGTTGTCACCTGTGACAGGGTTCACACATGACATGTTGTCACCTGTGACAGGGTTAATCCAGGACACGTTGTCACCTGTGACAGGATTCACACAAGATATGTCACCCGTGACAGGGTTCACACAAGACATGTTGTCACCTGTGACAGGGCTAACCCAGGACATGTTGTCACCAGTGACAGGGTTAATCCAGGACATTTTGTCACCTGTGACAGGATTCACACAAGACATGTTGTCACCAGTGACAAAGTGTGTGAGGAGTGCCGATCGAAAGTGAGCTCTTCCATCTGCCTCGATGATCCTAAGCATGCCTTCCTATCTGCCAGGAACTACTCCGGGGCAAAGGAAGGCCTGCTAGCACCTAGTACGTCATTGGTTCTTGCTCTAGAGCAGATGGAGACAGAGTACCAGCGAATAATCGGCGATGTTATTTACACCCCTCCTGTCAAAGCATCACCCGTACAAGCCCTCGGCATGTACATTCCGAATCAACTGCAATGCTCATCATACCATCTTCAGCTGCTCATCCTCCATCTGATGATCAACATCCGCCTTCACCAGACGATCAAAAGGAACAATCTCATGCTGAGAGACGAAAACATCCACAACAATCGCAAGACTCAAATTCAGCCATTTGTAAATAGTATTTGCGCTGCCATTGATAGGGTACTGTGTTGTATATTTGCGCGCATCACAGAAGATACATTATAGGTTAGTTTAACAGATTTGATCTTTGTATATTAGAACTGAGTAGAACTAATCCGAGTAGAGTATAATTAAGTAGAGCAGAGTAGTAGCTGAGGATATGTAAAGCAGATCCGCGTTCAATCAGGTTATATGTAGAGCAAATCAACATTGGAATAGAGAACTCGTGAATGAGATGAATTAGTTTTGAATTTTTTTTTATGTGCACATTACCTTGTACTTTGATAAGATTCAATCACATTTATTTGTTATGACCAGTATTGAACACCAGCATGACCACCTGTTGTATAAAATATTATACCTTGTAACATTGATTCAGCAGAGATACATGTACGCACATGTAGTATTTGTAGTAAACTGCATTGATATTAACGGATTAAAAGGTTTTTGAAAAATGTGTTGCTTCCCTCTGTTTTCAATTACACATGATTACACATCCAAGATATGACAATATTTTATTGAGTGTGAATCTCTCAACTGAAACATGACACTTCAAGATTGAAAAATCCAAAGGAATAATACAAAAAAATAACCTAATGGAATAATATGAAAGAAGTTGTTATGATATATTTTCACTTTTTAATGATCATAATATAGATTATAATATTTTCAAATAACTTTGTACAGGACCCTAAGCAATTCTAGCACAAACACAATTTAGAGAAAAGATACATTACTGAAGAAATTGACACAGACTGCATATGACGATTGATTCGTATCTTTCCGTCATTTTATGGACGCTGTTTGTTTTGCTGAAACATGTCATTACCCTGCACACCATACCATATGAGGTTTACCATAATTATTTGTTGATTTTTTTTGTTTGACGTGGTCCACATTTATATGATGTAAACAAATTATATTCACGACGATGGCTCAAAGTAGACAAATTTTATGTAGCACAATGGGGCCGCTCGTAGTTAGGTTTTATATCAATTTCCCCTAAATAATAGAACAAAAACATGATGTGTTCTATTCTTATTATGTAAAACATTTACTTTATACGATCGATATATGCATGGTTGGCAGATACATATTTTTTATGATATTTAACTGCCTCCGAATATTGACACGTGCGTTTGTTTACATTTCTAACTTCGACGCCAATAGATGGCGCGCGGATACGGAAATAACGCAAAAGAGTACGAGTCCCGACTCTATTCTATTTTCCTCTATGGTAACGCCAAGAACATGGCAACTAGATTTAATGTTTTTTTTAAATGTTGGGGTATTTTACTTCAAATTGCACATACGATTGGTTATATATGTTATAATAGGGCCGCTGTCACGAGAAACTGAAATCGCACAGTTAAAATCACCAAGTATTTCTAATATGTGTTTTTGAAAATGTCAAACGTAACTCTAACAATGATTACATCTTCTGAAATCTTCTGAAATGCCAGCTCGTGCTTTGCTGTTTCAAATATATATATATATATATATATATATATATATATATATATATATATATATATATATATATATATATATATATATATATATATATATATATATATATATACATATACATATACATATACATATACATATATTATATATATATATAGGACGTTTCACGTCATAATTTACGGGTTCAGGGTCCAGCTCCAGGCCCAGTAATGCAGTGTGTCAGCCAGCTACGCCTTCGGCTACGCCGGTTGGTACTGAGTGACAGCTCACGCCAGCCACCAGCCACTAGTCCAACACAACATGCGACTAATGTAACAAAGGTCAAAGTTTGTTTTGCAGTAAATTATGTTTATGTAGCTGCCATCAGTACTCATGACTAGTAACTTTTTATGCTAATAATTAAAACGGTTCAAAACTTGAAATGAAATGCCATCCACAAACTCGGTCGGTGTTGGTCGGAGGCGGAGCCCAATGTTTGCGCTTGATCGCATTCAGCTAAAGTTGTCGTCGTTTCTCTTCCTTGGGAATGCGATGAAATGACAACGAACTACCCATGCATCGACTAGTATACCCCACAACAACACACGACATCACATTAATTGTTTATTCGCACTACTGTAAAGCGTAAGCACAAGGTAAATGGCCGCCAACTTATCTCTTCTGCCAACCGGTCGCCGCAGACGACCACGTGACTCGGCGTGTGACGTCACTGTGAAACGTCCTATATACCCCCTGGTATATATATATATATATATATATATATATATATATATATATATATATATATATATATATAATATACATATATGTATATATATACAACTATATATATATATATAATATATATATATATATATATATATATATATATATATATATATATATATATATATATATATATGTGCGTGTGTGTGTGAACCTTGATCCGAATAATGTAATTGTAACTTAGGCAAGCGGCGGCATCTACAAGTTATTTTCCGTTTTACAGTTTTGACTTGAATTGCATGGATCATGGCATATGTGTAGTAGTCAACAGTATCTGAAATCATAATGCAAAGCCAGTTGTTTTAATTAGCGCCCATATATTGTTGAAGTAATTTGTTTTGATAATCGTTACCTGTTGAATTTCACCTAAGGCCTGTAGGATGGCTGGGTCACCGTGACGCTGGTGGAGGTCATTGAGCAGGTCTGTCATTGTCTGAATGGCGTCGGAGAGCTCGGTCTGAGTCAACTCCATGGTCGCATGGTGCATGAGGAAGTTGCGTGTTTTTCTGACCTGAAACACATCAGAGGCAATATTATCTAAAACTACTGTGTATATCGAAGTATATTAGTACAGAAATATACCGTGATAAACTATATCAGACTTAGTTATGACATTAATGATTCAGTCCAATTCGTGACACGGAACTAGAACAAGTGCTCCCTATTAATGAAATTCAATCACTTCTAAAATACACTCCAGCCAAAAAATCATAACATTCGGCATTACTTTTTGTTTTTTAATGTTAATACTAGCCCTGTGAACACATCTGAGATAATCTCTTGGATAATAGTTTGTTTGTCCCATGTGATCTACAAAATAAAATTATAATATAGTCCAAAAAGTGAATGTGTCCTCCTGTACGCTAGGTGGCAGCACCGAGGTACACCTTCGTCCTCTTATCTATATACTGGCTGACGGCGTCAATCTAAAGAGGGGAGGCGGGTAGGATAGTTGGTGTGTTCACGTGTTAAATACGAATAATAAAAACTAAAATTAATGCTAAATTTTATGATTACCATGTGAACACATATCGCGCAAGTAAAAATCCGAACATGTACTCTTTGCCCTATACTAAGTGACCAGCGACTGGTCCAGGTTCTGCCGGAAACGAGCCGAATCAAAACACAGGTCATGCAGCTCTGAACGTCTCCTCCCAAAACCTAAAGTTATGAGGAAGACTGTCTTGAAAGACTGTCTTGAGTGTTAAATAAAAACGGTGCGATACATCCACTCTACTCAGCCAGGCAATTGACAAGAATGTAGCTGAGTTCAACAAAATGCATATTTCATTATATTGTTGACAACATGTATTACCGATAAATAAATATCAAAGTCAACACAACTTGTAATTAAAAATGAACAGTTTTGAAGACACCGCTTAAAACCTGCCGATCGATGCGTGCTAACACACCTGCTGGAAGCTTGCCCCGATTTGTCTAATCCAAGTCAAGGAACATCTCCCTGTACTTCTGCCTGAAGATCAAGTGAGGATGACTCCATTTCCGAACTCTGAGAATTGTCTGCACGCTACCGTTGTCAGCCGCTGAGATTTTCAATGACCAACATAATGGGAAACACTACCAACGCAACAGACGACACATTCGACTGTCAACGTCGGTAAATAGCGACTACACGCACGAATCAGCCCAGAAATCAACACCGAGCGCGCCCGAACGACAGCTTATTTTAGAGTCACACAAGTAGCAGCTATCACACCGCCAATACACCGATCAATGTCCAACGCGAGGACAACCTGTATCGCACCAAATCACCACAGCCACAGGCCAGACAGCCCGGAGTTGCAACATCGGAGGCGGTGGTCGCAGAAAATTCACAAGCGCCACCGCCGGGTCCAAGTGTGACGACTAACCGACCACCCCTCAAGGGAATTGTGAAACACACCTGTGAATTCTGACCAGGTCAGCGGAAGGTCAAAGATCATGACTGAGACGTTCCATTGCCAAGAGGGCAGGCTAATGGACCTTGTGCACTATAGCGAGGGAATTCCCTCCGCAATGCATTGTGGATATTTTGTACTCGTCAAAATGTTGTTGTGCCGCCATTATCCCATGTTAAAAGTCCTGTGTTTTTTGGGTGTCTCGCAAGATCTAGCTATATCACAAACTGGTTACATAACAAGAAAATGTAGTGAAAATAACCTCACTGCATATAATCAAAGTGTGTGAATCCGTCATCAAAGAGCTTCGCAGCTTAATATATTACTGGTTATGCTATACTATTTGACAGCAAAATTCTCGTTGAAGGCAACTTGTGAAGTCACGCGCCGGCCGCCAGGTTTGACAGCGCCTTCATCTTCGACTTTTTTGTGCAGCTGCGTTTGCCATATGTTTTAGTTGTTATAATTATATGATTAACTTGATGTGTAGAACCTTATTGTAGGTAATTGCAATTGTTTAGAAATGTGTCGCTTGAAGCAATTTTTAAAGTATAATTGTAGTTATATGTTCCACAGCCTAGGCTAGGCAAAGGCTACGCCTAACTAAAGTAAGACCCACAATCGTAATCATGGGGTAAAGCCGGCAGCTTCAAAGATTAAATCATAAGACATGATGATAAATATGGCCCATGTGAAATTATCTGTGTACATTTATTTGTTATGCATTACTGAATGAAGCTGTTGGTTGGTATCATATTGATTTCACTGTTATGTAGCATCGTAATGACACAAGGAAATCTTCTGCCAGGTCAAAAATCCGTGTCATTTAAAGTGAAAAATAATTCGACGGTTTGGTGATATGGACCTAATAGAGCTAAGAAAAACTAACAATTTCCAACCTCAATCACGTTTTTAACGTGCGCGGTTTAGCAGAAAAGAAATGTAGAACATTTAGCCACAGAAAGTCTATGGAAAACTCCATTTTAGAAAAACAGTGACGTATCGGAGGAGCCGCCACAGATAGGCCAGTGGTTGTCGTACTACTTCTTGGCAACTCCGTCGGGTGGCGCTGTGACTTTGCGCTCACAAAAGAGCGTAAATAATACATAAGATTTTCTGATTCTTCATCTGACGGAAATAGCACGGATTCAGAAGTGGCTGGATATAGATTTCAGCCACAAAACCAAAGGCCTGTGCTGTCAGACAGACCAGATGTCCGTGGTGGTGAAGACCCAAGGGAAATTGAAATGACGAGAAGTTAAACAACCAGTCCAGAGACAGCATCGAGTTCGACTGGTGTCAACAATGACATGTACTGTCCGACCTAACTATGAAAACGACCGCCAGCAGCCGCCAAACTTCTCCTCACTTGTCTTACATACATATACATACACTATGTTATAAAATAAAATCACTTGCATTCCTCTAACGAAGAAAATTCACAAAAGCAACTCGATCGCAGATCCCGATGGCAACTCGGGCTCTTCGGCTTCGGAGACTGCGGTTACCGTAACATCGCTATAAAAGTTACTTTTACACAAAATAACGTTAGGCGGCGAATATTTATAAACTTTATTTACTGCATTCGCACGCGCGAAATAGTTTAAATAATCAAGTAATATAGTAATAATTAATTGTTATCATTACTAAGATCTTCAGAAAATGTTAAGTTTTCTTATAGTATAATTTCAATATTTTATTTCATATAGCGCTAAATTCATAATTGTTTGTGGCGCTTCACAATATAATGTTATTAAAATACATGCTACCCACAGGTAATATTTATAAAAAAATGCATGTGTCTGCATAACTAAATAATTGTCTATTATCGGGGTAATCATAAAAGAGGTATGGAAATTACGTGTTGTTCGAGGATGTCACATTGTTTATCATAAGAATATTTCTAAAAAAATCCCGCGTGTACTGCAAGCATGCAAGCTTATATTATATAAACGATGTTTTAACAATAATAACTAAACAATAACATATTAATATTATTATTTTTAAATGCACCAAAACCTTCTTTTTCTACCACCATATATTTCCCATATTATATTCATATTCTGTTTAAATTTAAGTGATTTATTGTCCCGATAATGAATACAGTGTCTTGTCCAAAAATAATTATTATTACGTATCTGGTGGTGGAAATATAATTCATAAGTAGAAAAATATATAGCTTCAATAATATTTTCGTATGCATAGTGTGTATGTGCTGAATGAAAATTATTGTTACGTCGTAATTATTTTACCATTTTAATTATTGATTACCTTTACATTAATTTATCACTATTGTTGTTATGGAATTTGTATGGGTTCTTTTTAATACTGATAGGTCACTTAGTTAATTATATAGACACATATATTTTCATTATTTATTTTGAAATATTATGTGTGGGAAGTATTCTTCTTATTGTATTTTAAATAGCAGTATTTTGTGAAGCGCCATATCCAATTATGGATGTGGCGCTATATAAATAAAATATTATTATATTATAATAAAATTTATAATTCCTGCAAATCATAGTGATGATAATAATTAATTATTACTATGTTATTTACAATTAATTAAACTATTTTGCGCGTGCGAATGCAGTAAGTAAAGTTTGTAAATATTCGCGCACACAAACATCTAATGGCTTTTTGCCGTCGACATCTGCGTGTTTGTTTTATGGATTGTCTTCGTTAGAGGAATGCAAGTGATTTTATAACGTAGTGTATGTATATGTATGTAAGATAGGTGATGAGAAGTTTGGCGGCTGTTGGTGGTCCTTTTCATGGTTAGCTCAATCCAACCCGGTCGCCTGCCATCCGCGCTGTGTCTGTGACTGTCCCAACGAATCGACTGGACCACTGTTTCAGTTCTGGTCAATTCAAAGGGTAAGAAAAAAACAGCTTACTGATACTGTCTTTCACTGTACGATTGCTACAAGCGTATGAGGAACCGTGTGGCATATTGCTGTCGCGATTTTGTTGTAAACCGACGTAAGGCGCTTTTAGCGAACCGCTTGGCTCTCTGTTATGACAGCTGAACCAACAGACGACTCCGCGACGTATTACTTTTCCAAAGTGCAGATAGAAGCTGGGTTGTGATTGGTTGCAAGGACCAAGATGGGCCCGTTCATGGTGTCGGTGATTTAGCTAGATTTTCCCACTTTAAGACAACTTTCTGAGGAAACCACTAATGTGAAAAATTTGATTGTAGATGCAAATGATTAGCTTGTGTAAACTCTTTTAGGTGCATAACACCAAACTATTGCCTTTTTTCACTTTAAGATTATTCAAGGGTAGATAACACGCACGGTTTTTTGACATGGGCGTTTCGAGATTTAGAATTTGTCACTTTAATAACTTGTATTGTAGGTACTGTTTGGTTTATGATAATTTATTATATATATATATATATATATATATATATATATATATGCTGTAGATTGAGCAAAATAAAACAAATTAGAAATATTTCAGGTATGTGTGTTCTATCCACATCTTGACAGAATATCATCACAGGGAAACAAATTGACATTTTGGTACAACATTAATTGTGGAAGATGCAAATGGTATAAAATTGGACATGCCAGAATAATATTTTAGCAAATGTAAGACTATGTAAACATTTCAAGTATGTGTGTTCTACCACATTTTTACAGAATATCATCACTGGGAGAGATGGATGTTTGGTGTGAAATTGGAAATGCCAAATGTGGAGGATAATCTTCCGGATGACCTGTGTAGGTGGCTACGCACACGTGGATTGTGTGTCTTGATGTCTGAATCAAAAGCACGTCTCGTGAAAAGGTAACTAATGAAAATATCTTGTAAAGCAATACTGTTCTCTATCTGTCAGTGTGTTTGTGGAGCCATATCACCAATAATTGTGCTTATATGTGGTTTCAAATGGGAGTGTGTAGTCATTACACCCACAACGCTTCATATTCACCTTTGTATGTAATTAATCCTCCCACAATTTTATTCAAGGCTATATACTAATCAATATAATGAGTCAGTGACTGTAACCTTTTCTGTTGCAGTTACTTACACTTACAATCCTTTTGCATACATTATACCTATAAGTTTACAAATGCATTCTGATAATGTGATGGTAGCAGTATGCATGTTTCAGAGTGAAATGTCTCATGACCAATAGCTTTTCTAAATACGTCATTGATCCGGACTTTGGCTTATGACATTGTGCAAAGTTATGTGGATGACAGAATACCTAAGGTAATTTCTCCGGCATTTTACAACTGGACAGACACTCTTTCACATATCCCGCAGAAATGTAACTATTGTCGCAGGGTGTTAACTGCTTGCTTGCGCAATGTTGTCCGTGTATAAGTACGCAATTGTACCCGTATATAAACTGCTGCACGCGGGTGCAGCAGCCCTTCGCATCCACGCCTATAATTCGTAGCCAGCTACTGAACGATGCTAAGGTTGGGTGCAATAAACACATGCAGGCAATAATCCACACGTGTCTTGCGTCCTTCCACATTGGTGTCAGAATGGTTACGTCCACGCTTGAATTGTCGTGAAGATTGGTCAAATAGTTTTCATTTATTTACCAACGTTGGTCGTGGAGGTTGCATAACTTCTTATGTAACTACCGCGCGCGTATTGGGCCACTGACGCTGCGCTAGTAATTTACTCCTAACGTAGGCAGTGGTCGTCTTTAGATAAACCAGGGTTGTCCTGAGAGGTAAAGACGTGTCCCTAACCAGACTTCTGAAACGTTCCTGACAACTGTTACGCGACATTAACCCATGCCGAAACTATTCGGATATTCGTGCAAATAAGATTATTGTTAACTATCACAAAACTAACTGTTACACCTTACGCTCGCTAAGACATTATAGAAGTAACTATATATAAAAATCCTAAGACATTATTACCAACTCGTTTTTATAAATGATCACCAGTTTGAAAGTGCCACACCCAACCACGCCTTTTGTCGAAGGTTGTTGACGAAGCCAAGGGCAGACATTGCGTCATAGACTGTGACAAATATAGTCGCACCTACAGGCTTACATCACAGGCGAATCTGACCAAGTCAAATTACCACCCATAAGCAATGCGCAAATACCTGTCTGTAAATAATTGATATATTTTCGCAATCGTTGTATTTTGTTACGCACGTTTCACAAATACCTACCTTGCTTCTACACGACGGCGCTGAAGCCAGGGGACATGTCTCGTTTCCCTGGTCCACCCTCCACACCAACAGAGGTTACCCTTGTTGAGATCATGAATGCATTACGCGCACTCGAAACAAAAGTAGACCACTTGACTGAGAGAGTGGATAAACACGACATATACATAACACACCAAATGCAAACGACACACAGAGACACGGACGAATACATAGATCCCGACATGTTTGGTGCTAGCTCTAAAACCGAAATCCAATCCTGTCCCCAGAATTCAAACATCACCTAATTTCGAAGAAAATGCTGACATATATAACGACCAAATGTTCGGGTTTGGAAGGTATGTCCCCCAACATTACCAGGGTCCACAAACAGACGATACCAGGGACCACACGCAATATCCGCCCACTAACCGTTCCGAGCGCAACACGTGGCAACGTCGCTACACTTCCCCTTACCGCACCCAAACTAGTAGGAGAGGTAACCACCAGGGCCCCGATGAAACCCGTCGTAGTGTCGCAGATACACAATCAAGATATGTGAATCTCAACAAATTCGATAGGAAAGTCGGAGAATGGGACAATTGGTATCACCAATTTGAGGTTCTCGCTACCCACTACAATTGGGACGACCGGGAACGGCTGGTACGGCTCGTGTCGTGTTTGAAGGGCCCTGCACTGACAGCTCACCGAAGCTTCTCCCAGAGAGCACGCAACACATATGCACACTGCATTGCTGCACTCCAGGAGAGATATGGGAGCAGGAGACCAGCCCTAATTATAACACGTCGGGCAGAACTGTCTACCGTGCGACAGGAGGAGGGGGAGAGTATGGACACGTTTGGAAATCGGGTCTACGCCCTGACCAATCAAGCTTATCCCAACTTGGCTCCTGCCCTACTCCAAAGCCTTGCGATACCTGCATTTCTGAAGGGACTTAGGGATAGGAACGCGGCACAAGAGGCCATGAAGTTCCGCGATCCCAAGTTTATCCAGGAAGCAGTGGTAACAGTAACGCACATCCAAGGCGCGTCACGCATATTTGGTAACCGGGGAGTGCCCACGGCCCGACAGGTCTCTTTCGATGGTACGCCTACAAAAGAGGCCCCTTCGACTGACATGGACCGGCTCCAGGGTGTAGTTAGGCAGCTCCAACAGTTAGCGGTTACAAACAAAGTGACACCCACGAGTGATGCTTGTTACACTTGCGGGGGCTGTGGTCACCGATCACGGGACTGTGCGAACAAAAGAAAGCTCTCGCCTTCACCGCTCACCTGCTTCGAGTTCGAATATCGACATTATGTCTATCTTTTGCTAGATTCAACTAGCGGTTTGGATGTAGGTATAATCATACCTTTCCCGCTGAACCATGCTGAACATTATGCATGACGATGATACCCGCTTTTGGTATGATCATACCGTTCTTAGCATATGGGTATGGTTATATTCAACATTGGTATAGTAATACCGTTCATGGGTATGATCATACCCGACCTTGGTATAATCATACCATTCATGGCCATGCAACGTATGTACCTACACCCCGTAAAATGCTTTCGCATTGAGGGCAGCGATCCGCAGTACAACCCAGGTGGGTAAATTGCGGTGTTTTGCAACATTGGCGGCGTTGCCTACCACATCGTAGGGATTCCCACTGGCCCGGGATACTTTCACAGTCGGTTTTAGCGAGTCTAAGAATAATTGGCTGATCATGGAAATTTGTGCAGCAGTATCCACAACCGATAACGCATCTACAGCATGGATAAGATGCTGGAATCAGTAAGGTGTGGCCTACTGTTGGGTCTCATTGTGAATGTCTAACCGCAGGTTCAGTTAATTGTTCTGACTCTGTGGCTGCGGTTAGACCACCCAACATTTTTATCTCATGGTCGGCGCCATTCATTGACTCAGCTACATGTTTCTGTTGGCCTTTTCCTTGTTGGAAAACCTCTGGGGTGGATCCGTGGCCAACAGGGTTCACCCTGGTTAGTTTGACCGTGGTTTCACAGCCTCATCTACCCTTCGTAGGGGAGAGGTGGAAATCTCACGTGGTCGTGGGTTTTGACTATTATAGTCAGATGTCTTTACACCATCCCTGCTCTGATACTTCGCCCGATCATACTCCCTACCGCGAGATGTATCACTACCGTCACGACTGTGGTCAGCTTGCCGTGCGCCATGCCCATGTGAACGGTCGCCACGTCGGGGACTCCTCCGACTATTCTGGTAGTTACCATGGCGATGGTGGCTCCGCCTAGGGCGGTGCCTAAGATTTCTCCGTCGGATACGGGAGTCAACAGAGTCAGAGTCAGCAGAGCTTTTATTGGAACTACTGCTACTGCCCCGATACTGATGTTTGTGGCGTGTTCTTGCTGTCTCCTTGCGACGGCGCAATCTATTCGAACATTCGCTAGCGATATGTCCTTTTCCATTGCACTCGAAGCAGGTGAGCGGTGAAGGCGAGAGCTTTCTTTTGTTCGCACAGTCCCGTGATCGGTGACCACAGCCCCCGCAAGTGTAACAAGCATCACTCGTGGGTGTCACTTTGTTTGTAACCGCTAACTGTTGGAGCTGCCTAACTACACCCTGGAGCCGGTCCATGTCAGTCGAAGGGGCCTCTGTTGTAGGCGTACCATCAAAAGAGACCTGTCGGGCCGTGGGCACTCCCCGGTTACCAAATATGCGTGACGCGCCTTGGATGTGCGTTACTGTTACCACTGTTTCCTGGATAAACTTGGGATCGCGGAACTTCATGGCCTCTTGTGCCGCGTTCCTATCCCTAAGTCCCTTCAGAAATGCAGGTATCGCAAGGCTTTGGAGTAGGGCAGGAGCCAAGTTGGGATAAGCTTGATTGGTCAGGGCGTAGACCCGATTTCCAAACGTGTCCATACTCTCCCCCTCCTCCTGTCGCACGGTAGACAGTTCTGCCCGACGTGTTATAATTAGGGCTGGTCTCCTGCTCCCATATCTCTCCTGGAGTGCAGCAATGCAGTGTGCATATGTGTTGCGTGCTCTGTGGGAGAAGCTTCGGTGAGCTGTCAGTGCAGGGCCCTTCAAACACGACACGAGCCGTACCAGCCGTTCCCGGTCGTCCCAATTGTAGTGGGTAGCGAGAACCTCAAATTGGTGATACCAATTGTCCCATTCTCCGACTTTCCCATCGAATTTGTCGAGATTCACATATCTTGATTGTGTATCTGCGACACTACGACGGGTTTCATCGGGGCCCTGGTGGTTACCTCTCCTAATAGTTTGGGTGCGGTAAGGGGAAGTGTAGCGCGGTTGCCACGTGTTGCGCTCGGAACGGTTAGTGGGCGGATATTGCGTGTGGTCCCTGGTATCGTCTGTTTGTGGACCCTGGTAATGTTGGGGGACATACCTTCCAAACCCGAACATTTGGTCGTTATATATGTCAGCATTTTCTTCGAAATTAGGTGATGTTTGAATTCTGGGGACAGGATTGGATTTCGGGTTTAGCGCTAGCACCAAACATGTCGGGATCTATGTATTCGTCCGTGTCTCTCTGTGTGTCGTTTGCATTTGGTGTGTTATGTATATGTCGTGTTTATCCACTCTCTCAGTCAAGTGGTCTACTTTTGTTTCGAGTGCGCGTAATGCATTCATGATCTCAACAAGGGTAACCTCTGTTGGTGTGGAGGGTGAACCAGGGAAACGAGACATGTCCCCTGGCTTCAGCGCCGTCGTGTAGAAACAAGGTAGGTATTTGTGAAACGTGCGTAACAAAATACAACGATTGCAAAAATATATCAATTATTTACAGACAGGTATTTGCGCATTGCTTATGGGTGGTAATTTGACTTGGTCAGATTCGCCTGTGATGTAAGCCTGTAGGTGCGACTATATTTGTCACAGTCTATGACGCAATGTCTGCCCTTGGCTTCGTCAACAACCTTCGACAAAAGACGTGGTTGGGTGTGGCACTTTCAAACTGGTGATAATTTATAAAACGAGTTGGTAATAATGTCTTAGGATTTTTATATATAGTTACTTCTATAATGTCTTAGCGAGCGTAATGTGTAACAATTAGTTTTGTGATAGTTAAATAATGGGAGATAGTGGAGCCGCTAAGTGACAACATATGGCCGAATTGTGCGTTTTATGATACAAGCATGAAATTTGGCACACACTTAGAGTACATAATTACACAATTATTTGGATATAGGGCCATCTCGGGTTTTGTCCTGGAAGGCGTTGGCAGCCATTTTAAAGATGGCTGCCGAAAACCAATTTCCTCTATCTAAAGACTTTTGCAACGTAGACCAGATGTTTTTGAACCAAAACATACAACTTATGGGTCAGTGATTTCAAATATGTTACATTTGACCTTCTATGACATTCAAATCCGCCATTTTTAAAGACGGCGGCCGCCAAAACTAATGTTCCCATATCTCATGAACTACGTAACTTGGAGCGGTAATGTTGGTGTCACTGGATAAGTATGTGGACAGCCGATGTCAATGCTTTGAATGTTTTGGCATTTGACCTTCATCGACCTTCGTACCCACCATTTTATAAAATGGCGGCCGTTGGAACGACGACGTCTCGCCTTAAATGTTGTCCTATTAGTTCTATTAGGTGCCGATCATCACAGTGGGTCAGCCATTGTACACCCTTGCAAAACAAATCCAGTGGAGCTGGCCTGCAAGTCACGGAGAAGATAAGTTTGTGGTGATGTTTGGTGGGCTGCACATCGAGATGGCTGCTCTTAAAGTACTCGGCGACCTTTTGGGGAACAGTGGTTGGACTCATACAGGCATACATGCCAGTCTTGCCACACCTGGGACAGCAGATTCGTTTCTGAAGGCATCTCACGTGACACGCACCTGACGTGCTCATCAGATCACAGCTTGTAGCCTGTATCTACTTCAGCAGAAGGCGTACACCGAGAAATGTAATGGTGTGGAAGAGGGGTGCAATAAGATGTCACTGGAAGACTGGTGTGATCAGAAGGTTGAAACTTGTTCTTTCTTCCTGTTTTGGTCCATTTCCTTGCAGTTGGAATTGGAGGTGATGATCTACGTGAGAGCGATACGAGAGGGAGACTTCCTGCTCTACATAGACGCACTGACCAACATTGTTCCTTGTTTCTTCTCTTTGGGTCACACCAATTACGCCAGGTAGACACCTGTCCATCTGCGTGACATGGTGTTTCTGCACGACAAGCATCCTGGCGTCTTTGCAGAGTTTCGCAAAGGAAATGTTGTTGTCAAGAAAACAACACACGTGTTCTCTGGTCTTTTGCGATTGACCAGGCTCATGAACAGAATAATGCCTCTGTGAAGGGTGATGATGGGGCTGTGGGTCTGACTGAGAACCCTGCAGCACAGCGGCGTTGGGTGGTGTCTGGCCTTGAAATGGCACGTCTGATTGGAGAATTTGAGGTGTCAACCAAGAAGAGAAATAAAACAGATTTCTGGCATCACGAGCAGAGGAAACATGCACAGATGACATTCGGACGAGATATCACGTCATTAACTGATGTAATAAAAGAGATGAGAAATCCATTCGCCGAGAACAGCAAGGATTTGCTTGTACTGGGTAGCAGAGACCTTGCAGATCCAGCTGTGATTGACACGTTGCGTCAGATCAAATCTCTCGTACAAGAGCAGTATGACACCTACGTCAACGAGCGCCTGGTCAACCAAACAAAGCCCATTACAGATCCAATCATGAAAAATAATCTACCACTGTTCAGCCGGCCTCCAGTGCGAGAGAAATCAAGAGCACAACTACAGCTGTCGTCACTCAAGAATGACTGTTCTCTGTTCTCCATGTTGTACATAGCGTCGCAAATACGGAGTGGTTATCTCGATCAGTTCTTTCAACATGAAAACCAAGCGTATCCACCTGCGTTATCACAAATGGGGGAAACTGCGGACAGGAACAAAGTCTGATCTGGTCGGCTACTTGGAAGATCTCGTTCCTACACAAGACCTTTCCCCCACTCCAGTCGTACAAGTCGTCCTGCTTGAGGGGGCTGCAATCGTTAACATGCTTCGACCAGGTTTTGCAAATACATATTCCGATTACGCGACCCAAATGTTCCTGCCGTACATCACGTCGCAACTGCAACACGTGAATAGACTAGATGTTGTGTGGGATGAATATATCGCAGATAGCTTGAAGGCCGACACACGAACACGGAGAGGAAAAGGTATCCGCCGACGCGTAGAACTATCCAACTAAATTCCTGGAAACTGGCAGGAGTTTCTCCGCATTAACGATAACAAGACCGAGTTGTTTTCGTTCTTGACGACTAGAGCAGCAAACATTGCCACCGACAAACAAGTTATCAGCACATGTCACTCTGGTGTGCTGTGTACTCAGTCCCGAGACGTGTCAGGCCTTGCGGAGTCCGTAGACAATTGGATGGGTCCACTGGAACGATTTGTAGTCCTGCTGTACGACCGTACTAGCAGCTAGGAATTTGTCAATGGAGCCAGGAAGCAGCTGTTCACACAGAAAGGTAGAGCTATTGACGGTCTTCCTACGACACAAGCAGCACTTCTCCAGCACACAAAGCGGGCTGATCACCAAGCCGGTCACTGCTGGGCACAGACGATGATCGCGACTCCGGAGTTTCCATCTCCAAGTGAAAGGGGGTTGAACAGAAATGAAAATGGCGATTGGTAAATATGCTGGACAACTCCAATTCATGAAGCCACACAAGCTTGTCGAGAACTACTGCGCTGTGGTTGCAAGAAGGGATGCATGGGACTGTGTAAGTGCCTCAAGGCAGGACTTCAATGCACTGCTCTTTGCTACTGTGTTGGACTGTGTGCTCGTTGTTAATGTGCGACACAGTAAACATTAGGACGTCTAGTAATTAGGAACCGTTACATTTTGCATAGGACCTTTTGGTCATGGACAATTTGTATACACTTAGGAATGCTGAACTGTCACACACGACATTGTAAGTTTCTGCTGTTGAATGTTTCTGTTGACATATCACAAAACATGGAATCAAACAACACAAATAAAATAAACAATGAGTTAAACCTATGAGGCGTGTTGGAGTTAACGTAAACTTTTCTAAACATCAAGAGAGGGAACGAGTTTTGATACTCCTCTCGTGAATATAGGCTAGCTAGTAAATAGCGTTTGTTGATAGCCAATATAGAATATAACCACCAGTTTTAGTCGCCATTTTGAAAAAGACCGATACGAATGTCCGACAGGATCAAAAGTAGCATATTTAAAATAGCAGCATGAAAAATCTTAATTATGAAGACAATCTCTATCTGGTTTATTTCTCAAGATGTGAAGAAATTTGGCTTTTAAATCCGCCATCTTTAAAAATGTCTGATATTGATATTGGAGAAGGTCATATGTAACATATTTGAAATCGGTACTTTCAAAAACTTACATTTTCACACAAATGTAGTGGTTCTGACTGAAGCATTTCTAAACGTGTGGACAAAATTCGTTTTAGCGGTCGTCATTTTTAGGTCGACAAAGGTCAAATACAAATTATTTTTATACACTGGAATCGGCTGTCCACATTCCTATATTTTGATCATACAATTACCTCTCTAGGTCGCGTATGTCGTGAGATATAGGGTTATTAGTCTTGGCGGCCGCCATCATTAACAATGGCGGATATTAATGTCGGAGAAAGTCAAACATAATACATATGAAATCGCTGAACCCGAACATCTATGTTTTAATACCAAAAGGACTGATTTATTTGACGTAGTTACTAAGATATGAGAAAATAGGTTTACGGCGGGCGGCCATCTTGGAAAATGGCCGCCAATGCCTTTCCGGGCGAAATTTGAGATGGCCCTATATCCAAATATTTTTGTATTTATGTGTTCTACGTTTGTGCCAAATAATACACTTATATCATAAAACGCACAATTCATTCACGTAGCGGCTCCACTAAGATGTAATATTCAGAGCGAATACCTACTGTGCATGCATACACGATTAACGGTTAACCGACAATAAATGCACTATCGACACAGGTTTTGTTACAAGAGGCCAACTACAAATTAGACAACAAGTCTGCGCAACAATAGCAGACATGAATGTCCAGTATCACAGTGGGGTGGTGACTGAATGGTGAATACATCACGGTGGGGTGGTGACTGATTGGTGAATACATCATGGTGGGGTGATAACTAATTTGTGAATACATCACGGTGGGGTGCTGACTGAATGGTGAATACATCACGGTGGGGTGGTGACTAATTGGTGAATACATCACGGTGGGGTGGTGACTAATTGGTGAATACATCACGGTGGGTGATTACTAATTTGTGAATACATCACGGTGGGGTGGTGAGTGATTGGTGAATACATCACGGTGTGGTGATAACTAATTTGTGAATACATCACGGTGGGGTGGTGACTGATTGGTGAATACATTACGGGGGGCGTGGTGACTAATTGGTTAATACATCACGGTGGGGTGGTGACTGATTGGTGAATACATTACGGGGGGCGTGGTGACTAATTGGTGAATACATCACGGTGGGGCGGTGACTGATTGGTGAATACATTACGGGGGGCGTGGTGACTAATTGGTGAATACATCACGGTGGGATGGTGAGTGATTGGTGAATACATCACGGTGGGGTGATAACTAATTTGTGAATACATCACGGTGGGGTGGTGACTGATTGGTGAATATATCATGGTGGGTGGTGGCTGCTTGGTGAATACATCACGGTAGGGTGGTGACTGATTGGTGAATATATCACGGTAGGGTGGTGACTGATTGGTGAATATATCACGGTAGGGTGGTGACTGATTGGTGAATATATCACGGTAGGGTGGTGACTGATTGGTGAATATATCACGGTAGGGTGGTGACTGATTGGTGAATATATCACGGTAGGGTGGTGACTGATTGGTGAAAACACAGATCACTGAGGGAGCTCAATGTCTCTCTGCTGAGTCCATCGACAGTTGCAAGTCTAAGCATGCACAATAAAAAAAAGACAATGTAAACATTTAGCTTTTGCTAATACGAAGATTCATTCAACTAAAAATGCCTTGTGTACAGTGATACATAGACAAATATTATTCCAAAATAATGTGTATGATATTAATACGGCTATAGGCAGTTCTGCCATCAAATACAAGATAATGTGTTTAAATGCTTTGTGGAGTGTGTACATCTGTACGTGTTATACTCACAGCATCGGTTTTTGTTGAGTCGATGATGGTTACAAAGCGCTTGCAGTTCTGGATCAAATTGATGATGCCTGACGCATCGGTGTCTGACGATGACACACTGGCCGCGTCCTGTCCCGGATTCATGAACAGCTTGGCGACTTGCCAGTATTCCTTCGGCCACTGGTTGATGTCAGCATTTTTGGCTATCAGCCGGGTGTTAGGCTGTCTACGCTCCAGTTGTATCGCTGATAGCCAGGTTGAACACACGCCTGTGGGACAGCTGGGGACGGTCAAATTCTTGGTCACATCTTTAGCTGAACACGAGCCACTGCACTGTGTGTTGCCACACTGACTGACAAGCTGACCATGCCAAGCCTGCATTTCCCTATCGCAGATACTCCGCAGTTCATCAACGGTTAAGACAAGTCCTCGAACTGCCCTCAACCAATTAATGTAGAGCTGGTTATTCAATCTGCCGATCACTGGTGAAGGAGCAGATTGTCCACTAGGTGGCTGGGAGGGAGAGAGGCCGACTGTTGGTTGGGGAACAGATGGTCCACTAGGTGGCTGGGAGGGAGAGGGGCCGACTGTTGGTTGGGGAACAGATGGTCCACTAGGTGGCTGGGAGGGAGAGGGGCCGACTGTTGGTTGGGGAACAGATGGTCCACTAGGTGGCTGGGAGGGAGAGGGGCCGACTGTTGGTTGGGGAACAGATGGTCCACTAGGTGGCTGGGAGGGAGAGGGGCCGACTGTTGGTTGGGGAACAGATGGTCCACTAGGTGGCTGGGAGGGAGAGGGGCCGACTGTTGGTTGGGGAACAGATGGTCCACTAGGTGGCTGGGAGGGAGAGGGGCCGACTGCTGGTTGGGGAACAGATGGTCCACTAGGTGGCTGGGAGGGAGAGGGGCCGACTGCTGGTTGGGGAACAGATGGTCCACTGGGTGGCTGGGAGGGAGAGGGGCCGACTGTTGGTTGGGGAACAGATGGTCCACTAGGTGGCTGGGAGGGAGAGGGGCCGACTGTTGGTTGGGGAACAGATGGTCCACTAGGTGGCTGGGAGGGAGAGGGGCCGACTGTTGGTTGGGGAACAGATGGTCCACTAGGTGGCTGGGAGGGAGAGGGGCCGACTGTTGGTTGGGGAACAGATGGTCCACTAGGTGGCTGGGAGGGAGAGGGGCCGACTGCTGGTTGGGGAACAGATGGTCCACTAGGTGGCTGGGAGGGAGAGGGGCCGACTGTTGGTTGGGGAACAGATGGTCCACTAGGTGGCTGGGAGGGAGAGGGGCCGACTGCTGGTTGGGGAACAGATGGTCCACTAGGTGGCTGGGAGGGAGAGGGGCCGACTGCTGGTTGGGGAACAGATGGTCCACTAGGTGGCTGGGAGGGAGAGGGGCCGACTGTTGGTTGGGGAACAGATGGTCCACTAGGTGGCTGGGAGGGAGAGGGGCCGACTGCTGGTTGGGGAACAGATGGTCCACTAGGTGGCTGGGAGGGAGAGGGGCCGACTGTTGGTTGGGGAACAGATGGTCCACTAGGTGGCTGGGAGGGAGAGGGGCCGACTGCTGGTTGGGGAACAGATGGTCCACTAGGTGGCTGGGAGGGAGAGGGGCCGACTGCTGGTTGGGGAACAGATGGTCCACTAGGTGGCTGGGAGGGAGAGGGGCCGACTGCTGGTGGGGGAGCAGTTTGTCCACTGGGTGACAGAGTTTCCAGGGATACCAGGGCTACTGGCGTAAATTGGGCCTCAGTGAGACAACAACACTTGCGGATCAAGTTCCCCATGATAGAGCTGGAATGAAAAAAACGTATATAATAATAATAATAAACATATGTTTGCGGTTTTAGAGAATATCGGTGTACAACTAAAATAAACATTACATTCTAAGTGACATTGTTCCACTGAAGCCACGTTCTCCACATATGCACACATACAAACAGGAGAGAGCTACACGAACACTGTTCACCTGCAGCGTAGATGAGTGACAGAATGAAGGCTATTGCTACAGTAACAAAATGGATTTATACTTGTATTTTTTTGTTACATTTATACTTATTTGCAGGTAGTTTTTATGGTGCGTGGACAAAAGCTCCTCTGAACAAGAGCTCCTCTGAACAAGAGCTCCTCTGAACAAGAGCTCCTCTGAACAAGAGCTCCTCTGAACAAAAGCTGCTCTGAACAAGAGCTCCTCGGACCAAAGCCCGTTACACAATGATCAAAAGATGTTGGATCATTAGATGAAAAATCTGGTTAAAGCCAAACACTAGTACACTACCCAGCACCTGAATTAATTGTATGAAAACTGTGATGGGAAGCTAGCTCGGGTTGTCCCATTGCCTTGTTTGAAAATGAGAGCGCGGAAGGGGATGGGAGAGGGGTGGGTAAAGGGGAAGGAATACCGTTGGGGGAATTGCAATTGGATGAATAGAGGCAGGAATTAGAAATCAAACTGAAAAACTATTTGGAATTGAATAAAAATGAGTTGCAATGAATTTAAGCTGGAATTGATATGAAACGTCACGTACAGTAAACACCTTTCAGAAACAAACAGCAAAAATAAAAACCTCGACCTCAATTTCCAATAAGTAAGCATTAGTATTGTCTCCCAGCTTATCCAGGCAGACACAGGCAAAATGTAGACATCTAAGTTTTTGAGAGGCCCATAGAAACACTTAGTCACATATAAATATCTTGTGAGCTACCATAATGGTTTTGTAAACAGTTTATGGATTTCAGAACGATTATTTGAAATTTATCATACACAGAAATTGTAAAATACATTTATTTAAAATCAAAGGAGGGAGGGTAGGGAGAGAGTAGGAGGGAGAGAATGGGAGGAAGGGAGAGGGGGAGGAGGTGAGAATGAAAGGAGGGAGGAACGGAGGGAGGGATAATACACAAATACACACAAGCATACAAATATACATGCATACGTACGTACGTACATTGATGTATGTATATATTACGAAGGGAGGAAGAGAGAGAGAGAGAGAGTGAGAGGGAGGGTGGGAAAGAGGGAGGGAGCTAGTGGGAGGGAGTGGAGGATTGAAAAAACAGAAATACATACAAATTGCATATAGATATAGCGGGTATATATTATATGTAAGGCAATGTATTTAAATTAATACACATATTATGACTAACCTTAAACAGTGACGTGTAGCACTAAGTGTCTATTTATAATGTAGAGTTGATGAATTTCCGTCACCAGTTCACTGTATCTGCAACAATGACAAATGCCCATTTTATAGTATGTCATTTAGTAACATTTTAATACCTGTGTCCTTGAAAATTGAAACTCAAAGGCACAACATATGTTATGGCAGTTATAATGAATTGTGTTTGTCACTCCGATATAGGAGCTCTTCGGCATTCCATGTCTATAATTTGTGTGTGCAATAAATGGAATGCCCAGTTGTCACTCATACATGTGTTTCAGTCATCACTGATCTGTACAGAAACTCGCCCAGACTCCTCACAGTGTAAGGTAATATTATTATTTGAAACAAATACTCTGATTAAATATAATGACATGAGATGCAGACATGCGAAATACAAGTTTTTCCACAGACGAAAATTCACCTTTTGCAAGCAAGTCGTTGTCCGCCGAACAGGTTATGTGAGGCTCGGTGCCACACACTTTTAACATTAATTACTTATATGCATCCATCAGCAACTCGACTTGTAATCACAAGATATGGTGGTACAGGTACCGCCCGGGGTGGACACGTGACATAAAAACCACTGGTGATTAGCGGAGGGTGGCTTGTGCTAGACGAGAACAAATTCAAATCGGTTCTGTACTGCACAGGTAGGTCACGTTTCCAGTCGCTCTCTCTCTCTCTCTCTCTCACTCTCTCTCTCTCTCTCTCTCTCTCTCTCTCTCTCTCTCTCGAAATTCCCTCCCACCTTCCGTTAGAAACCGCTAGAAATGGTTGTCAAATGGGTCACCTTGTGCGTAATGTGTACGTTTATTGGTAATATGAATCACGGAGAGGTATTTCACAGGGTTTATGATTCCCCCCCCCCTTTCCCTGCATAAGTTTGGAACGAGGTGTTGCACTCCTTTTTTTCTCTGCTGAAGGTTCACCACACCTGGTTTTAAGTGCGGTTTAAAAAAAAATATTTGTGTGGCAGTTTAGCCCTGCCTTGCCATGTGATGTGTTAGAGTAGTAGTTGCTATATGTGTGTGTATACAGTAGCGTTTACTCTGTATTAGTTATGTTACAATGAATTAATTTTAGGTTGTTCACTGGTTTTAGTTGATTATTCAATCATGTGTGTCTATACAGCAACCGCATTTTGTTAGATTGCTGTATTGATTTGAATACTGTTAGTTCACCTTTGTTAAGGGCTTATAGCCCAATTTTGTACATTGCATAATATTTTGTTGGCGGGATTGTAATTACGCCCCTATTACAGCACTTATAATGAACTGTGATTGTCACCCTCATATGAGCTTTTCGACATTCTATGCTATTTAACAGCACACTGTTTGATGCGAACATCAATCTGAAAGGCATTGCGGAAAGTTTCTCCAACTGGAGGCATGCCGCAGAAGAAACATGTTTCGGAGGAAGGATGTGAGCACTTCTTCTACAGACTAATAGGACAACTTCTTAGAAACATCTTTATTTCTTCAATGTGAGATTTTATCTTCACTGCTCGCTGACGTGTTATCATGTTGAGTTGCAATTTACAAGAGTCATGCCATTTGGTTTTGTGCTCCCGGAAAGTTGCCTCAATGCCCACACCATCTTCTAACCTTGACATGTTGATTGTTTTAGGCAAGCAACCAACCCTGTCGAAACCCATGATATTGTCAGTGATAGTCTTGGAACCTACCCTCTAAGCGTGATGTTTTGAATAATCAGGGAAGCGAAGCACGTCCGGTGTTTCCCCCTGACACAAAACGCATTTGTTCTAATTTGTCGTCAGACATTGTATATTGGATGTCCCAGGGTTAAGCTGGTCCACCACTTCATATCCTTTGCCATTCAGATATTATAACAATTACATTCTTCTGGTGGAAATAGCCTGTCAGAACTCTACGGATTACCTGCACTACATTCTGAAGATACCTATTTGTGTTATTATTAATACACTCGGCATTTATACCATCTAACAGAACACATATTCAAAATGAAGCGGGGTTCCCTATATGTTTTATCATGACCAGCTACTAAACCTCCTACCGATCTAAAATACCATAATATCAATATGTGTATACTTATTGGAGCTAACAGGAGGAAACATAAGGCCATAATTCGTTTTAACGGCCGTCATGTTATAAAATGGCGGATATGAAGGTCGACAAATGTCAAATGCAAAAAATATTTCATAGCACAGAAATCGGCTGTTCACATACCTATATTATGTTCAATGTTTCTCCTGGCTAAAATGGAGGGCGATGTTGCATAGGTGAATGCCGAAGGCGCGAACCGGGGCTGGGATCATGACCCCGGAATGTTTTTTTTTAATGTTTAGAAATTTGCTCATCGTTCAGGGCCAAATAATGGAGACGAGTGATATACAATTGTGTAGACATGGTTGCTCATCATGATGATACATTTCCGACAGTTTTACGTGTTGAATCAAAAGTGAACATACAACAGTTTTTATTATTTTGGTGATTTATTTTTTTAAACAGCTTTACACAGCATCATTATTATCATCGTGGTTGCTCATTTTATACAAGTATTCTTAAAATGCCATTGGCTATGCCATTATGGTATATAAGCTAAGATACATAAGCTTCTAAGCTTGATATAATTGTGTGAAGCTAACTTGCTTTCTAACTAGCTATATCAGTATTTATTAAAATATAAATTCTTCTATTTCGCAGTATCCAATCATCAGGATTGCTCAAAGCGCTTTACATTTTACTCCCTGGCAGACATGGAACACTATCTCGGCTTCTCTGGGAAGCACCTAGCGATGCTGCGATTAATGCGCGAAGACCCAATCGGAACGTTTTTAACAAGCGTCTTGAAATTAATAATTTTCTCTATTGAATGGGGCCCCGGAAGCACAATCGTGTTTTGTTTCTCCCTTGCCTGGAGCGGCTCGGGACCTAGTCTTGCTTAACCTACTGTCGGTCGGCTGCGGAACTACGCCGAGAAAAGGTGTGAGGGGCTTAAAAGTGCTGCCACCTTACAGAATCTGGGTAACCGAGGCTATTCGGGGCACTGGAATGAACTTTGCTGTCACTTTTGAGTCAGGACCCCGGAGGCTCTGTTTCAGGAGAGGCCGTTTTATTCCTGTGGGCCAGGAAATTATTATCTCACTCGGATAGGGTCAAGGGAGGACTTTTATTCCAGTGGATCAGGTAATTATTTTTTCACTTGGATAGGGCCCAGGGAGGCCCTTTATTCCGGTGGGCCATGACATTATTTTTTCTCACTGGGATAGGGCCCAGGGAGGCCTTCTATTCATGTGAACCAGGAAATATTTTCTCATTTGGATAGGGCCCATGCAGGGAGGCCTTTTATTCCGGTGGGCCAGTTAATTATTTTCTCGCTTGGATAGGGCCAAGGGAGGCCTTTTATTCCTGTGGGCCAGGTAATTATTTTTTCACTAGGATAGTGCCTAGGGAGGCCTTTTATTCCTGTGGGCCAGGACATTATTTTCTCACTTGGATAGGGCCCAGGGAGGCCTTTTATTCCTGTGGGCCATGACATTATTTTCTCACCGGGATAGGGCCCAGTGAGGCCTTTTATTCATGTGGGCCAGGACATTATTTTCTCACTTGGATAGGGCCCAGGGAGGCTTTTTGTTCTTGTGGGCCAGTACATTATTTTCTCACTGGGATAGGGCCCAGGGAGGCTTTTTATTCTTGTGGGCCAGCACATTATTTTCTCACTATGATAGGCCCCAGGGAGGCCGTTTATTCCACCGTCTACCTTCAGCTCCTCCGTCTTTCGTAGACCAGTTCTCTTCGCTCCCGTAATTCTTCTTGCCCAGTCGTACTCACAAACCTGCCCAGCTCTTGTTGTGTTTCTGTCGGTGCAATCGTCTCTAGGCTTTACGTGTATGCCGGGACACACACGAAAACACACAGGTATTTCCTTTGTGGTTTCACGATATGCGCCTACTACCACAACGCCTTCGACTTTTCCGGTGCCTGAGTTAGTGTCCTCGCGTATTGTTCCATTCGTTGTAGGCCTATGCGAAACTGTGTTTAATTCCCCCATGTGTATGTCTAGGTCACTGTTTAGTTGACGCACCTAAAGTACCCTCGTCTTCTCCTAACCTACTTTCAGTTGATGTCTGCTGAATATATAATTCCATATTGACAGTTGTTGTTGGAGATGTGCTTCCCCGGCCGCTACCACTGTCAGGTTATCTGCGTGCAGGAGACCATGGAGAATAACTTACGTACCAGTCTTTCTACTGAGCAGTCTCACCACTGCGATAAACAACAGTGGGTCAGGTCGCTCCCCTGTCTCAGGGCAACAATTACTTCAAACTCTCCTGTCTTCATATGTCCCTTCTACCACCCTGTTGCCTGTGTGACCCCCATCCATCGCAGTGTCGCCATCACCATCTTTCTCGGTACAACATTATATTATGATTATTCCGTATGTTTGAAAACTACCTATTCCAGAATAGTGCGTCTACATAACTCTAACTGTGATGACGTGTATTTTATTGTAACGTATCTCACGTATGCGGTAGCCTAGTCATGTAATGAAGTGTTATCACACTGCAATGTAGCTATTCGCATTTGGCGAATCCTTAGCAGTTAATCAGTAGACGTATTGATTTACTAATATTCGCTAGACAAGGCTTGATCAAAAACCCGGGTCGTGACCGGAGTGCATGCTAGGCGTTGTTTCTACCGACACACATCGCTGCACAGGTGCATATTCAATCCCACAAAGACCCGCATTCAGTCTGTCGCTGCACTTAGTCCGACAACGTTTGTGCACAGACCAACTATAATGTATTTTCCACGAATGGCTTGAACAGATCAAACTACAGCTCGGTCGCCTCAGCGTTAATCTGTAATTCCAGATTACCGCCTACGTACGACGTGACACCGGCACATAAGCTGACAGCCCTTTGGCCTTTGCAGACAACAGACGCGACTATGACAAAGGAGCGGTGTCCAATGTCTTCGCCTCAGTCGACTCTTTGACAAGTCGTTATTGTTAGTCACGCGGACAGCAGCGAGCGGCGAGTTGTTTAACATTTCAGATAAACAGTGTCACCGCGTTTGTCAGTAAATACAACCAGGTACAGTCGTTCTACCATCGAGAGACAATCAGGAGGATGTTAAACGGTATCCCACCGGCCTTGCTGGTCGCACACAAAAGTCGCAACGATCAATGTCCCAAACCCGCTAATAAAACTAGCAACATCGACAAATACCGGATTATACCAAATGCAGATATTGGCTGATATCCAGAATCTATGTTTCACCGCCTTTTTATTTATTTTATTAAAAAAAAAATTAGCCACAATAGAAGGGGAACATTCTCCCGTTGGTTAAATCCGTTGTTGACCAGTTGTACAGTTTATACTTTAATCTACAGAAGCCTATTTTACTTGTTTCCAACATTTTTGTATTAATAATTGAAGCGGTTGGGTTACCTCTATACCTAGGCCTAATGACAGTTTTGTTTTTTGGTCGTCAATTCCACCATTCGTCCTCATTTTTTTCACACAGTTTGTAAAGACAAAACACCCCGTCTCAAAAGCATCCCTGTCATATCGCAGTGCAACAAACCAAATCTACACGAGGCTGTCATCAGAGTTTGTAGCGACGGTGTTACAATCATTTCAGAAACTATGTTAACATTCGATGTGGGAACAACATCAATACCTTGTTGTTATTTGTACATTCACTATCCTAATCATAAATGAGTGTAGGGGAAACCCTGACAATATGGGATACTCGGGTAATATGGGAAATCGTTATATGCAAAGAATAGTGCTGCCACAAAGCGTATTTTCGCTTCCAACCAGCGTAGCGGTATCTGCTAACTACTTTACAAACCATGGCAATTGGTATGCAATTCTTCGCGCGGGTTGAAACAATCGTTAGTAATCCTTACCTTTGATCCCTTGCTAACTTGTTTGTTTGACGATCCATCTAAGTTTGCTAAGTAACTACTTGTCATATTTCAACTTCGAATGTCGTGAGGATGTAATATTAGTTTATGAGTGTTTCAGCGTATAATAGTTTTATCGTGAGAGTGAACGATGATTAATGTGTTACAGTTTGATTAAACCATACCTATTCCGGGCAAAATGGGATATACTAATGCGGGCAAAATGGGATCATCCCGTTGTGCATGTTATGCATGTTATCATTGAGAAAAAAAGCAATTTATTTTGACAATATGTCTGTTTCTGTAGATCGCTTAATTTAACTAGTAGCTCACTAAGTTACGTAAAGATGTGAGGTCTATGGATTACATAATTATACAAGAATATTAATCCGCCCAATGTACGGCAGTCAAATTCACAAAGAACATTGACATTTTGCTTATACGACCTTACCATATTGCATATCTTGGCTATTCTTATTGTAGTTTACTAGTTCTAATATATCAGTTACTTAAAATAACTATTCTGAATATGAAGGACCGCGTTACATTAGCGAATGACGCAACTAAATATGCATCCCATTTTCCCCGATCAAAATCCCATCCGTATATGCGGGTAAAATAAGAATTTTGCGGGTAAAACGGGGTAGTCCGTATTTATCAAAAAATTATGATATCAACAAAAAACAATACCATGCCCTGTTGTGTTTTGGTATGTTTGGTCGATACACAACAAACTTTTACCGTAATGCGCAAACCGTGGGTGCGACGAACAGCGGAACGTTAACTCTCCCATATTGCCCGGGTTTCCCATATATACTATACGTTAATCATAACACCAACATATGTAACATAGGGCCTACGCATGTGTGCATACCACACTGCAAAGATACACTACTACTTCGTAGTTGTGGCCAGCGCTCGGCAACCTTCTAGTGACTGACTAGTCTCTATATATTGTGCTTACATCTTCTTTCAACTAGTCAGCCTTTTAAAGAACATTACTGCCAAGCTGACCTATTGTATCTGTGCTGGCACTGAAGGTGGTCTCTGCCAGTGTTGATCGTCCTCGGAAGTTTCTTTCATGTTCAACATTGAGACGGGACCGATATTACCATGATCTCCGAGTCACGAGGGGTACACAGTCCCAAGTGTTGAGAGCCAGGATGTTGTACAAAGTGTACTAGCAATGTCTGCTTTGTATGGGTATTGAAAGCAAGGCGCCGGCGTGCCAGGCGGATGAGCTAACCAACACACTATCACTCATCTCGACATTTATATACTACACACAATTAGTAACATAAACTCACCTGATCATTTGAGAATATCACGGCGAATTTGTGGAAATTATTTGGATTTCGCGAATGACGAACACGTCCGTACAACTTAACAATCAAGTTGTAAACAAACGATACAGTCACGAATATGTTCCGGTTGTCATGCCGATGAATGCTTTGTCACGCACGAGGTAGAGGGGCCGTTTCAACGCTTTGAAGCGTATGGTGGATAAATCACTTTAAAAAAATATGCCAAGGTATTATACTAGTATATAATTATTATCCCTAACTTGAAAGATAGTTATTTTATTAAACAGTGAAAACATATGAGGGGCAACAATATGTTCGTAAGTCGTGGGAGGTGGCACTGGCGGGTCATTAATAGTCAGTCCCCAGTTGTAGGTTTGTGTCTCCTCGAGTGGCCGTCTGCCTAAGCTTGCCATTTTTTTAAACAGTTCATTCTGAATGTAAAGATTGTTGAGTTTGCCACTAATTATACGTTATGAATGCATGCTCATAGAACGACGGGTGGTGTTATCTGACTAACCGTAGTTGTACTTAAAATAGGCAATGGTTAATGTCTGTGAATGCCACCAGTCCGCAACAGTTGTATTATAGCCAACTTGTGTAATTAATACACAACAAAACTCGGTCGTTATCCTGATATCTTGCATAATAAACAGTTTGAACAGACCAAACAGTACGTCGGCCACCTCCAAGTTAATCTGTAATTACAGATCGTCACACATACAGAACATACACGCCCGCCCGCCCGCCCGCCCGCCCGCCCGCCCGCCCGCCCGCCCGCCCGCCCGCCCGCCCGCCCGCCCGCACGTGTGTCTGTGGGTCTGTGTGTCTGTGTGTCTGTGTGTCTGTGTGTCTGTGTGTCTGTGTGTCTGTGTGTCTGTGTGTCTGTGTGTCTGTGTGTCTGTGTGTCTGTGTGTCTGTGTGTATGTGTGTCTGTGTGTCTGTGTGTCTGTGTGTCTGTGTGTCTGTGTGTCTGTGTGTCTGTGTGTCTGACTCTCCCCGTCCCGTCCCGTCCCGTCCCGTCCCGTCCCGTCCCGTCCCGTCCCGTCCCGTCCCGTCCCGTCCCGTCCCGTCCCGTCCCGTCCCGTCCCGTCCCGTCCCGTCCCGTCCCGTCCCGTCCCGTCCCGTCCCGTCCCGTCCCGTCCCGTCCCGTCCCGTCCCGTCCCGTCCCGTCCCGTCCCGTCCCGTCCCGTCCCGTCCCGTCCCGTCCCGTCCCGTCCCGTCCCGTCCCGTCCCGTCCCGTGCCCGCCCGCCCGCCCGCCCGCCCGCCCGCCCGCCCGCCCGCCCGCCCGCCCGCCCGCCCGCCCGCCCGCCCGCCCGCCCGCCCGCCCGCCCGCCCGCCCGTTTTTTCACGTATTAACCCAAAAAAAGCACACAGGCCCGATGGTTTGAGGGGCCGTGTTATGAAAGTTTGCGCGGATCAGCTTGGTCCTTTTTTACGTGGCACTGTTTATCTGAAATGTTAAACAACTCGCCGCTCGCTGCTGTCCGCGTGACTAACAATAACGACTTGTCAAAGAGTCGACTGAGGCGAAGACATTGGACACCGCTCCTTTGTCATAGTCGCGTCTGTTGTCTGCAAAGGCCAAAGGGCTGTCAGCTTATGTGCCGGTGTCACGTCGTACGTAGGCGGTAATCTGGAATTACAGATTAACGCTGAGGCGACCGAGCTGTAGTTTGATCTGTTCAAGCCATTCGTGGAAAATACATTATAGTTGTTCTGTGCACAAACGTTGTCGGACTAAGTGCAGCGACAGACTGAATGCGGGTCTTTGTGGGATTGAATATGCACCTGTGCAGCGATGTGTGTCGGTAGAAACAACGCCTAGCATGCACTCCGGTCACGACCCGGGTTTTTGATCAAGCCTTGTCTAGCGAATATTAGTAAATCAATACGTCTACTGATTAACTGCTAAGGATTCGCCAAATGCGAATAGCTACATTGCAGTGTGATAACACTTCATTACATGACTAGGCTACCGCATACGTGAGATACGTTACAATAAAATACACGTCATCACAGTTAGAGTTATGTAGACGCACTCAATATGGAATTATATATTCAGCAGACATCAACTGAAAGTAGGTTAGGAGAAGACGAGGGTACTTTAGGTGCGTCAACTAAACAGTGACCTAGACATACACATGGGGGAATTAAACACAGTTTCGCATAGGCCTACAACGAATGGAACAATACGCGAGGACACTAACTCAGGCACCGGAAAAGTCGAAGGCGTTGTGGTAGTAGGCGCATATCGTGAAACCACAAAGGAAATACCTGTGTGTTTTCGTGTGTGTCCCGGCATACACGTAAAGCCTAGAGACGATTGCACCGACAGAAACACAACAAGAGCTGGGCAGGTTTGTGAGTACGACTGGGCAAGAAGAATTACGGGAGCGAAGAGAACTGGTCTACGAAAGACGGAGGAGCTGAAGGTAGACGGTGGAATAAACGGCCTCCCTGGGGCCTATCATAGTGAGAAAATAATGTGCTGGCCCACAAGAATAAAAAGCCTCCCTGGGCCCTATCCCAGTGAGAAAATAATGTGCTGGCCCACAAGAATAAAAAGCCTCCCTGGGCCCTATCCAAGTGAGAAAATAATGTCCTGGCCCACATGAATAAAAGGCCTCACTGGGCCCTATCCCGGTGAGAAAATAATGTCCTGGCCCACAGGAATAAAAGGCCTCCCTGGGCCCTATCCAAGTGAGAAAATAATGTCCTGGCCCACAGGAATAAAAGGCCTCCCTAGGCACTATCCTAGTGAAAAAATAATTACCTGGCCCACAGGAATAAAAGGCCTCCCTTGGCCCTATCCAAGCGAGAAAATAATTAACTGGCCCACCGGAATAAAAGGCCTCCCTGCATGGGCCCTATCCAAATGAGAAAATATTTCCTGGTCCACATGAATAGAAGGCCTCCCTGGGCCCTATCCCAGTGAGAAAATAATGTCATGGCCCACCGGAATAAAGGGCCTCCCTGGGCCCTATCCAAGTGAAAAAATAATTACCTGATCCACTGGAATAAAAGTCCTCCCTTGACCCTATCCGAGTGAGATAATAATTTCCTGGCCCACAGGAATAAAACGGCCTCTCCTGAAACAGAGCCTCCGGGGTCCTGACTCAAAAGTGACAGCAAAGTTCATTCCAGTGCCCCGAGTAGCCTCGGTTACCCAGATTCTGTAAGGTGGCAGCACTTTTAAGCCCCTCACACCTTTTCTCGGCGTAGTTCCGCAGCCGACCGACAGTAGGTTAAGCAAGACTAGGTCCCGAGCCGCTCCAGGCAAGGGAGAAACAAAACACGATTGTGCTTCCGGGGCCCCATTCAATAGAGAAAATTATTAATTTCAAGACGCTTGTTAAAAACGTTCCGATTGGGTCTTCGCGCATTAATCGCAGCATCGCTAGGTGCTTCCCAGAGAAGCCGAGATAGTGTTCCATGTCTGCCAGGGAGTAAAATGTAAAGCGCTTTGAGCAATCCTGATGATTGGATACTGCGAAATAGAAGAATTTATATTTTAATAAATACTGATATAGCTAGTTAGAAAGCAAGTTAGCTTCACACAATTATATCAAGCTTAGAAGCTTATGTATCTTAGCTTATATACCATAATGGCATAGCCAATGGCATTTTAAGAATACTTGTATAAAATGAGCAACCATGATGATAATAATGATGCTGTGTAAAGCTGTTTAAAAAAATAAATCACCAAAATAATAAAAACTGTTGTATGTTCACTTTTGATTCAACACGTAAAACTGTCGGAAATGTATCATCATGATGAGCAACCATGTCTACACAATTGTATATCACTCGTCTCCATTATTTGGCCCTGAACGATGAGCAAATTTCTAAACATTTAAAAAAAACATTCCGGGGTCATGATCCCAGCCCCGGTTCGCGCCTTCGGCATTCACCTATGCAACATCGCCCTCCATTTTAGCCAGGAGAAACATTGAACATAATATAGGTATGTGAACAGCCGATTTCTGTGCTATGAAATATTTTTTGCATTTGACATTTGTCGACCTTCATATCCGCCATTTTATAACATGACGGCCGTTAAAACGAATTATGGCCTTATGTTTCCTCCTGTTAGCTCCAATAAGTATACACATATTGATATTATGGTATTTTAGATCGGTAGGAGGTTTAGTAGCTGGTCATGATAAAACATATAGGGAACCCCGCTTCATTTTGAATATGTGTTCTGTTAGATGGTATAAATGCCGAGTGTATTAATAATAACACAAATAGGTATCTTCAGAATGTAGTGCAGGTAATCCGTAGAGTTCTGACAGGCTATTTCCACCAGAAGAATGTAATTGTTATAATATCTGAATGGAAAAGGATATGAAGTGGTGGACCAGCTTAACCCTGGGACATCCAATATACAATGTCTGACGACAAATTAGAACAAATGCGTGTTGTGTCAGGGGGAAACACCGGACGTGCTTCGCTTCCCTGATTATTCAAAACATCACGCTTAGAGGGTAGGTTCCAAGACTATCACTGACAATATCATGGGTTTCGACAGGGTTGGTTGCTTGCCTAAAACAATCAACATGTCAAGGTTAGAAGATGGTGTGGGCATTGAGGCAACTTTCCGGGAGCACAAAACCAAATGGCATGACTCTTGTAAATTGCAACTCAACATGATAACACATCAGCGAGCAGTGAAGATAAAATCTCACATTGAAGAAATAAAGATGTTTCTAAGAAGTTGTCCTATTAGTCTGTAGAAGAAGTGCTCACATCCTTCCTCCGAAACATGTTTCTTCTGCGGCATGCCTCCAGTTGGAGAAACTTTACGCAATGCCTTTCAGATTGATGTTCGCATCAAACAGTGTGCTGTTAAATAGCATAGAATGTCGAAAAGCTCATATGAGGGTGACAATCACAGTTCATTATAAGTGCTGTAATAGGGGCGTAATTACAAAGTTGCTTAGCCATAAACATACATGTACAAACAGAAAGGTTGGGGTACTCAATCCCGCCAACAAAATATTATGCAATGTACAAAATTGGGCTATAAGCCCTTAACAAAGGTGAACTAACAGTATTCAAATCAATACAGCAATCTAACAAAATGCGGTTGCTGTATAGACACACATGATTGAATAATCAACTAAAAACCAGTGAACAACCTAAAATTAATTCATTGTAACATAACTAATACAGAGTAAACGCTACTGTATACACACACATATAGCAACTACTACTCTAACACATCACATGGCAAGGCAGGGCTAAACTGCCACACAAATGTTTTTTTTTAAACCGCACTTAAAACCAGGTGTGGTGAACCTTCAGCAGAGAAAAAAAGGAGTGCAACACCTCGTTCCAAACTTATGCAGGGAAAGGGGGGGGGGGGAATCATAAACCCTGTGAAATACCTCTCCGTGATTCATATTACCAATAAACGTACACATTACGCACAAGGTGACCCATTTGACAACCATTTCTAGCGGTTTCTAACGGAAGGTGGGAGGGAATTTCGAGAGAGAGAGAGAGAGAGTGAGAGAGAGAGAGCGACTGGAAACGTGACCTACCTGTGCAGTACAGAACCGATTTGAATTTGTTCTCGTCTAGCACAAGCCACCCTCCGCTAATCACCAGTGGCTTTTATGTCACGTGTCCACCCCGGGCGGTACCTGTACCACCATATCTTGTGATTACAAGTCGAGTTGCTGATGGATGCATATAAGTAATTAATGTTAAAAGTGTGTGGCACCGAGCCTCACATAACCTGTTCGGCGGACAAGCAGGGAGGAAGGGAGAACATGTTGAGTATTTTTAAAGGAAGGGATGGGGAGAGGTAAATCAGAAGGGAGACAGATAAAGTGAGACAACCTCACAAACTTGTTCACTCTGACACATTGTGCATCAGAACGAAAAAGGATTGCAGCGCTACTCATTTCTGCATTTCATTCATCTATTTGCTTAAAATGGACACTGGACGGTTTAAATAATAATAATAAAGGTTTTATATAGCGCTAATTCCCGCATAGCGGATCGATGCGCTGCAAAAGAAATATACTGAATGTATATTAATAAATCGAAATGTAAATTATATAAATTAATATAAGTCATTAATTGTTTGGGTTCTAAGATGTACTAGTAAACCCCTTTGTATGTAAATTATATAAATTATTTTAAAATGAATTAAGCACTGCTTTTAAGATGTATAGTACTAAAACTTGGTTTGTTAATTATATATATCAAATTAAAATTAACACCTTTACTAAAACTATGTACGTAAATATATATTTATATAAATCTATAAATAAATCTAAAACATAAACACTGATTGAAACGTGTATGACACTAAAAAGAAATTCTAAAGCAATGTCCGTCATTTCAAAACAATTTGAATTAATTGAAATGTCTAATAAAAAGATATGTTTTAAACACTTTCTAAACATACATAATGTCCCGGATGCAAGAATGTTCACAGGTAATTCAATCGACAGTCGAGGTGCTGCTGCGCCAAATCACCAATGCACTTCTTCTTTATAATAGTATTCTATATACGGGATTAGATAGATGGGTGATGTTAGCACTAACAAACATTATTAAGGAGTGGAGGGGGGAAGGAGAGGGAGAGAGGGGAGGCTGAGGGGAGAGATTAACGGGATAAAAAAGAGAGCGTGCTTTTATGTGTAAGAGATTGTGTTGTATGGATATAATGTTGTCATCGTCACATTTCTTTTTGTATTAATAGGCACCCTCCTTCCGATGAAGACTTTATATTATCATAGACATTACTGATAAAATCAAGTTTCTTACTGCTTTTAGAGCAAAAATATAATATATTTAAAGATAACTTCCAACAATCATCAAATGCGTGCGCAGCGTACTCTAATGCTCGGTCGACACTGGATCCGATGTACGATGAAGGGTGTCCACACCGCATCGCAGACAAAAGCAACTGCGATCTACGTCCTGAGTGAGTTACGATTTTCGTGTCCACACCGCAAAGATTTACGTTCTCATCGCGAGGGAACATACACGCGCCATCTGATGTGCATCAAAGGAAAACTACAACAATTGTGACGTCATACATCAAACGTCATTCGATACTCGCACGCTGATTGGCTGAAGCGTTTTTCGGGGGAGGGACTTACGTTTTGCGACTAGCGATTTCTACAATTCAACAGGAGAATTTTCAAAATATCGCAAGACTTTGACTTATAAGATTTGCGATGCCGTGCACACCTGCCCTCCACAGATCGCAAGGCCCGTATACGTCAAATGTGAGTAAATTTCTTCCGATTTACGTTCTGGCGAGGTATGGTGTGGACAGGGCATGACGTCATCACGTCACGTAACCTCTTGCCTATCACCGCTGTGTCCATAAAATATGGGGTCAGTTTGATATAGCAGATATGATGCCGGCCATACGTTACCATTATAAATACTGTTGGCAAAGGTTATGCTTGACGAAGGTCACGTGCAGCAATTGATTGTCACGTACACAAACCGCAACGTAACGGTTTAGTAAATTAATTTGGGTTTTATCTATTTTAATAAACCATTACTAATTCAAAAACGTAAAAGCAAGATATTTAAAATATTTAAGAATCGCATAATGTTTCAGTCTGCGTCTGATCTAACACTAGATCGAAGGAATCATAGACCTATATTCCAAAGAGTAATACACAGAAAAAAACACCTACTCCCAATATTTTTATTAACAATTGGGGTAAAATGGAAAACAGAACCAGATAATCGATGCTGGGTAGGTTTTCTAATAAGAGTAGGCAATGAATGTAAATACGCCACACACACACGCACGCACGCACGCACGCACGCACGCACGCACGCACGCACGCACGCACGCACGCACGCACGCACGCACGCACGCACGCACGCACGAACGCACGCACGAACGAACGCACTCGCACGCACGCACGCCATCCCACATACACACACGCATACACCCATGCACACACACACATACACACACGCGCGCGCGCAAACACCCACACCCACACACATCCACATCCCCGGACACCCGTGCACACGCGCACGCACACACCCATGCACACACACACACACACACACACACACACACACACACACACACACACACACATACACACGCGCGCGCACACACGCCCACATACACACACCCACATTCCCGGACACCCGTGCACACGCGAACGTGCACACACATGCACACGCACACGCACACGCACACGCACACGCACACGCACACGCACACGCACACGCACACGCACACGCACACGCACACGCACACGCACACGCACACGCACACGCACACGCACACGCACACGCACACGCACACGCACACGCACACGCACACGCACACGCACACGCACACGCACACGCACACGCACACGCACACGCACACGCACAGTGGTGGAAAGTAATGTAAGCTTTGTGAAACTTGTCACAGCCGGGCAATTCGTACGGTTTATCGTGTAGGCTTGTTTGGAAAGATAAACAGGCATTGGTGAAGTGCGAGTAGAGATGCTGGCGTTGCCGGTGGCTGAGCGAGTTGGAAGATGATCGACCAAAAAAATTACTGAACACCTGCAAGAGAGACGGGAAGTTCACAGAGGAATAAAGAACGGGGTAATGTGTCCGAATATAGAAAAGAAAGGGAGATGTGCATGATCCAGGAAAACATTGAGGCACTACGTTGCTAAGCCATAAGTTGAAGTCGCTGGAAAGAATCTGGATTGCAGAATAAGAGCAATAGTGTAAGGGTAAATCGGTGAAGAACAGTTGGAATTTAGACAAGGATTGCTCAAAGCGCGTTACACTTTACTTCCCTGGCAGTCCTATTCAATCAGACACCATCTCTGGGAAGCATGCAGACATATGCTGCAAATAATGCGCGAAGGCTACTCGCACACATATCAATCATTTGTCTATTGCCAGGTATTCATTTATACAGCTGACTGAACGGGAGCAATGTAGAATGAAATAAATTGCCCAAGGTTTTAATACCGCAGCACAGGATTCGAACACGGGTCCTTTTAGTTGAACCTGATGGTCAAAAATGGACTAGTGATTTCCCCCAAAAAATACGGCGTTTATACAGGTACAAAAGAAGCCGATAAAAAGACCGGGTAAAGTTATTTATAATTTCGTAAAATATGTGAACTATATAGCAGGATGGAATTATCATTTAGGGGGACAGGTTCGCCATGCAATCTGTGCTGTGCAGCTCCATTTGGCACATAGGGAGTCTTAACTCAGTACCAAACAAGGGGTGAAAAATTGACATTTCCATTTCTTTGGAACAGTAAACCCGAAGCTTTGAAAAGAAAATCACTATTAAACACATTTGCGGACGGAGGTCTTAATATTGTAGATATTAGAACTAAAATAGAGTCTCTATTTGTCAAAAAAAGTTCTGCAATTAATTAAAGAGCATAACGCCAGGTGGAACTTCTTAGCAGTGTATTGGCTGGGTATAGACCTCAAAGAGCGTCTAGTTCTGTTCCGTCTTTACCCACCTTAAATGTCATGGTGCTGGTTCACGTCCGGGTAATCTATTTGAAGAGACAAGCTATCAATCGATGCCATTTCGACGACTTTAAATGTTATTAGTAAGATCATTTCTTTCCCACTAAACCATTACTTAGAACTGCATCAGCTTAGAACATGTTAAATGCGCTGCTTTCGAGTTTGACTTGCACGACGCAACATATTCGTCACATCCCATGATCGTTCAGCGGACAGCCACGCGTGCTCGGACAGCCCGTCTCTGCCACGCCCCACGAACGTCGCCCGGTACAAAATTACACAACATGTACGGGAGTGCCAGCGACCGATGTCGCTTCGATCAGCGCAGCAACTTGTCTTTTGTTTCGGCCGGCCGCATCTATTCACACCTCGAAGTGCTGACCCAGAGAATATCATCGGGCAACAGGATCGTGTTAACAAACACGCCGAACGCTGATATAACCATGTGTATTATATATATATATATATATATATATATATATATATATATATATATATATATATATATATATATATATATATATATATATATATATATATATATATATATTGTTTGTTTGTTTCTTGTTTCGGCCGGCATCTATTCACACCTCGATATGCTGACCCATGGAATATCATCGGGCATCAGGATCGTGTCTACAAACACGCCGAACGCTGTGTATTATATATATATATATATATATATATATATATATATATATATATATATATATATATGAATACACAGCGCGATATGTACGTATTGAACTTTGCAGTTACTTTATACACTCTGCAACTTGACGCATATACAGTAGTCCCCTTCTTATACGGCTCCCTCGCCACATTTTCATTGCAATAGCATTTTCTAATACAAACTACGTCTCACCAGCGGCCACCCGGCTAACGTGGGCAATGATCAGGGTTGGATGAAGAATGTTCCCCTCTTCAGCAAATCGCTCGTCAACAACTGCAATCTTTAACTACAAGTCAAAAACAAATTACGAAGGCCTACAACATACACTCGTCGTTCTTGGCAAAACAGCACATAGACGGTATTGTTGCAATGTTAGAGGTCTCGGATGTTGACAACGTATGTGTGTGCTTAAAAAGGAGTGGCCAGTTTGTTGAATATTATTGCTGTGAGCTCCATTCCAATGGCTCCTGGCTATATCACTGATCGGTTTGCATTAAAAATAGAATGCATGTTTGTCACACTTGCAACTCCATACATACTCCATTTCAGTTGTTAATAAACAGTCAGGTGACACTGTTTCATATTCTATTGGAAACCTGAATTTAAAAAATTACAAATAATTTAAAAAATCATTAGGCTTACAGTTAAATCTTTAATTATAATGACATAAGATTATGTGCACTTCATAGACACCCCAACAGGCATGACTAAACGACAGTCCACATTCGACTGGCAAACTGCTCAAACTCATCCACTTCTACATAACAATAATAGTAATAACAATAATAAAAAATCTGATTGTCTGAGATAAAGACCTTTCTATGACTACCACTACCACCACCACCACCACCACACACATATTTATTAATCTAAACAATCTACCAGCCAAATGCAAACAATCTCTCAGCCATATCTATCATGAAATGTTTGCAAGTGTGTACATCTATCATGAGAAACTGTTAAAATGTGTGTTTTAAAGATCTCTGCACTGCTTGCATTCTGTATACATTCCGGGATAGTGTCCCAAAGTTTTCCAAACTTGTAAGAAAATTCACACTGGCCTAAAGACAAGTTGTACTTCTTGACAGGAATATTTGTGCAGTTGCAAGTGTGACAATCATACACACTATTGTTTAACATGAACGGATCAGTGAGGTAGCCAGGAGCCATTGGAATGGAGCTCACAGCAATACATCTAACTCAATAATATGCAACTAACTGTAAGCAGTCTGTAAGACTAGAAGAGGTACAATGACATACTTTACCTATAAAAAGAGGCGTCCCCCAAGGAACAATTTTAGGGCCACTGACATTGTTATTTACTATAATTATATCAATGATTTCCAAAAGCCAGCATAAATTATGCTCATGATACTTGATGATACAAGTACAACTAAAACCTTCACAGATGACAGAAACACAGTGAATATTGAATATTTGATTAATAAAGACCTATAATAAACATATAGCTAAAACTACATACAGATGCGTTAATTTTATTTTATTGCATAATGTCAATCCAATTCAGTTGAGTTGCCAATAAAACTTGTGTTATTATTTTACATTATCATTAAAATATTAATCAAACAAAAGTTTGTTTTCAAATGCCTAATAAATAGGTTGATGAAGTAACATTAACAATTGACAGTGTAGATATTGAGATATTTAACCAGTTTAACATTCTGGGCTTTACATTAATCTTGCATTTAAACTGGATTAAACATATTGATAAAATAGCAAACATATGTCTCGAACAATTGGACCTATAACTAGGTTAAAGCATATTATTCAAACTAGAATAACAATTTCACTCTATAATTCTATAATATTGCCTCACACTAATTACCATCTACTGATATAGGGACACAAATGTAATTGAATAAACAAATTGCAAAAAACTTGTAAGAACAATATTTTCAAATAAATATAGCTCCCACATAGAATTAATATTTAAGCAAAAGTTGAATACCAACTTATTGTAGTTATATTATAATTTTATTAGAAATATAAACATAAAACATTACCCGCATACTTTCAAACTTGGCAGATAACACAAACCAGAAATATGCATAATCATTTCACACCAGCACACAGCAGAATACATACATTCAGGACATCATATAAATTTGTAAAAAAGAGTATTACAAATAGTATGCCTCACACAATAAACAATACCTACATTTGTTTAATCAAAACATAACCAATCGCAATTTAAAAAAGACTGATACATTATGTAAAGCAGCATATTATACACGGATACAAGCATACTTCTACTGTTGTAAATTACTAAGATAAGATAGATAAGATAAGATAAGATAGCTTTATTGCCATGTGTTCACATTGTAGTTACAATAAAACATTGGAATGTGTAATGATATTGGTCGTCGTAATAGTACATTCACATGACAATACATTCACATGCACCAAACAATGATATTAAAATATACTACTACATAAAATAAAATAAATAAGAACAATCACATAAAAAGGTCCGAATAAAAAATTGCTCATTATAACATCGATAAATAATTGATACGATCTAGTAGAAATATAGTAGCTTAAAATGTAAAATATGAAATAAAAAAATAAAAATATAAAATATAATAAATTATGATAAAATATATATACTAAAACTCATCGGAAAGTGGACTATGTGTTTGCTGCGGGTGGGAGAAAATCACTTCTGTTTTGACAGGGCTTGAACGGCTAAGGGGAAAAAGCTAGTACTAAAGCGGTTGGTCATGGTTTTTATGGATCTGAATCGGCGACTAGATGGGAGAGGTTCAAATAGGTCATGGGCAGGATGGGATGTATCTTGAGAGATGAGAGTGGCTCTTCCTAACAGACGCTGCTGATACAGTATTTCAAGACTGGGAAGGTCTCTGCCAATGATTCGGGAAGCAGTTTTCACAACTCTGTTTGATCTGAGCGTTTCCTTCTGTGTAATCGATCCAAACCATACTGAGATAGAAAATGTCAGAACACTCTCGATTACAGCTCTGTAAAAGTTGAGCATGACCTGTGTGGTCAAACCAAACGATCTTAACCTTCTTAAAAAGTACAGCCGCTGCTGGGCCTTTTTGACAATATTTACAACATTTAGTTCCCATTTAAGATTACTGGAGATTGTTGAACCGAGAAATTTGAAATGTTGGACGATTTCAACTGTCCTGCCATCGATCACTAGAGGCGAGGGTGGAGAAGATTTCTTTCTCCTAAAATCCACAATCATTTCTTTCGTTTTATTTACATTAAGTTCCAGATTGTTATCGCTGCACCAACTGATGAGTTTGTTTACTTGGTCCCGATATTCAGATTCATCAGAATTTGTTATAAGCCCTATCACTGTAGTGTCATCGGCAAATTTCAGTATTTTAGTACCTACGTGACAAGATAAACAATCATGTGTAAAAAGAGAGTATAACATTGGTGACAGAACACAGCCCTGAGGCGTGCCAGTAGATAACGTAACTGATGATGATAAGTTGTCGCCTATTTTTACAACCTGCGGCCTATTTAAAAGAAAATCGAGGATCCACAGACACATGGATTGAGGAACACCGAGACTCTGTATCTTATCGAAAAGTTTTGATGGGATAATCGTGTTAAAAGCAGAGCTAAGATCAACAAAAAGGATCCTAGCGTAAGTATTTGGGCTGTCGAGATGTTTAAGAACGTGAAACAATCCTATGGCGACAGCGTCGTCAACGGATCTATTGTTGCGATATGCAAATTAAAATTGGTCAAGCAGTGGATCGATAATTGATTTCAGAAACTGCAGGACCAAGCGCTCGAGTGTCTTCATGACTACAGAAGTCAAGGCAACAGGCCTGTAATCGTTTAAAAAAGAGGCTGTAGATTTCTTGGGAACAGGAATGATAGTTGATTTTTTGAAGCAATGAGGGATTTTATATTGGGAAAGAGACACATTGAATATGTCTGTGAATACACTCGACAGCTGGTCGGCACACAGTTTAAGTAGACATGGAGAGATGTTGTCCGGACCGGCAGCTTTTCTGCTATTTAAACGTTGAAACATGCTTCTAACAACATATTCATCCACTGCGAAAGGAGGGAGGGATGAGGAGGGAGTGATACAGGAAGGAGAAGTAGTGTTCAGTTTATCAAACCGGCTATAAAAGTCATTCAATCTGTCAGGAAGATTAGTGTCTGTAGCCATAGTGTTCTTGGGAGACGGCTTGTAGTTCGTTATGGCCTTCAGTCCCCGCCAAATGTTCTTGGAGTTGTTGGTGGACAGATTCTCTTCAAGTTTGTCACGGTATTTCGCCTTGCCGGTCTTGATGGCATTTTCCGCTTCATATGCAAAATAACAATGAATTAACACTAACTCTAGCAACACATTAAGCCATAAACGTATTATATTTTTTACCACATATCCTCTACTTACAATATGCGTAAAGTAGCAATTGTTAATAAACAATACTCAGGAATATACATGCTCCTAATTACAATTGGGCTATCCGTAATGGTCCGTCAATGGAATTCAATAATTACATAAAAATAGCTAATTAAAAAACCCAAAGTGGCCCATAAGATAGCGACTATTTATTAGTCATAATAGGGGCCTCCTAAGTCAAATATTTTACAAAGTAAATTTAAAATGACTATTGCATCAGATAGTTGCAGTTACTAAATAAATTCATCTACTCTCGATTTATCCATCTTTCGATCTATCATATATAAGGTTGAGTAAAGTTTATTAAATTGTCGAAACACAAAAACAGCGCCGAAACGACCAATATTCACCTGTAGATACTTAGATATACCACTTCGCCGATGCAATTTCTGCGAGTTTGTTTTCAAAACGCTGCCAGTGCGACCGAAGTATCCCGCCGAAACTACACATTTTTACCGGCCACCCGAAGTGGCAGTGCGACCGAAGCATCCTAAATGCAAAAACGAAAAACTAATTCGTTTTTCGTTTTTCTTACTTCACTTTTGATAACGAAAAAGGAAAAAGGAATTAGTTTTTCGTTTTACGTTCGCAAATTTGAAAACGAAAAAGGAAAAAACGGTATATACACGGACCATACACGGACCTTGAGGGCGCATTCTATGTCGTCCAACTATTGAATGGTATAGAAAACGTCAAGGCACACTGAAGCGCTGTTTATCAATGACCCGCATTCTTGCTCCGTCTTAATCGTCCTGGGAAAGTTGGTTAGCAATGGCTAGCAACTGTTTTAAAGGGTATCTCGATCTTGCAGCTTTTTAGCATACATTAGAATAGAAGCGTAGATTTAACCGGGTCACGTGGTACGCCGTTCGCTGTAACTTCACTGATCGGCGCAACCTGACGTGGTCAAAATCATCGCAACTGAAACGTCCGTTTGTCAGGTAAACACTGACTGGTGCGACTCTGATGTTTACCTGGTAAATAACTTGTAATGGAAAAGCTAAAAACGGGACATATTTACATACATTATACAATGATAATTTACCTCGATTCTGGATATGGACGAGAGTCATATATATATATATTGTAGTAGGATATTGCGCCGAGGGATTATTTCAGATTATCATTCTCTGGAGTTAGGGAGTTCACTGCAGTTTGCACATTTATATACACCCTGCATGGGATCTTTTACTTCCCCTGACATTAAATGGAATGGGCAAATGGCGTAGCGTGTTGGTACCTTTCATCGACAGGGTCCCTAATGATCGACCGTTTCATAAATGCAATAAATTTGGTGTTGACTGTTACTGTACTAACGTAATTGTATATGTGTAAACAAACACGCAAACTGATGTCATGCTCATGGGCGCATCCATGTTGTATGACACATCTTTACTCAAGTTTATGTGCAGAACGCTAACGGTCGATCATTAGGGACCCCCCCTGTGACCTATTGGGTGAGAAGGTAATCACTGCCGGTATGTTGTCACCAAATTGTATCATACTATTTTTTGTGTTTGTAGAAATCGTCAATTAATATGCTTTGAATAGAGAATAATTTAAATTGCGTAACTTTACATCAAAGGCGAATAAAATGCGGAAAACTGCGCAAAAACGGTCGATCATAGGTACCCTGACGCTAGAGCCTCTTTGCCGAAACAAGGTCCAGGACAACGCGGGGCGGACGAAATTGCTCAAGTCTCGAAGCAGCCGTAGGTCGCAGATTCGAACTCCGATTTCCCTTGCAGTTTATTTGAAGAAAAAAAGAAGTTGGCTGCATGGTGATCCATAACCACGCAACGCTAGGCAAGCTTGCTGTATTGTATCAGAGAGCGTCTTTGATTGTATACCGGTATCGAGAGATAACAAACATAGTTCGGTGAGAAGTGAAACGACGCGATTCGCCAAAGGCCTCACTGTGATTTGCATAGGAACGGAACTATAAAGTAAAGAACAAATATTTGAATATTGAATCTTCAGCATCGTTCAAACAAAGAAGCGGTGTAGGTATATTATGCCACAGATTTAGTGTAAAGGTATTTTGGAAATACTTACCACCACACGGGTAATACTGTGATTTTGCTGAATGCTTAGACACCATAAAATAAGTCACGCTTACGTGATACGGTCTATAAATGTAACGTTGGGCCACTTTCAACGGGAGGTCCGGCGTAGGTGGGTTATCTTACGAATATGGCACTCAGGCCCTGGGGTCTGATGCTAAAATGAACTCTACCCCCACCGCAAACTATGACCTTCTTTTTCGTTATTTCGTAAAGTAGCAATTGTTAATAAACAATACTCAGGAATATACATGCTCCTAATTACAATTGGGCTATCCGTAATGGTCCGTCAATGGAATTCAATAATTACATAAAAATAGCTAATTTAAAAACCCAAAGTGGCCCATAAGATAGCGACTATTTATTAGTCATAATAGGGGCCTCCTAAGTCAAATATTTTACAAAGTAAATTTAAAATGACTATTGCATCAGATAGTTGCAGTTACTAAATAAATTCATCTACTCTCGATTTATCCATCTTTCGATCTATCATATATAAGGTTGAGTAAACTTTATTAAATTGTCGAAACACAAAAACAGCGCCGAAACGACCAATATTCACCTGTAGGTACTTAGATATACCACTTCGCCGATGCAATTTCTGCGAGTTTGTTTTCAAAATGCTGCCAGTGCGACCGAAGTATGCCGCCGAAACTACACATTTTTACCGGCCACCCGAAGTGGCAGTGCGACCGAAGCATCCTAAATGCAAAAACGAAAAACGAATTCGTTTTTCGTTTTTCTTACTTCACTTTTGAAAACGAAAAAGGAATTAGTTTTTCGTTTTACGTTCGCAAATTTAAAAACGAAAAAGGAAAAAAACGGTATATACACGGACCGTACACGGACCTTGAGGTTTGAGGGAGCATTCTAAGTCGTCCAACTATTGAATGGCATAGAAAACGTCAAGGCACACTGAAGCGCTGTTTATCTATGACCCGCATTCTTGCTCCGTCTTAATCGTCCTGGGAAAGTTGGTTAGCAATGGCTAGCAACTGTTTTAAAGGGTATCTCGATCTTGCAGCTTTTTAGCATACATTAGAACAGAAGCGTAGATTTAAACCGGTCACGTGGTACGCCGTTGGCTGTAACTTCACTGATCGGCGCAACCTGACGTGGTCAAAATCATCGCAACTGAAACGTCCGTTTGTCAGGTAAACACTGACTGGTGCGACTCTGATGTTTACTGGTAAATAACTTGTAATGGAAAAGCTAAAAACGGGACATGTCGACATACAATGATAACTTACCTCGATTCTGGATATGGACGAGAGTCATATATATATAGTAGGTTATTGCGCTGAGGGATTATTTCAGATTATCATTCTCTGGAGTTAAGGAGTTCACTGCAGTTTGCACATTTATATACACCCTGCATGGGATCTTTTACTTCCCCTGACATTAAAAGAAGTTGGCTGCATGGTGATCCATAACCACGCAACGCTAGGCAAGCTTGCTGTATTGTATCAGAGAGCGTCTTTGATTGTATACCGGTATCGAGAGATAACAAACATAGTTCGGTGAGAAGTGAAACGACGCGATTCGCCAAAGGCCTCACTGTGATTTGCATAGGAACGGAACTATAAAGTAAAGAACAAATATTTGAATATTGAATCTTCAGCATCGTTCAAACAAAGAAGCGGTGTAGGTATATTATGCCACAGATTTAGTGTAAAGGTATTTTGGAAATACTTACCACCACACGGGTAATACTGTGATTTTGCTGAATGCTTAGACACCATAAAATAAGTCACGCTTACGTGATACGGTCTATAAATGTAACGTTGGGCCACTTTCAACGGGAGGTCCGGCGTAGGTGGGTTATCTTACGAATATGGCACTCAGGCCCTGGGGTCTGATGCTAAAATAAACTCTACCCCCACCGCAAACTATGACCTTCTTTTTCGTTATTTTTAATCCACAAATTCAACAATGCACCCATTATGCTAAACATCAGTAACAAGAAGTCTTTATGATTGATACATTTTTCTGTTGTGTTTTTTCACTACCGTCTCTGTGCAAACTGACCTGCGTTTGACGGCATCATAACCATAACCATAACATTTATTGATCCCAAGTATCATTGAAAGGTGCCACAGCTTCCCGAATCGAATACAGTATAGTTGTACTTTTGGTACGGCGTAATTACTATTATTATACACTCCTGCTATTTAGCTAGGACATTTGACTAGCAATAAACTCATATCGCTAAATAAATTACCCCAAACACTTTTGCTTCACTGCCAGTTATGGGCCGATTTTGACAGACGATATCACAATAGTTATTATCTAAGTAGTCACATGAGCTCAAACAGAGTAGGGTCTTCGTAGACTGACCGGCAGTGAATGTCAAACAGTGGGTGGGACGAAGTTGAAAGAGTACTCGTCAACAACCGTAAGGTCACGTGTGCGGATTTTCACTCGCTTACGACAGTTGGTCTACAGGAACATGTGTAGCTTTAACATGTCTTTAACCACGTCTTTGTACCACGGACGTTGTCCATCACGAGGTCGTGTCCACTGGCTAACTCTCCAAGGTCTCGTTTAACCGACTGTCGCTCGGCCGCGTAACTTCGCCAAAAAGATAGTCTGGTAACTTAGCCGGTGTTTTAATGTTATCCATGTAATGTCCGACGTCCACGAACAGATCGGCCGCGCGGCGCCAGCTCATGACGCGTTTCTGCGGCCGACCTGCCCGTGTGCGGGTGATCTAGCCCAGCAGCTGGCCTCGCGAGTGGGGGGATTATTCAACAGGTTTGATAATTGTTATCAGCATCGCATAAGCCCGATTCTCTCGTCTGCGTGTAACATGAGCTATCGGCTCAGCTGCGAAAGTAATCCAGCCAATGATATTACGTATTGTGATCACATGACGCGATGATCGCGATCACAAAATGGCAGCGACAAACGTATTCATGTGTGAGACAATTTCTGAAGACAAACTTGTGGACACGAGGATTTCCCCTGTCTTTATGACGTGTCTTACAACCGATAATGTAATAACTGCCTGGAAGGTAATGTAATAACTGCCTGGTAATGTAATAAGTGTTGACTGATTATGTAATATCGTGCTCCTGTCTGATAAAGTAATAACCTTTGACCTATAATGTAATAACTAACATGGTTCACGTAGTCTTTTTTGTGGACTTCATTTTGATTTTTTGCACTTACTCCATTTTATTTAGTTCTTCTTTTCCGCGAAACTGCATATTTTGCTAGTGGAATAACAGCAATCTTAAATCCTATATGGTGATTCAAAATCTGAAGTCAGATTTATCCCAGCAGGTCAGGATTTTGAATTATACATTTTCGCACCATGTGTTATAGGCTCTACGTTGTCGCACCATTTACGAATGACGGGTTAGTCGCAATATGCTACTTTGCGACTGTGGGCTTAATTGATATCGAACTTGTCGGCGCAAATTGTGGTATCGATGACCGCACTAGTTTGCCCTTTCCCGGCTATAATTGAGGGCATCTATCACAACCGCGCTGTAGCGTTTACAATTTCCGGGCGTTAAATATTATCCGGGTGACGTTTCTGCGTATGCGCGAGTCAGTCGTTGTCATTAGTTACAACTAAATACGTTAAAGTGTCCCACGTAATGTCATATTAAGTACATCTTTAGTCTGATATATATCGAATACTATGCGCAAAAGAATGCTTTCAGCAAAGTTATTTGTCGCAAATTAACACGCGGCCAACAGATTTTGAAGCAAGAGCAAATCACGTGATCGACTGTCGTGCGCCATGATCTGTGAGAGTTATTTAAACAAACATAATGTGTTGATGTATTGAATGAAATTTAAGCGACTATTCACAATAGTCACCATGGAAGAGTTAACGAACAGCTAGGCATTTATACCATAAATGATTTGCGTTTCGCTGCAGATTAATGATTTTACATTTATTGCGCGTAACAGAAAAGTAACGCCCGAAAAAAATGTAAGCGCGACAGCGGAACTATCTGTGGCAGTGCACGCCATCTTCTCACGAAGGGCGCAGCGTAAGTCTCTGTGGAGTGGACAGCTGAAATCACTGTGGACAGAGTGGGCAGCTGCTAGATTGACTCGTCTACGGACAACGGTGAAATGAATCTCGCCCAGCCGCTGGCCCCGTGAGCTGTAAGTAGTAAGTAGTAAAACCTTTATTTCTTGATGGTAACCATGTCACGTGGTATATCGTGATTTTCAATGGGCCATCCATCATCTTACATGCATACATACATCATATACATACATACAATAAAGCTTTAGATAACATATATAGTTCACAACAATATAAACATAACCGCTGTAGCAATAAATAGATAAAAATAAAATTAGATAAACTGTAATTATAAACAAATACATATTATTAAAATATTATTAAATATAAAATATTAGAATAATTATAAAAAATTACATTAATATATTATTTAACATTATTTAAAAGAAAAAGTATTGATTATAATAAAAAAAACGTTTATATAAAATAGATCGATGGCACAATTGTATATTAAAAAAACATCGCCGTGCTGCGATCCGCCAGTGTGCGCTAGACTTAAAGTGCTGCCACCTCACGGAGCCTAGGTGATCGAGGCTAATCCTGCCATAATTCCTGCTTCATAAACAACTGCAAATTTGTATTTCTGTTTATTTGTGTGGGAATATAAGTTTATCTTTAATCGTTTTCATTAAATGGTATTATCTGATAAAAAGGGTATCCTTATTTTATTTCCTATTTCAAATTCGGCTTGAGAACCAATTAACCAGCGTCTAGAGCTATCCTATTGTGGGTTAAAACCCTATTCTTGTGGCAACATCGGCTGACCATAAACCTATCTGGCGGATTTGAGGGGCTAAAAAGTGTTGCCACCTCAAGGAGCTGGTTAATTGAGGCAAACTCTCATTCATATACACCGTTGGGGCTCTGTTGTTGATCATTTGGTCCAACGGAGAAGGGAAGCAGCCACAATGACTTCTAGACTGGACACATTGATGCACCTGGAATTTATTTTTGATGTGGCGACGGTAGAGGGCATTGCACTGTTGGAAGTACAATCACCTTGTACACGTTGCATTTTGTGGAGACTGCAATACCATGTTGTTACTATGTGCGCTCCCAGAGTCCTTCAAAGGCCCCACCGACAGCATATGTAGGGTTATCAATTCCCACATCAGTGGCGCTCGTTGTCACACGGAATAGTGTTGCCCAGGTGTGTGAAGTTGTCGACGGACTTTAGTGAAGATGCTACATATTTAAGTGAATATATCGCAGTGTTACATTTATCTTAGCGGGGAGACCAGGACCGGCGCGCTGTTTATACCTTGTTGACTAAATAACCGCATTTTAACGATCAAATTTGTAGTTTGTAATTTGGACGCCGCACGCACGCACGCACGCGCGCGCGCACGTCCCGGCGGTTCCTCGTAATGTTAAAATTGTTACAGTCACTGGCGTACGCTGCCGATATGAGGGGAGGGAAGGAGGGAGGGAGGGAGGGAGGGAGGGAGGGAGGGAGGGAGGGAGGGAGGGAGGGAGGGAGGGAGGGAGGGAGGGAGGGAGGGAGGGAGGGAGGGAGGGAGGGAGGGAGGGAGGGAGGGAGGGAGGGAGGGAGGGAGGAATGTCCTACACAGACGACTGATGTCTTTGACAATTTGTTTTAGCCTCAGCAAGAGACACGACAGTGCGACATTTGTGGCCTGTGACAACACCGTCTCTACAAAACAGGCCGGACGAAAAAAGGATTGGGCGTTGGTGAACGAAGACGTTGGAAATATTCTGCGTGCATGCACGTCTTGTGGTAAGTAACAGGAAAACTCTTTAATATATATTTTAAATTATGTTACTTAATTATAAGTTGAATGTATATCTTTAGGATATCCTATCTTTTTCTACCTGTTTATAAGAGCGGTCACGTTTGAATTAGAATGGTTAGACGTAACATCACACGTGCTTGCTTCAAATTGTTCAAATTTAGTCTACCTGATTATAAGAGTGGCCGACCGTGCAGAACTTCTAAAAGAAATTTGATAGATAGATAGATACTGAAGCTATTTTGTCCATGGTTCTACCATGAAATTTAACGAATTGGTACGATGTTATCGAAACAGTCCTATGTATGTAAGTAATATACATACATACGTACGTACGTACGTACGTACGTACGTACATACATACATACATACATACATACATACATACATACATACATACATACATACATACATACATACATACATACATACATACATACATACATACATACATACATATGCTGAACATTACATAAAACATAGTAAAAACATAATAGACCTATTATATTATAATTTTATTTTTTATGTTGTTAGGACCTATTATGTTTTATGCAACCTGCGTTCTGCACGTATGTCTATTTTCGTACGTCGCATGTTTGTATCGTGCTATAATAGCATAATTAATTCCATTACTCCATAGCAACTAAACCTTCACTCGACTGTGGAATAACGCATTTATATTTTGCAACACAGATATGCATCAAAAGCGGTGCTACCACCTACTGGCGACCAAGCGGTGCAATTGGTCTAGTCGGCCGTGGACGGTGTCTTGTTAATTATCCGTTAATTGTACGTCTTACAGCTATTGTCCTAGTAAGTACTTGTCATAGACAGAACAGAACATGATGTCACCAGTGGGATGTTGATGTTTATCACCTGGACATCCTGCCAAAACATAGATTGCGGATAGTGCTGATAAATATCTAGCCTCGGTTACCCAGACTCCGTGAGGTGGCAGCACTTTTAAGCCCCTCAACTCCGCCTGGGACAGTACATGGGCTTAAGTTTCTACATCCGGGTAGCCTTACCCCAGATTAGGGTAAAGACGCTGATTGGCTCTCAGGCCTACTATGAAATAAAAATTTAAATAACGATATACTTTTACAAGATAATAATATTACATGAAAAGTATTCAACATTGAACTTATATTAACACAAAAGTAAGTAAAAATTCAAATTTACAGTTGTTTATAAAATAAGAATTACGGCAGGATTAACCAGTATCCGTGAGGTGGCAGCATTGTCTAGCCCCACACGGATAGCATACCAGTTAAATAAGGATACCTTTTTATCAAATAATTGTGTATTATAAAAACTATTCAGAATTAAACTTATATTAACACAAAATAAAGAGAAATACAAATTTGCAGTTGTTTATAAAAATATATATTACGGCAGTGTCCGTGAGGGGCAGCATTGTATTGATCGCGCGGATACCAAACAAAAGCCGTTAATGGGGCCAGACTGTCTTCTCGGCGTAGTTCCGCAGCCGACCGGCAGTCGGTTAAGCGAGACTAATAAACATCACACTTAAATTCGCTAAAACGTCAACGTCTGGTAATGTCGCCCACCAGACGACGTTGTCAGACATGCCCAAACTTCGACACAGAGAAGAACAAATCATTAACCGCTCTTAAACACCACCAAAAAATCAGCTATCTGCACTAAGCGGGAGAGATTTGGAGAACTGGGCCCTCCCTTGGGAACTGAAATATTTAAACACAAGCAACACCACAACCTCGCCCTCCCCCCACACACTCATACATGCGCACGCACACACAGACACACACTCATGCACACGTATACACGCCCGCACACACACGCCCGCACACACACGCCCGCACACACACGCCCGCACAGACACACACACACACACACACACACACACACACACACACACACACTCATGCACACATATACACGCGCGCGCGCACACACACACATGCACTCAACACACACGCAAACACGCAGTCACGCACGCAGTGACACACCTCACACACTGCTACACACATACCTATACACACGCACGCATGCACACGCACGTAAGCATACACAAATACGCACACGCACGCACGCACGCACGCACGCACGCACGCACGCACGCACGCACACACACACACACACACACACACACACACACACACACACACACACACACACACACACACACACGCACACACGTACATAACGAATAATGATCGAGCACGCGTATAGATGTTATATCACGATTGTGACAATATAAAAGAAACATATTGTATGACATTGTTATTTTAACCAGATCAGCTGAGCCGGAGATTGTTTGGAATCTATCCCATTCGTGTCAACGCTACGTAAGCTTCACCACACTACCAATAATCGCTGCAGCTGACGTCATCACCTTAATGCCCTTACAAGTGGTCCAAAATCAGGCCGGACTATTACAATGCACGAATCAAGAAAACCCAAACAATGACCCGAATATCGGATGGCTGTATTGACAAATGAATGAACAATTTACACATTCGATACCTATTCAATACAGCATATATTTGTCTGTTCGTGGACGCCTTTGTTGCTTGCCGTCTCACTGGCTGTAGACAAATATAAATGCATTTCTAGTCGGTCTTTTGCCAGCTTACAGTTGTTAGTATTATTAGCACAGCACTCGTACACGTTGGCACGTATTTTGAATGCACTGAATATAATACATATACGACGGCGCCACGGATTGTTAAGCCGGGGAAGTTTCCGTGTTCGTACGACAAGTGACTCCCACAGTAGCCGCGAGATATCTGTGTTCACATTAAATCGACGCGGTTTGTTTTGTTTATAAATCCGCTACCACTAGATCGCTTAGGCCAAGCTTATACAACACAAGGTGAAACACTGCGGAAAAATACCATACTGGTGTTTATATATAAACACATAAGCGTTGTCTTTATTAAGAAGTTTCAACAGTCATCATTCGCTTACAAGTCAGCTGTGTTGTGGTGGGCGGTCGGGCGGGACTGAGGGAGGTAGGTAGGTAGGTAGGTAGGTAGGTAGGGAGGGAGGGAGGGAGGGAGGGAGGGAGGGAGGGAGGGAGGGAGGGAGGGAGGGAGGGAGGGAGGGAGGGAGGGAGGGACGCACGCACGCACGGTCGGACGGACGGACGGACGGACGGACGGACGGACGGACGGACGGACGGACGGACGGACGGACGGACGGACGGACGGACGGACGGACGGACGGACGGACGGACGGACGGACGGACGGACGGACGGACGGACGGACGGACGGACGGACGGACGGACGGACGGACGGACGGACGGACGGACGGACGGACGGACGGACGGACGGACGGACGGACGGACGGACGGACGGACGGACGGACGGACGGACGGACGGACGGAGATAGGGACGGACGGAGGTAGAGAGACATGGAGACGGAGGGAGATAGGCAAGGAGGGAGGGAGGTAGAGAGTGGGAGAGAGAGGAGAGAGAGGAGAGAGAGATGAGAGAGATGAGAGAGAGAGAGAGAGAGAGAGAGAGAGAGAGAGAGAGAGAGAGAGAGAGAGAGAGAGAGAGAGACGAAGACGGACACACCAAAAGAGAGGGACAGAATTGAGAAAGAGTGGCCGACAGAGACAGAGAGTTGTTGAGATAACATTTTATAAAGCACGAACGAAACCAGTTGTACACCTATGCATGACAAGACATCTATCGCGTTCAATAATTCAATCCAATTCACTTTATTGTCCTAAGAAGGATATTTTGTTCGTACGACTCGTGACCTCGTTTACATAAAATGGAATATAGTACATTAAACGTACATTTAAAAAGATTGTGAGGAGCGGTGGTCGCGCGGTAGAGCGCCGGACTGTCAATCAATGTGGTTCAATCTCACCTACCGCCGTTTCGAAACTTAGGCAATTTCGTTCACCCCATATTTGCCAGTGCCTTTCGGAAGAGACACTAAAAGCTGGTGGGTCCTACTATCTGGTGTCTAGGCCAGGGAAAGTAAAAGATCCCACACAGGGGGTAAATGTGTAACCTGTAGTGGACTCACTAATTTTCGTTGGACTTAAAACGCCCTGCAAAGGGCCCCGTCCAGTATCCGAGAGAAGAGAATAGAAGTAGATTGTCAAAGAAGATAAATGAAATGCAAACGCCAAAGTGGTTCACGGATGAAAGCACACGGTTGTATGACACGGCAAGCAGCCGATATTTGTCGTGTCAAATTCGCCTAATTGCGTTAACCTAACACCGGCGCTTGGGCCGTGTCGAACAAGGACAGATAAGAATTGATACAAGAGCTTAGATTAGCATTGTGAGCTGTTATTAGATTAGCCTTCTCAGCGAAGTGGAAGTGTGCGTGCGACTAAGTGTTTAGTTGAAAGTTAATTAACCGTGTGTCGAGTGTATCGCCACGGCCGGTGCGACGCCGACACGCTTGATTGATCATAATGATTGTCAACAGAACAGTTCATGAACGCATTATAATAGGCCTAATGCTTTTACAGTTGTCGGGTTTACGAAAAAGTTCACTTGTGTCAAGTCAAGGGAACCAACTTAATCGGGTCTTAATATAGGCAGTACGATGACCGATTGCGGTACCCCCTGCAACGACACGCACGCACGCACGCACGCACGCACGCACGCACGCACGCAGACAAACAAATATTCAGCCAGGCTAACTAACAGACATATAGACAGCCAATATGCGAATGTTCACCTAAAGTAATGTTGTTTTTCCAATTTGCATCAATTTCCATTGTGCACACTGTACATTGACATACGAGATTACACGCTGTGGGTACAATACGCTGAAACGCTGAGTCAACGCGCGCTCGTGGCGTCGAACTCATCAAAGACCAGATCCACGGCTGGCAGCCATTGTTCCTGTGAGAAGAGATTTCCTTCAGGCCAGAGTTCGGCCAACGAATCGCTGCCACTGTGCGATCAACCATTGCAACATGCGTGGTGGCGACAAAGAGGTCGTGGTTTGTTCCGCAGACTTTTCATTTGTGGACAAATGTGTCTCTCAACAGGTTAAAGGTCTTAATTAAGAGGTGAAATACGTTTCTTTCTAAAGTGGTGCTGCGAATCGGCACATTCGTAAGTTTGCAATGCGAGCGTGTGACGTGACGCAACAGGAAATGTACAGCAACATGAAAGAAACTGTTTCCAAGTGTGTTCCATTGATAACGTTGCCTAAACCTGCCCATACCTGCTTCTAACACTGGGGAAATCTGAGTAGAAAAAATCGAAGTAACACGCATAAAATCAGCAGCACGAATAAAATAAACAGTTTTACTTCCTAGACGACAGAGAAGAAATGGCAGTCCTACAACTGTTGTAAATACAAATGTCGACGTCTGTTTCTATGAGGACGACGATCAGACATATACCGGGCCTATAATAGAAAAGTTTGATATATATATATATATTTATAATAATAATAATACAAAACTCGTCTGTACAGACCTATGATTTATACTTTGGTACAAAAGTCTGCTCAATCGCATTGCCATTTATTATTTATTTGAGATTGCAATA
>OZ024866.1:28012604-28170104 GCA_964017155.1 Oasisia sp. SBJ-2009
TGTTTGTTTGTTTGTTTGTTTGTTTGTTTGTGTATCCACAGCTCAGCCAGTTTTGCATGTATTGGGCTGACATACATGTCCACTCGGGTGGTTACCATTTTGGGAACACTGAAACAACGTGCCGAAATTTTCAAACGTCTTAGAGCGAATTAACTTTCCCCTCCAAAAATCGCTGGGTAACTGGGGTAGTCTTACACAAAACACACACGCGAAGCACTTGACCACTACAGCACGCCGCTGTGTCCACTTGGTTGCAGAGAGAAGCACCGCCGGTCGAGCAGACCTCGTCGGCCGACCTCCACCGCGACGTTGCCCGCAAGACGGTGTCGGAGCCCGGCTCGCAGTCCGGCGACGTCAACTCGCTGTCACGTGACTGGGACGAGATCTTGAGCGGCCGTCGCAGCCCGCTCCGCCGTCGGCAGCGCCGCCGTCGAGTCGCGTCGGCCGAGGCGCCGGCCGACCGGGGCCGGCCTCATGGCGGCAACCGTGACGGTGTCGACATGCTCGCGCTGACGATGGACGCCAACGAGCGGCGCGTGATCCTCGGCGCCGTGCCGAAATACCGCCAGGACGACGACAGGGGCGGCGAGCTGCAGGTGCTGCCCTTTCCGGGGATGCTCATCCAGGCGTTTTCCGCCGTCGATCTCGATCCGGCGGCCGAGGCGAGATCGCGATCTCCCCGCCCCGCCAAGAAGGTCGTCGTGTCGCGCGCCAAACACGCCGGCTCGCTCGCCGGCGCCAAGTTGCCCAAGGTGTCGAGCCTGAAGCGCCCGCTCGCGGCGAAACACCGCATGACGCCCGGCGAGACGTCGCGCGTGTCGTCACGTGACCGGAAGTTGCTAATCGGCGCCAAGCCGAAGCTGAAATACTGTACCGCGAACGCCGGCGACCGGAATGCGGTGGTCGTTTTGAACGGCATCCACCGCGCCGGCCGGAAGTCGGAAAAGCACAAACCGGAAGTCGGGGATTTAAAGGCGGACACGATTAAGGGAAGGACTCCGAAACACCGCCAGAAGCGCCAACAGGCGTCGTCGAAACGTGAGCAGGGTAAAACGTCAAATTCGACGTCGAAATCCGTCAAAAGAACTTCTTTCCTCGCCGCTGCTCGGTCAGGAGTATCTCCGGCTGTTGCGGAGCTTAAAAGGAACAATGAAACATACGCGCATGCGCAGTCGTTGCCGAGCATCAACGAGGTGACGACGATTAAGTCTGCGTTGAAGAAACCAGACAGGCCGGCGGCGCCCCCTAAAACTGTCCAATTCGGTGCCGAGTACATCAGGGAAGTGACTAAAATTGAGTACATCTCGGACGAGTATGACGACGATGACGTATCGACGACAGGGACGGAACTGTCCGACTTCTCTGTGGATAGTATTAACTCCGGAAGTGACGTCAGCGACGACAGCGATGACAGCGACGACAGTGAGTGGCGGCTATAGGGTTGTCGGATCGCCGAAACGGTTTGGCAATTTTAGAAGTACCACCGGGTAAATAAAATGGTATGTTTATTATTATATAACGTGTATATTATATGTATAGTATAGGGTTTCATAATGTATTGATCCAATACGTGGCGGTTTGGTTACCTCATAAGCAAAGCCAAATAACACCGGTATGACCTGGTATATCATCTGCCTTTGCCAATAATGTTGACAACATAACGGTGGCATATGTGAATGACATTACCGAGGCAAAATGACATGGACTAGATCACACATGCAATTGTCCTATGCCTAATAAGTGTCATGTTTGATGTCAGAATTTCAACAAATTATACCCGGAATGTCCGATTTGTACACGTATTCAGCGTCCATTCTTGTGGTTTGTCTGACCTGTTACTAACCAACAAATGACATGGTTATTAAATCAATGATGTCACATCTGACATAGGATTTCGAAAACTGGCGGATATCAAACAAATCAAACTTCGTGTAAGCGGTTGAATGTGCCTGAATATCGGTTAGGTTAAAATCAGAGGGTTTAAGTTTAACTCCAATTCATGGAGGTCTATCATATTTGTTGTCTGGATAATAGTATAAATACCTTCGTTTCCAAAAACAGGGAGACAGCATAAATGAAGACACCAGCGGCACCACTTGATATAATTTCTCCTTGTTGCAAAAACCCTGTATTGTTATAATAGTCATTGACATGCCTCTTGATTTGAGGACATTGTGTAAGCTGTTAATTGAGCTTGATAAACTGCTAGGTGATCTTAATAAAATCGCACAACGTCATAGTCAGTTATACATGTTTAGTCTTGTTTAGTCTTGCCAATAAACATGGTTGATCACCGACTGGTCTGCATGTTAATAATTGGAACTGTGTTAAATCGTCGAATTTATCGACTCATACAGTGGGCACTTTAATGTTTAAAACAGGCAATGTGAATATGTTTAAAATGCACTGTGCATGATGCCAGTTTATGAAATACAAATTACTTCAGGTTTGACTGGGTTATCATACCCTATTAAATAATAATAATAATAATAATAATAATAACATCACTTCTATCGCTGCTAAACGATGATAACATAAAGCAAGCTCAAAGGTGAAAACAAAACAGCTCTAGCTATCTTAGAGTCAGCAAACAATGATCCACTTGTCAACAGTTGTATCGATATGTCTGGTTGCTGCGGTGGCTAATCAAGCTGTAGAGGTACGTTTTTAAATGATAACGGAACTGTATAATAGCTTATGCCGATCATATCCGCTGGACTATTAACTGATACATGTATAATAATTTCCCAGTGGTTGTCACAATATTCTCCATTATGTTTATTCGATGTAAGTTTATGGGAATTATTTCCCTCTGACGAACCACGGTGCGTTTTGAGCTTACTTATATATGTATATTCAGTGCAAATATTCCGAAACGCCCCCTTTTATTCAATATATATATACATATATATATATATATATATATATATATATATATATATATATATATATATTGAATAGAAGGAGGCGTTTCGGAATATTTGCCCTGAAGATAAATATATATATATATATATATATATATATATATATATATATATATATATATATACATGCCACTTTTAGTTTTTGTGTGATATCCATGCCAAAAAATATAATACCGCCCTAAATAGTGATCTCTAGCAAATATTGAGTATATATATATATATATATATATATATATATATATATATATATATATATATATATATATATATATATATATATATGGTATACCGACCTAAATAGTGAACTCTAGCAAATTTTGAGTATATATATATATATATATATATATATATATATACAAAAAAACTTGCTAGAGATCAATATTTAGGTCGGTATTATATTTTTCGGCATGGATATCTCACAAAACTAAAAGTGGCATGTATTCGAGGACAGGTTTATTTCCTGAATATCAATGTTGTATACCAAATGTGAACAATAGGTAACACGCGTTCTGTCGTCAAAGAAGCAGACCCTCGAAATGTAGGTTTCAGAATGTTACTCCAAGTCATGAAAATGTCCCAAACGTTTCAATTTCCAGCAGCAACAATTGTCAGTAGCTTGTGTGTGTGACCATCATGCTTCCACTGAGTAATAGTAATATAATATGAGATGGCTGTCATCCTTTACAAACATGGTATGATCCTTAGCAAATGTTGAGTAGTATATACTCTGTTGTAACCGTGCCGCAAACAAATCGTAGGTCTACAAGAACCCTGGCGAGATATAGCCTTCGTCTGCGAATACATTCCTGTTCATTCACGTCTGTCGCCTGGAGCCTATTGACTACTAAGTGTTCGCTTATGTGATCAGTCGTCGAAGACCGAGCGATGTCGTCACGGTTGATCGACTTTGCCAAGCCCACGCCATGTCAGCAAACAGACAAAAATATACGACGAACGAGGTTAATGCAAATTGGTTTGTGAGGAATGTCGCGTAAATGCTTGTGTTTTGCATGAGCTTTGTGCTTTTGAAATAACAATGATGTCCACGAAATACCCGCTGACACCCGTTTAAAAAAGCCGAATATGTTAGGGAGGCACCTTACTTGCCATGCTGGAGCGACCATGAAACTTGCTGACACGATTCAAAACCTCAAGTACAAATAAAAAGCGCTCCGACACATATTTAGTCATGGCCGATCAAGTGCAATGCACGCTCTACAGATAATGTTTCCCGAAGGTGACAATCCAATCAGTGAAATACAAGAGCAGCTTTTTATGCATTTGTTGAGTGAATGAATAACACACTGGCAGTTTGCATCAACTCTTGAGATGGTCATTTATTTCTGGTGGCTCCGAATACGAGTATGAGTGCCTTGTGGAGATTCTCTTGTGGTTTGTTTTTAACTGATATCACTATGGAAGTGGCTCTTCGTGTTCTTTCTTTTTCCAAGTGCCACGTGTATGACAAACACTCATTTCAGTCAGACTCATTCCGCTGCCTTCATCGACATATTTACAGACAATGCCAATGAAGACCCCTGCTTATTAATCTCCACTGTGTGGGATAGTGAACATCTACCACTGCAATATAACTTTTGTTTACCCAGCTCTCGTTTACATCTCTTACAACATAATACCATGCAAATACCATTGAATGGTCCTACGGGGTATTTGAATGGTATCTGGGTGGTTTTTTGAATGATATTTTGGATTCTATGTACCGTTCAGTGGTATTGAATGGTATTTTAAATTACCGTTGAGAGTACCACTGAGTCCTGCTGAAATATCATTGATACTGAATGGTATTCAATGGTAATCAATGGTATACAAGTTAAGCTTTTTTGTAAGGGATGGTAGCCAATTTTTTGCGGTCCTTGAGTTAGAACCAGATATTTAAAGAAAATGTAAACATAACTTGTAAAGGTACTTGCCAAGTCCAAGCACTCTGACGATTAAAGTACAACTGTTGCATTCAGCAACATGGCAAGTACAAGTGTAAAAACTGTTCTTATTGTATTCGAGTATTTGAATAAAACCCCTGACCGAGGCAATATTTTTAAAACATGATAAACTTAATTGTAATAGCGTAATGTTATATACTATGTTATGATATGATCTGATATGATGTGATCTGATATGATGTGATCTGGCGTGATCTGACGTGACGTGACGTGACGTGACGTGACGTGACGTGACGTGACGTGACGTGACGTGACGTGACGTGACGTGACGTGACGTGACGTGACGTGACGTGACGTGACGTGACGTGACGTGACGTGACGTGACGTGACGTGACGTGACGTGACATTACGTTACATTACATAATAGATTAATGTAATATAATATGATATGTTACGATATAATATAATGGTTTATTTTAATATAGCATAACATAATACAATATAATAAAATAAACGACGGACTGTTATTGTCTTTTTGTAAATCACAAAACAAATCTTGTTGTTTTACGACTGAAAAGGGGAAATATTTAGCGATCAGTCGGGGTGTCAGCTATTTTTATAATGTATGTTTGGTTGACTGAGCACCAGCTACTGTCGCTGGGACTAACTGATACGTGGCCAAGGCAGGGCCGCTATAATATGCTCAGTCAGGTTACGCAGACACCTTAAAAGGTAAATTATTCTTTTCACCGATTTCCATTTGTGATATTTGAGCGCCACTAAACCATGCCTGCAGTAGACGCGTGTGTTGTGTTTGCGGCGTTAACAAAGACCGGTGCGCAGCCTAGCCGCTGTGGACCTGTCGAATTGATATGTTAGCTTTGTGTTCGCTGCGTGATCCGATTAATATGAAATGACTCACCTTGTCAACAAACAGAATGGGCGGACACGTGAGCGTGAACTGGCGTCGCGTCGTGTATGTACTCGTTAGTTTACGTTAATTATATATTACGATGACTTACTGCATGTGACGAGGTGCGGACTTCAAGTTCATGCATACACGTTTGTGTTTACATTTGTGCCATCGCGCAGATTCGCAATGTTTTTATCGGATCGGCTGAATGTGTCTAATTTCACATTATGTTATAACACAAAATAATTGTATTGTATGAATACTGTAACGTGTCATTCGACTTTGTTCTGGCAATAAACTCTTTTCCAAGCCCTTTATAAGTTTATTAGACACACCGGCTTTGACAATAGTTGTGGAAATAACAGGGCAAGCAAGTGTCTTGGTCGAATACTTAACTTTGGAAATTCCGCTGATTAAGTGAGGACATTCACAGCCGGAATGTCTCTAGTCTCGCTTAACCGACTGTCGTTCGGCTGCGGAATTACGCCGAGAAGACAGTTGAGGGGGCTTAAAAGTGCTGCCACCTCACGGAGTCTGGGTAACCGAGGCTAGAATGTCTCATGCATCCCCCTGATTGTACCTAGCCTCGGTTACCCAGGTGCCATGAGGTTGCTCCGGTTTAGAGCTCTTCACTACAAGCTGGGGAAATTATGTTCTGCGTTTGCGACCGTCAGATCGGCGATACCCCAACATAGGGTAGAGACTGGCTCTCAGGCCGAATTTTAAATAACACTTTTAAGATTTACCCACTTTTTATCAGATGACGCTATATAAATATAACAACTATTCAAAACAAAATTTATGCTGAAGTATGTCATACACCAAATAAGCAGAATAAAAAACAAATCGTTGTTAGTTGTTATCTAATTCTTTTCATTTTCTACATTTTATTTTGTGTGTGTGTGTGTGTGTGTGTGTGTGTGTGTGTGTGTGTGTGTGTGTATATATATATATATATATATATATATTTATAACTTAATTTCGTTATCAAATGCGTGCATATTATATACAAATTAACTACTATTATATACGTAAACATCTGAATTAATCCAAAACAATGACGGCTTCAAGTAGTGACACTATATGAGCATATATTTCACCAGACTATCTTCCTCTTCCCAGCGTAGTCACACAGGCTATATATGACGCAGCCAAGCGAGAGATCGGTTTAGCGAGACTGGATTGTACTGCACAAACTCAGAAATCCGCCAGCTTTGTTACCGTTATCGCATGACAGTCCACGACGTAACAGTCCCGATCGCGTCTCAACCGTCCCGTTAACCTCGCTTAAAACCGACGCTCGCTTAACCTCGGTTACCCAGACTCCGTGAGGTGGCAGCACTTTTAAGCCCCTCAACTCTAGCCTCGGTTACCCAGACTCCGTGAGGTGGCAGCACTTTTAAGCCCCCTCGACTCCGCCTGGGACAGTATATGGGCTTAAGTTTCTACATCCGGGCAGCCTTACCCCAGATTAGGGTAGAGACGCTGATTGGCTCTCAGGCCAACTATGAAATACAAATTAAAATAACGATATACTTTTACAAGATAATAATATCATATGAAAAGTATTCACCATTGAACTTATATTAACACAAAAGTAAGTAAAAATTCAAATTTACCGTTGTTTATAAAATAAGAATTACGGCAGGATTAACCAGTATCCGTGAGGTGGCAGCATTGTCTAGCTCGACACGGATAGCACACAAATTAAATAAGGAAACCTTTTGATCAAATAATGCTGTATTATAAAAACTATTAAAAATTAAACTTATATTAACACAAAATAAATAGAAATACAAATTTGCAGTTGTTTATAAAAAATATATATTACGGCAGTGTCCGTGAGGTGGCAGCATTTTATAGATCACGGCTGCTACCCAAACAAAAGCCGTTAATGTAGCCAGACTGTCTTCTCGGCGTAGTTCCGCAGCTGAACGACAGTCGGTTAAGCGAGACTACTCAACTCCGCCTGGGAGATTAATGGGCTTAAGTTTCTACATCCGGGTAGCCTTACCCCAGATTAGGGTAGAGACGCTGATTAATTGGCTCTCAGGCCAACTATGAAATTAAAATTAAAATAACGATATACTTTTACAAGATAATAATACCACATGAAAAGTATTCAACATTGAACTTATATTAACACAAAAGTAAGTAAAAATTAAAATTTACAGTTGTTTATAAAATAAGAATTACGGCAAGATTAACCAGTATCCGTGAGGTGGCAGCATTGTCTAGCCTCACACGGATTAGCCTCGGTTACCCAGACTCCGTGAGGTGGCAGCACTTTTAAGCCCCTCAACTCTTCTCGGCGTAGTTCCGCAGCCGACCGACAGTCGGTTAAGCGATACTACACAAGGATAGCATACCAATTAAATACGGATACATTTTTTTTTATCAAATAATGGTGTCTAATAAATACTATTCAGAATTAAACTTATATTAACACAACATAAATAGAAATTTGCAGTTGTTTATAAAAAGTATATAATATATTACGGCAGTGTCCGTGAGGTGGCAGCATTGTATAGATCACGCGGATACCAAACAAAAGCCGTTAATGAGGCCAGACTGTCTTCTCGGCGTAGTTCCGCAGCCGACCGACAGTCGGTTAAGCGAGACTAACTCTCGCTCTACTACGTGACTTCGCCGAAAAGATGGTCGGCTTTCGAATGTTGTCCGTCTAAAGTGCTGCCACCTCACGGAGCCTGTATAATACTGTCATAATTCCGACTTTGTGTACAACTGCAAATTTGTATTTCTACTTATTTTTGTGTGATCATTAGCTTAATGTTGAGTAATTTTAATAGTGTAGTATTATCTTATAGAATGGGAACTTTATATTAGTTTTGTTGTTGTTGGCCTGAGAGCCAAACAGCGTCTCTACCCTATTCTGGGATAATACCTACCTGGTGGTAACTTCGGCAGAGCATAAGTCAACCAGGCGGATTTGAGGGGTTAAAAGTGTTGCCACCTCAGGAAGCCAGGGTAATAGAGGGAGAGGGTACCCTCCAGACAAGTAAGTCCCGCGATCCTGCGTCTTCGCGTAGAAACTACCTCTGTGTGTGTGTGTGTGTGTGCGTGCGTGCGTGCGTGCGTGCGTGCGTGCGTGCGTATACCTACCAACATTTCTGCATCTGTATTGAAAATGAATACATTATAATCCCGCTTTTTAATGTGTGCTGTATAATTTATGCAACAAGACATCATGCAATGAAAATTATTTCAAATTAATATTTATTGGTTCGTACACATACATATATGTATTAATAAATGCATATAAGCCATAGGTATATTACCCATGTTATAGAAATTACATTTTATTAATTATTTATGTTTATATAGTTTTAATTATATTGATACATAAATACAAGTAAACTTAACACTTTAGAACATGCCTTATAGCAAATAAGAATGTATGCATTTTTAATTACCTCCAACTAACAACTGTTGTCCTTCTAGGGAGCTCAGAAGAACTTCTTTACCTGTCCATCACGCATGATCACTTTGTATCTTCTGCAATATCTGAAAAGTGGAACAGTACACATAGGAAAGCATTATTAAGTATTATAAAAGCTATGGAATGGACAACTACACATGTTTAATAATATCATTTTATATCAATGAAATCCATAAGTTTTATATGCATAATAAAATACAAACGAATGACTGTATACAATAAGAAGATTTGTAATATACAATAAGATGATTTGAAAATAACAATATAAATATATCAAAATGTTGTTTCTATGTATAAATAACAAAATACAATTTCAAATAATGTAGCATTTCGTAAAAATAAATTACTATACGTAACAGATGTGTCATAAATATACATAATAATTCTTGGAAATAATTATTTCATTTTAACAATATTTATGCATAACCTATTACAAGTAAATAATAAATGTATCATGAATTTCTTACATTTATGAATGTTACATATGGCTAGAAAGAAGCTTACCTTATGTTATATCAAACAACAAGCTCAACAAGACAGAATACATCAATACAACAATGGCAATCAGCTAAGTTAAATAACAAAACCAATGGGCAATGGGTAAACACCCACACCAACGCTAGGTAATTTCTAGAAAACTGGCCTAAATTATTAGGGCCTTTTAAAAACGGTTTTAACATATTTTTGTGTATATATGTTTGGAATGTCATTTTACATAATTTCCGGTACAAATAAGTAATATATCATTTGTTTATGAAACTGTGTTTTACCTTAAAGTTTAACATCAATGTCACTGGGCAGCATAAGCATTTACTGCAGCCCAGCCACATCAGAACCGCAAATTACTGATGTAGCTAAAATTAGGTTTGGGGACATATCCATAAATCGCAAGACATCTCTTTTGCGCCTGGAATTGCGGTCCTGGTATGTCTGACTGACTGGGCCGCTAACTGCTCACGCCCTGAGCCTGACACATCGGCTCGTTTACGTCGAATCAACAGCATTAAATTTATCTAAAACATAATTTGAAAATAGTAGTTGACTTCGTTGTATTGAAAGTGATGCCATATCAATGACATTCCGAACAAACACACATCGAAAAAGGAGGTATAATATAAAACCGTTTTGATAAAGCCCTAATCATTTAGGCCAGTTAACTGAAAGATTACCCAACACTCACAACAGTCAACACAACAGTCAACACTCACACTGTGAGCAGAGAAGATCTAACAGAGAAGGTTCACTACGGCAGTTCCATTTTGAATTTTGAAACAGTAGCGCCTCTAGCGGACGAATGTGCCGTGTTAGCAGACTGCCAGATGAAACTGCAGTACAACTTATATGTTCAATTATTCCTACGTTACTGAAATTGCACTTGAAGCACTTCATAAACACTGAAGCACGTACTTGCAATAGTGCACGTAGAAACATCTTTTCTCACTATCCAGACACTAGATAGGCCTATTAGTATTTTTTACATCATATTACAGCGTGTCATTTACTTGCTTGCACACCTGTAGCTGACGTTGGCCGGTATCATGCACCCTCCCCAGCCCCCACCCATTTCCTATACCCACATCAGCACTTGTATCGGGTTTTATATTGTTGTGTATGTTTTTAATGATAATATGTATATATATAGTAATATATATATATATATATATATATATATATATATATATATATATATATATATATATATATATATATATATATAGAGTAATATATATATATTAAAATATATTTAATATATATATATATTTTAATATATATCACATAATATGAAATATATTTGTATATAATAATTTTAAACTTATATATATACATATTTATATAATATATTATACATAATACATGTGTGTGTATATAATGCATTTGTAAGAAATGTTGTTTATTTATGCAATATATATATATATATGTATAATTATATATATATATGTATATATATATAATAATTACATATTTTAAATGGTAATGATAATTTACATATATATATATTATTGATATATATATATTTAATATATATATGTATATATTATTTAATATATGTGTATATAATAATTATATACTTATCATGTATATATTATATATATATACATAAATATGTATAAGTTTATAATTATTGTATACACATATATTACATATTAATTATATATTAAATACTATTAAATAATATTAATATAAAATAATATATATATATATATATATATATATATATATATATATATATATATTACATTATCATTTATATTATGTATATTATATATTAAATGATTAAATTATGTATTTTATATATTGCAAAAACACAATAATTATATACTTATATATATATAATTATATATATATATAATATATTTACATATTTTAAATGGTAATGATAATTTACACACACACACACACACACACACACACACACACACACACACACACACACACACACACACACACACACACACACACACACACACACACACACACACACACACACACACACACACACACACACATATATATTATTGATATATATTTAATATATATATATATATTGTTTAATATATGTGTATATAATAATTATATACTTATGTATTATTATATATACACATAAATATATATAAGTTTATAATTATTGTATACACATATATATTACATATATTAAATATATATTAAATCATATTAAATAATATATATGTATATATAAATTACATTATCATTATTATTTATAATATGTATATTATATATTAAATGATTAAATTATATAGTATATTATATATATTGCAAAAACACAATTATATACTTATATATATATATATATATACATATATATATAAGTATATAGTTATTGTGTTTTTGCAATAAAATTATATAAAATACATAATTTAATATATAATATTGTACATATTAAAAATGATAATATAATATATATTATTTAAAATGTAATATATGTCAATTTTAATATACATGTATATATTATTATAAACATATATTATATATATATATATATATATATATATAATATATATATGTAATTATGTATGTATATATATATATATATATATATATATATATATATATATATATAGTATATAATTATTGTATACATGTATATTCAAATTATTACATATTAGAAAAATTAATCAAACAGTGTTCTAGACTAATAATTACTGATAGTTTTACTCGCAACAACATAATATCGGTTTGAGCATTTTAATGATGATTATTTCCTGGTAGTATAAAATAATTAAAAGTTCATAACTATGTGTTCTTATCTTCAACTTACTCGTTGCACCCGTAGGTCACGCAAAAATGAGCCGGTTGATCGACTTTTCGATGTACTTGGCGATGGTGTTGCCATGGTCTAATATGTCAAACAAATGAAGCGGCACATTCGTCCGCTTGGGACGCTGCGCTCCACGCGCTAAAATGGCGGCCTATTATAAATTGCGAAGTGAATCTTCTCTGTTAGATCTTCTATGTCTAAAGTTCTGGGACAAAACAATGGCGCCTCCTTACGGAGCCTATGTCGAACTACAGCGCTTGTAGCGCCACCTAACGATCAAGAAACTGTAAACTTTCAACGCAACCAAATCCCACCTAGTCTCGCTTAACCGACTGTCGTTCGGCTGCGGAACTACGCCGAGAAGACAGTCTGGCTACATTAACGGCTTTTGTTTGGGTAGCAGCCGTGATCTATAAAATGCTGCCACCTCACGGACACTGCCGTAATATATATTTTTTATAAACAACTGCAAATTTGTATTTCTATTTATTTTGTGTTAATATAAGTTTAATTTTTAATAGTTTTTATAATACAGCATTATTTGATCAAAAGGTTTCCTTATTTAATTTGTGTGCTATCCGTGTCGAGCTAGACAATGCTGCCACCTCACGGATACTGGTTAATCCTGCCGTAGTTCTTATTTTATAAACAACGCTAAATTTGAATTTTTACTTACTTTTGTGTTACTATAAGTTCAATGGTGAATACTTTTCATATGATATTATTATCTTGTAAAAGTATATCGTTATTTTAATTTTTATTTCATAGTTGGCCTGAGAACCAATCAGCGTCTCTACCCTAATCTGGGGTAAGGCTGCCCGGATGTAGAAACTTAAGCCCATATACTGTCCCAGGCGGAGTTGAGGGGGCTTAAAAGTGCTGCCACCTCACGGAGTCTGGGTAACCGAGGCTAAATCCCACCAGGCAAAATGTTTCTAATGTTTCAAAGTGTTAGCAAGAATACTATGCGACCCTGTTGTGTAAGATATCGTAAACAGCTAAAAACGCCTGCAGGGATATTAAAGTTAAAACTACTTTTTTGCTTTAACAGTTTACAATATAAATCAATTAACAGCCATAATGGCCCTTTTATTAAGATATAAATTAAAGTTTTTGATTTTGTATATAAAATGTTATAATTTCAAGACAATTACACAGCGTAACAGAGTATACTCTAAAACTTAGGCATGGGGAAAGTGGGGCAAGGTAGCACACCTAAATTAAGGGTATATGGCGAAAACTATGCACAGAAACGCATTATAAAGGAGGGGCTGAAGACAGATAAAGACAACATTATATGTTGTGTGTCTGCATATCATGGGCAAAGGTTTATGTTTAACAAATACAAACTATTTTATTCACAACTTATACACACAGTTCTCTTCTTCAGTGTACATCAAAGTTGTGTGGACGTGTGTGCATGCGTGTGTGTGACTGTGTGTGTGTGTGTGTGCACACGAGCGCACACAATTGCGACCATGCAAATGCAGGCCTGCATGCAAGTCAGGTATGCGTGTGCATAAATATATATGCAAACATGGAGACATTGGAGATGACAAGATCAACAATTTCGCAGTAACGGAATAAATATATTGTAAAACACATTAACATGTATCATGAAAACACATTTACACAAAATGACCAACGTGAATACATGCACTTTAGCCACAGACAAGTTTACATCCCATTTAGACTCAAACCAATCATCGTCTTCACAAAATACACGCTATTTCTCAACACTGTACAAAGCATTTACCTGATGGTTTAAACACCGCGGCTAAATAACCACGGATTCCAATCATAATTTGCTGCAAACAGCAACTTGGCAAACAGATCCATTCTAACCTCCTTCAACAAAACATAGCAGGGTTCAATACATGTTGTATTCTGCTGTGTGACCATAATATTATGTCTGATGCACAGAGAAAAGCAGGAAGCCATTTATTTACAAAGGGCCTACAACAAACAGTGCAGGTGCTAGAGACGAGACAGTTTAAAACACTCCTCAACAAAACCGACATTAAAATATAAAGGGCAACTATCCGTTGGTTTTTACGGAAAAATAATGTTATACAATATACAACTTTTTTCTTAGGGCAGATATTACAACATACTGCCCTAAGAAATGTGTTTTACTGAACCATCAATTGTTGTTGAAATGTAAGTTTTAGAAGGAAATAGCACGTTGCTTTCATAGGCACAGCGCTAGGCTTGAATAAACTGTACATGAAGATGTAGTAATAAAATGCATGATCGCATCACATCACTGGAATGATCAGATGTCGCTATTTAGGCATCTGTGTGACAGCTAACAGTAATGCACTGAACTAGCTGTTGGTTTCATAAGTTACTATTTAGGCGGTAAGTACGTTATAATACATGTATAACACGATTTTACAAAGAAAAACGAACAGACTAACTCCCGATACAGCAATTAGGACTAGAGAATCCCAAATGTTTACAACGATGTGATCTGAGCCGAAGGTCTCCTATATTGGTACGTGACATAAACAGAAATGTTTGGCACTTAAGCTAAATTTTGCTGCAACCGTTATGCTGCAGGGTTGCCTAATAATGAGAAAACTAAAATAACGATCTTTATCTAAAATGACGGGTGAAAATTTGCTAGATATGCTCATACATATTATGCCAATACAATGAGATCGTTTGTGAAAAGGTGACGCTAAAATATTGGTATGTTTACATGCCATTCACTCTGCCAAAGAGTACAGTTGTTTTCTGGTGGTAGTTTGGTAAATTTTATCACAAAATTTGACAGGATTATGATGTAACAACAAATAGTTTTCAAATCTGAAATATGACAATGAACCTTATTAAGGGGGTTTGTAAATATAAAAAATCCAATAATCCAAAAAGTTGGATGTGGGTGGGTCGGTGAAGGGTTCGTTTGGAATAAAATAAAGAATTTTATTTACAATTTTTATATTTACCAATCCTGCTTTTAAAATTGAATTACTCCACAGTTGTCAATAATCCTCTTTAGAATAGCACAATTTTAATATCTGCAATGGTGGCATCTTGACGACTGTCATTTTGTATCAATTTTTATAGCATTAAGTGGCAATTTCAGTTTTGTGCTCGATAATATCAAGATTAAGGGCTAAATCGTCTACTGAAGACTTCAAACTTGAGGCCACTGAAACACCCGTATAAAAATACACCATGCACCCATTCGTTTCATATACATATCATATCTACAGATATGTTAAACATATTACGTGATACAAACTAAGTGAGTTAACACAAACAGATGTTTGGTATTTTGTTTAAAAGATGTTATTCTGTCGACCAAGCTCTGACTGTTTCTTGCAATCTCTGAACAGTGGGAATATGGAATTGAAGATAAGCAAAACGGATATTTAAATATTCAATGTACTGCTTAACTGAATTTTTATGTAGGAACTTTTAATTTAACACCACCTAACCCATACATGAGACATGTAATATGTATGTGTGTGTGTATACATAAAGTATACATACCCAGTACATATATATATATATATATATACATATATATATATATATATATACATACAAACATACTTTTGTATACACGTAGATATAAAATTACACAAAAACATTTATTTAGACAGATAACAAACAACACTATACAGTAGACACTAGACACCTCAACTTACTGGCAACAGTTACCAGTGTGCTACATATAATCGCAAAATATAAAAATCTCTTTCAGAAAATGTCCTGTATGTTCCGCTATGCACAAGCACAGGCACTAACCACAGATTTTGAGTCTTGTATCAATGAGTTAATTTATTTGATTGTTTTAGGATAGTTTTCCGACTGAGTTGAAGAATGCACTCACAACAGCTGCATAGTTTTGTATCAGCATGTTACCAGAAATAAATAAACAAGTTATACTGAAGGCGTCTTGTGACAGCAGTAACCCAAGCTTTGTTACTATCTTGAACAGTAATGATACTTTAAACACCAGCCATGTTTGTCTTATGGTACATTTTCAAAACAGTTTCCCACACAAAATGAAACTTTTAGATCAGTACATCGAAATACTATTTCTAATGTGTTTTCAAACAATCCACAAGGTGGCCTCACCATACTTAGAAATGCGTTTGTCTACGCTAGATTTGGCCTATGGTCGAGTTTTTCTGCCGACGGGTTTGGCCGACTTGAGATTTATAGGGTAATGCGATTTTTTCAAAGATATACGTAATTAAATATTTATGTCAATGAAATATTGTGAGTAAGAAAAAACATTATGACCATATAAGAAGGTTTCTATTGTACAATATTGTTTTTAGACGCCACTACAAGGAAATAAACCCAATACCTTGGACACCACTCTGGCTGTGACAGTCAACACGCTATATGACAATTCACAAACAGTTACCATGGCAACAACACTTCATGGAAGCATCGTTCGACCTCATTCATGACACAAATCAAACACACGACGCATCTTACTTTGGCCTTTTCCCTTCCCTCTATCTACCGCTATATGAACCCTGATATAACGACCAAGGTCTCCATGAGACAGTCTATAGCAGAATGTATTCAAGAGATGCCAACACATGGATTCGACGGTGACGACCTTCCAGGAAATGCTTTCACAATTCCAGGAAATATTTGGCAAGAGTCTGGCACTGCACTGTCCCCGTCAGATTTCTAGGCATCGCACGACGCAGCGTCTTTGTGGGCGACGAAACCGCTCGCTTTGGTTCAATGAGAATTTCTAGGAACTGCGTGTTTCCTAGAAGTCAGCGAACAGTTCAGCCTCTTTCGTCGACACAGGGGCCGCTGATCTCCAATCGTCATCGTTGTAGTCGTCAAAGTTGTGTGTGTCGCCGGGGTGGTCGATGACAGGAATAATGGGAGGCTGTCAACACACAGATCGACATATAATTATAGACGTGACAACTGTTTGTAGCGGATATCGCAACAAATGTGACAATGTGTGTTTATAGAAGATGTCACAAACAAAACGTGTACAAATGCGTGTTGTGGTTTGTGTTGTTTCTGGTAAAGAACGATAGTTAATCATGACTCATGAAGTTGTTATTTTACTTAATTACTTTGAAGTACCCTGTTAACAAATTTTAAGAAGGTGAAACCTTTATACCATAAGTAAACCTACCATGAGTGTGTGTGTGTGTATATATATACATACATATATATACGTATATATATAATATATATATATATATACTGTATGTGTATGTGTGTACATCGCTAGAACAAAAAACTATTACAATATTTCATTAGTATAAGGCCAACATGTATTGCGCCATTAAATATTAAGTAACTCCAACTGCATAATTAATTAATATCATATTACCAAGATGAAGAAAGTGTATCAGTTCATTTTATAATCTTACTAACATTGAAATATAACACAAGAACAAATCCTGGAAATATTAGTTCATTTAATCACTTTTCTTAAATCATACAAACAAATTGTAGGGACTATTTCAGAGAAATATTTTTAAAACATAATTTACATTGTAAAAACTGTCATGGCACATCAAATAACAATTGCTAACATACCTATGCATAAATTGCAGTGAATTTTTTCAATTTACTGTTACAAACTGTCTCTAAGAGAGACATACAGGTTTCAATGACAACTGATTATTTACTGATTTTGACATATAATTAAGTACAAATGTCTATCTATAACATTATAAAGATTTAACCACACTGACAAACATTAATGTTTAATCTACTTTTGTTACCACATTAAAACCGTAAACATATACAGCTGCAAAACGACTAATAACAAACTTGATGCAGTCGAAGGCACATGCTATTTAAGTAAACAAACATGCGACGAAACAGCAAACATAACCACAGTACAAGTACATTTTATTTGTATAGATAAAACTGTTATTTTACTTGAATAAATAAAACTGTTGTGCAATGTATACGTGCAGAAAAGGGTTGTGTAGGTTCACTTCATTGTCTGACATTAAAATTTTGCAAAGCTTCGCTTTCTGTCAAGAACACCTTTGTAACTGTCAACCAGAGGGACAACATTTTAGAGCTTGGATTTAGCAAATGCATTTGTTTACCCCATTGGTGTTCTGGGAAGGAAAACCTTGATGTAATATCCTTAGTATTGTTTTTTACGCCGTATGCTTTATGTTTTTTCTTTTCAAAGTATCTCAGTACAGGCATTTCTGTTTGATTGCTTTGCAAGGAGAGTGGAATAGTGCATTAACTTGATTATATTTGTTCTGTCTTAAGAACATAGTGTGACTATCCGTCGCTTGTTAATTATTACAGTATGCATTCGTACAGTATTTATAACAGTATTAGTATAATTTCAGTATTACTACTAGTAGGTAGCTAATGATATACATTTTCTTTTACCTTTAATTCCACTGAAGAATGAGAACACATATGACACACACATATCACTCAGGAGGTTGTGACATATATGATGACATGTCTTTACACAGATATTTACAGCATGATGCAATGACAGAATATCTTGCATTTAATAAATTTCTTCAGTCTTACCGTTAAAAATGTTCTTCACTTTTGGAATGTGACTTTTAAAACCACAGGATATTAGTATGCGCAGGCTAGCACTTAGAAAGCACAGCATATCTCAACTTATATCTATCTGTGTCATACTAAATACAACACTACGTTGACCATGTCTAATGCTCCAATAAACAAGGACATGATTATTCATGTGCATAAAACAAAAGACACAACGGAATAATATTTTCTGTATTTTCCATCAGATTTTTATTTTTACGACTGGCAATATTTCGGCTCCAAGTTTGGGTCGGAACTTTGACAGCTTGAGTAATAATGAAGGTTCAGGCACGAAATAAGAGGAACCAAAGTCATGCGGGTCATGTGACTTGGTCATGTGACCTGGTGGCAATCACTAGGAGCCTTGGAGTAGGATTATGGGATTAAAGGATTAGTACTGAATTGGGGTGTTTGCGGTATTCACAAGCATGGGAAGCAAGCTGAGAGCTGTAATTGGACTACCTCGCCCCATGTTGTGTCGGGGAAAAAGTTTCGGGGGTCTCCTCTGTGCCTAATTCGCGGTACTATCGGAGGCTGAAAGAAGATGGCAGATGACAGAGAGATAGAGAGAGAGAGAGAGAGGGGAGGGATGAAATGGAAGAGTTCTCCTTCATCTAGTCTCGCTGTATTGACAGTAGTTATAACTCTGAAGACGTATAAAATAACTACAGAGATGGCTTGACAGGAATTAAATTTGTATAAATGTTACATCTTTACATAGCTGTAATATTTATATAAATTTAACTCCTCTAACGTCATCACATTTAGTCATTTCAGTGGACTACGTCACACAGATGACTACGATGGCAATAGATATGTCATGAAATAAACTGGTACATAATTCATCAATTGTCTTTGGTTGGGGAACGATTAACGCATGCCATTTGCATGTTAAAACACGCAATAATAAAGAGCATGGTGACTCAATTCAGCTACAAAGAAAGTTCAGAGAAAGTTATTGAAATGTTAGAGATTTTAAATGAGGGAAATGTTAGAAATGGCCATGAGTTAGCGTGGAACTAGAGCGGCAAAACGGATATAGCCTACTTTAGAGCATCTAAACAACGAGGAGGCGGGTGTGATTAAATCTACACGGCAGTGTTAAGGACAGTAACAGGATTAGGAATGTGTTGACAATAACAAATACCGATATCCATATAACTTGCTTGCCTAATTGCTATATTTAAGCATCATGGTATTGTTTACTCCAGGATTGGAATAATCCTGTTCACATAAAATACATTTACTGTTTCTTTGGTGATGGAGTTTGGCTGTAAACACCAATACTTGTTCAAGATGAGATGTTACTGAATAAGGTTTGTCTTATTGTAACAATCCCCTCGTAAATAATTAGCATTTTCAAAATGGACGTAAGGTCAACATGAAACTATGAAGGGTGACTGTTTACTTGTTCTCGTAAAAGGTCTAACTCACTGGGTGCTAAGCTGCTGTAGGAATACACTATTTTCCTACACTTAAATATATTATAATTTCCCAGTTCCTCGTAAAGACACACACGACAATATTTCTCATTGCCGATAAGTTATTCATAAAACGTATCATCATTTTCAAACATGCTCCCATTAAACAGGTCTGCCACTATCTTTAAAGGTAACCTCTCTGTCACTTGACCTTTGTGCATTTATTGATTTATTAGCTTTAGTGCACACATTTCAGCTCAAACTTCCCTCCATCAAAACTCAGTCACAAATAAAAAGCTAGTTTTTGCACTACAGTTCACCAAAATTGTCTTCAGCTACAAGTCCGCAAGATTCCTTCTTGAGCTAACCACAAAATTCAAGATGGTTTCCGAAACAGCAAAAACTATATAAACATGTGGTATCTTCTCAAGACAAAGAGCAGAAAAAGGTATAAAGAGTGGGTTTTCAACTATGTTCCATCCAACAGATTTGGTTAAAACATCACAGAAAAATACTTTCTTTGTTCATCAGAGAATGAACGAAAAAGAATTCCAATTAAAGGTTTCAGTTACTTCTACTGACTTGATTTTCAACACTGAGGTTGAAAGTTATTGGACTATATATTGGAAGATATACTATTCATCACAATGTGGTCAGTAAGTGGATTATGGCTTATCTGCAGGGATGTACATGCATTAACAGTGTCCTTGGTCCTCTTGGAGACAACTTGCACAAATAGCCATGTCAACCTGTTTAGCAGGAAAGTACTGAATTTTTTTAAAGAGAGATGACAGATTACCGTGTGAACAACATTGAGGATTCTACAGGAGGGGGCAGGGTAGAAATAAAGCATGCTCTCACAGTCTGAACATGGTGGCATTTATAGTCATAACCATCTCAATATGTAATGTGTAAACAGTATGGATATTCACAGTGTATACTTTGTACATTCCCAACTGACTATCCATAGGGTCTGGTCAAATTGTATGCTTTATGGACAGCATTACTTAACTACAGCAGTGTGCTATACATTATTTTAAAAATTACAGATGTTATACTTCCATTATATGCTGACTCAGCACAGTAGATAATTAATTTGCTTTCCACCTATCCACAAGCAGTTACATTTCAGTCGTGTGACTACCCTTTCCTTTGTGATGATTATCTATCTTGTAGTTTGTTAGACTTTTTGTTGTTTTTTCATGTTACAGTTTGTGCAGTGACCGTTGGATGGTGAGTCACTGTGACAGTAAGGATTCTGTAGGTATAGGATCCTTGGTGACAAGTTAACAAGGAATCACTTACATTAATTAAGCATTTTACTGTTAATTGGGATGGATGTCCCATCAACCGCCTATTGCGAATAGCTGGGCCTTGTGTCAACCCTGTCTACTGTGTACAGCTGGGCCTTGTGTCACTCATGTCTACTGTGTACAGCTGGGCCTTGTGTCACCCCTGTCTACTGTGTACAGCTGGGCCTTGTGTCACCCCTGTCTTCTGTATACAGCTGGGCCTTGTGTCACCCCTGTCTACTGTGTACAGCTGGGCCTTGTGTCACCCCTGTCTACTGTGTACAGCTAGGCCTTGTGTCACCCCTGTCTACTGTGTACAGCTGGGCCTTGTGTCATCCCTGTCTACTATGTACAGCTAGGCCTTGTGTCACCCCTGTCTACTGTGTACAGCTGGGCCTTGTGTCACCCCTGTCTACTGTGTACAGCTGGGCCTTGTGTCACCCCTGTCTACTGTGTACAGCTGGGCCTTGTGTCACCCCTGTCTACTGTGTACAGATGGGCCTTGTGTCACCCCTGTCTACTGTGTACAGCTGGGCCTTGTGTCACCCCTGTCTACTGTGTACAGCTGGGCCTTGTGTCACCCCTGTCTACTACATACAGCTGGGCCTTGTGTCACCCCTGTCTACTGCGTACAGCTAGGCCTTGTGTCACCCCTGTCTACTGTGTACAGCTGGGCCTTGTATCACCCATGTCTACTGTGTACAGCTGGGCCTTGTGTCACCCCTGTCTACTGTGTACAGCTGGGCCTTGTGTCACCCCTGTCTACTGTGTACAGCTGGGCCTTGTGTCACCCCTGTCTACTGTGTACAGCTGGGCCTTGTGTCACCCCTGTCTACTGTGTACAGCTGGGCCTTGTGTCACCCCTGTCTACTGTGTACAGCTGGGCCTTGTGTCACCCCTGTCTACTATGTACAGCTGGGCCTTGTGTCACCCCTGTCTACTGTGTACAGCTGGGCCTTGTGTCACCCCTGTCTACTGTGTACAGCTGGGCCTTGTGTCACCCCTGTCTACTGTGTACAGCTGGGCCTTGTGTCACCCCTGTCTACTGTGTACAGCTGGGCCTTGTGTCACCCCTGTCTACTGTGTACAGCTGGGCCTTGTGTCACCCCTGTCTACTATGTACAGCTAGGCATTGTGTCACCCCTGTCTACTGTGTACAGCTGGGCCTTGTGTCACCCGTCTACTGTGTACAGCTGGGCCTTGTCACCCCTGTCTACTGCGTACAGCTGGGCCTTGTGTCACCCCTTTCTACTGTGTACAGCTGGGCCTTGTATCACCCCTGTCTATTGTGTACAGCTGGGCCTTGTGTCACCCCTGTCTACTACATACAGCTGGGCCTTGTATCACCCCTGTCTACTGTGTACAGCTGGGCCTTGTGTCACCCCTGTCTACTGTGTACAGCTGGGCCTTGTATCACCCCTGTCTATTGTGTACAGCTGGGCCTTGTTTCACCCCTGTCTACTATGTACAGATAGGCCTTGTGTCACCCCTGTCTACTGCGTACAGCTGGACCTTGTGTCAACCCTGTCTACTGCGTACAGCTGGACCTTGTGTCACCCCTGTCTACTGTGTACAGCTGGGCCTTGTGTCAACCCTGCCTACTGTGCACAGCTAGGCATTGTGTCACGCCTGTCTACTGTGTACAGCTAGGCATTGTGTCACCCCTGTCTACTACGTACAGCTAGGCATTGTGTCACCCCTGTCTACTGCGTACAGCTAGGCATTGTGTCACCCCTGTCTACTGCGTTTGGCTTGGATCACCTACCTGAAGTTTCTTGTTATAGACGGCCTCCCAGTTGAGTGGTTTAAACCACTTGTGTCTTTTTATGTCCTCGGCACCATTCTGCAACAAACCAGTGACAGTCAGTCACCTCTTGTTCTAATTACCCGTAATCTAGGATGTCAGTTTACCATCCCACCCAAGACAATTTCCTGTTTTTACTGGCAACAAACGATCCCTGTTTGAAAGAAATTACTTACGCAACTCCTGTTGTCCCTAATTGTGAACATAACAATGTTACTGACTGGAAGTTTCTGGGAGTCCAAAATTTAAAATGTTGTATCAGCATGGTAACATTTCCGTCTATTGTGATTCATAAACACAAAGCTGACGAGCGATGTAATGTTGGGAGAGGATGTTTGTGATAATCCCTTTGTGCCTTGGCATTGACCTAGTTCCAGTACCTCTAGTCTTAGTTGTTTCCAGCATTTGGCAATGTTCTACTAACTAATCAGTCTGTGTATATTGTGGTTACGATGTTGTGGTCTATGTTGTGGTCTATGTTGTGGTCTATGTTATGGTCTTTTGAGATTTCATTCAAGTGTTCAGTCTTCGCACAATGTTATTGCCAATTTGTCCTTTCAATGCTGACACTGAGGATGGTCGTTGCCATGGTATTGTCATCCTCAGTAGTATATACTTTTAAGCTCGGTGCACACGAGAGCTATCAGCTGAGCCAACAGGCACGTGATAGCGCACGCCACGTTTCAGTGCGCACGGTGAGAAAGATGCTGAGCTGACCGCTTCATATCAAGTGACTTATCCATCAGGTGGTCTGGTTGCCTAGCAAATTACATAAAAAAAGTCAGAAAAACATGTGGAATACTCCGACATTCTGAATGTTTTCTTAAAATTGTGTTTCTTTACGACCAAAAAACTTAGAATTGTGAAAGTTACAACTGCATGCACGACTGTTTGATTTATGATTTACATTTATAATGTGGTTCTAATATCTACTGGCTATTTCTTCCATTGCCAGCTGTCACACATCCCTATATTTGTGTTAAGATACTGCCCTGACGTCATACAATCCGGCCATATTTGAACCAGTTTGTCTTCTAACAGGACATCATTCACTATGTCATGTGTAGTCGCCATTTCTGAAATGCTGTCAATGCTACGGATTTTCATTGGCCAGTGTATTTTTGCCGCTGAGCTCACGTTTAGTGCACACGGTGAGACTTTCACATCGCGAGGTGGAAAATATTAAACACGCTAGATATTTTGCTCACCGTCTCGCGTGGCACACAAATGCAGCGCACACAAAAGCTATCAGCTGAGCCAACAAGCACGGGTGGCCGTTAGCTCAGCTGATAGCTCTCGTGTGCACCGGGCTTTATGTCCCAAATTTACACAGGACGGACATTAATGTGTCACAAGGAATACTGTAAATCCATTTTTTTACACCAAATATTACATGTCTGCCCTTTCTGTGCTTTTAACCCGAGTCGCCGGCATGCCAGTCCTACCCACTGTACTATCATGTGCCACCCTACCTTCATGTTTCCGAGTCGTTTTGTTCGATCTTGAACGAGCAGTTTCTTTACGAGATCTCTACAAGTGGAGGCAAACAAACGTGTTAGATTTACGCAGACAACTATTAAACACTTACGTCTTCACACACTGGTGATGTTTACGATTAAACCGTTAATTTAAATTGCACCTGAAATATGCATTCATGCCATTTTCAAATGTACCATTTTTAGCAGCAAATTCACCATTTTTTTTCAATACACATGTACTTTTTATGTGCAAATTTACTGGTATCAACTACAACTACACTACTCTCAAATGTCAATGACATCTCAAATAAACAAACTTGTCCAAACTGGCCAGTGTGTCATAGTAACGAAGATCATTTGATTGAACACAATCTCAACTTACTGAGACAAATTCAATTGCATTACAATCTAAGTATAAATGCTATTTGTACTCAAACATCCACCACTGTCTATAGCCAGGCACTAATTCATGAGTGAACTGGAATATTACAAAGTGAACGAATTTGCCAAGGTTTGACATGACAGAACAGGATTCAAACCCGGGTTATTTCAACTGAGATTCCATTGCTAAAGTACTGCATCACTTCACTCCAAGCTACGTTACAGTGACATACTGTCACAGTAGCACTGTAAGTACTGCGACAGTTATATCACAGGTAAACATAGCCTAAAGGATCACCCAGTAACAACACCTGAGCTGTATTGCAACTCAGAGGATATCGCACCAGTTCAAAAACAGGCAAGATATGCATAGCGTTGTCGCGCTTACATTTTTCCGGTCATTAAAAACATTCCGATTGACATTTCTGCGCATGTGCAATAAATGTAAAATCATCAATATCCAGCGAAACAACAAAGCATTTTTGGTATAAATGCCATGAGCTGTTCGTTAACTTTCCTGTGATGATTACTGCGAAGAGTTTCTTAAAATGTTGTTCAATGCAATAAAATATTACGTTTTTTATCAATCACTGTCACGGATTATGGCGCACTACTGTCACGTGATTTACGCTTGCTATCAAAATATGCCTCAAAAAACTTGTTTGCCTCGTGTTAATTTGCGACAAACAACTTTGCTGAGATGTTATATACATCCTAACGAACAACCCGTAGTATTTATACCATAAATGCTTTGTCTTTTCGCTGCACATTGATGATTTTGTATATATCGTGCATGCGCAGAAACGTCAATCGGAACGTTTATAATGCCGGAAAAATGTAAGCACTATAGCATCATAACGAGAATTCGGCCATCCTACCACAGCAGACATAAACTACTACAGTGGTAACAGCCAGTAAGTGAATGATACAAAATGACACTTAAGAGCAACTTTGGATTGTAGAAATGCCAGTCCAACATATTGGTGGACCCCTGAACAAGGGCAAAACCGCATAACATCTTAGGGATCTGTGAATTAATGAATGATCCTTTCACTTACTTCGCAACGAGATCCATGTGCTTCGGCCAGTCAATCTTGCCCGCTAAGATCTTCTCGTAGATGCCAAACGGAGTCTCGTCAAAGAAGGGAGGATAGCTGCAACATAAACAGATGCAAAACCATAAGCACGGAGATATCGTTGAAGCCTTAAGTCCCACTGTCATTCGGACGGGTAGAGATATGGGTGGACGGATAACAAATGAAGGAACAAAAGTCTTCCCAAACCATAGATACTGCAGTTATGCCTCATACGTGAGTGTAGACAGAGTCACGTGTGTTTGTAATAAATTAATTGACTGATAAAGTTTATTCACTTCACAAGCAGCTGAATAGTACAATAAGAACATTATGGTTGATAGCAATTTCATTAATGTATACTAGTAAAACTATTTATGAAAGCATAACAATATATGAAAGTGTTACTAATTAGAATGTCTAGTAAAATTAAAACGATAAAAATGTCGGATAGAAAAACTGTAAAGGTTCTCTAATATGAATATATACATTTAGATAAATTAAAGCATAAAAGGAAAAAATATTTACCAAAATATGTTATTATAAATGGAACATAATAGATCAACTGAATAAATAGCTAAAAAGATTCACAGTTCAAAGCCAGTTATGTTTGTAGTTCATTTCAGGTCAGCAGGCACATTTTAAAGTTTGTAAACTGGCTTAACAGGTAACATCCATGTGTCCACCAAAAGTCAAAACCTGTGTGACTGGCAAACATTTGGTCCTGCATCAAGCCCTGCTACTGGGGACAGAGAGGACCGATGAAATAGTGCTGGGATGACAGTCGAATGGGAATACTTCCAAATGTATTGTACTTTTTTCCACATAACAGGTACGAGCAACAAGTACGAAACTGGGGGAACAATTAAGAGGTTTGTATTTATCTGAATTTCAACTAGGCCAGGGTTGTGTTCAGGAACCAAGGTAGCAAGGATAAATTCAGAGTAAAAATATCATGGTCAAACTACAGTCATTGATACTTCTTGGGAAATAAATATAACCCACATTCATTCAATTCATATCGGTACATCTCATCACAAATGTGTTTTGTTAATACTCTGTGGCCCGTCTACACCAGCAGATCAACTGTCATTAACAACACACTCGCAAAGTAGGGAAATGTAAATAGTGTGAATTATGATAACTTCCCCTTTATAACCATTTAATAAATATTAATATTTCGCACAAAGGCAACAATTTTAGAAAATTGTGACAAACAAAACAGTTCCATCACTGTGTAGTGACTTGACCAACTGCCACATGTTTCCATGGTTTAGTTCAACTACAGAACATAGTGTAGCAGAACCAACTTACCCTACTAGCATTTCAAATATGAGTATTCCTAACGCCCACCAGTCCACCGCTTTGTTGTGACCTTTGCTCTGGATGATTTCTGGTGCTAAGTATTCCGGCGTGCCACACAACGTCCAGGTCCTACGAGGCAGACAGACATCTCTTTAGACTGAGACTGCATCCACACAGCTATTTGTAGATACAACGCTTCATCTACATTTACAAATTCATGGCTCAGATCCTGAGGTGTCAGTGTACACTCTGTACTTGGGAGGGTGTGTGTGTGTGTGTGTGTGTGTGTGTGTGTGTGTGTGTGTGTGTGTGTGTGTGTGTGTGTGTGTGTGTGTGTGTGTGTGTGTGTGTGTGTCAGAGCCGTAATGTAACGAAGTACTTTTACTTCGTTACTTTACTTAAGTAGAAAAGTTTACTTTTCTTGAGTAACGAAGTACATTTTTGGGGAAGTACTTTTACTTGTAACGAAGTACAAATGTGAGTACTTTTTCTAAATGTAACGAAGTACTCATAATTTCTTTATTAAATTTGCGAAGCTCCTAAAAAGTTCCGCGAATGATCTGTGTCAGAAGCACGTGCGGCACTGTTTGCCGTCAGCGTAGATTTATTTTAAAATGTTACAGGAAACAACAAATAGAAATAACAGATAAGCAGAGACAGACGTGTTAAATGTCCCGGACTGGCCGGATTTCTTTTGTTACGTGATGAATGCGGTGAGATAATTGCAATCTTAAGGTCTGGCGCTGAGCCTGAATTAGGTGTCAGCAGGACCACAGCCGGCTGTGCTGGTTGCCCCGACTGGGCCGCTCAGAAAACAATAGCCAAGAATTATTTAACTCCTTGTTTTGACCAGACAAGTAAAAACAGCTGCCTTACTATCTTCTTGTGTCTTGCCTGCTGTTGACACAGTTTGTTAACTTTACATGATCCTTGTGAATGTCACATGCTAGTTGTATAACGAGAGTTCCCCATTATCGCCCACCGCAAATCTACCGATCTTTATCATCTGTAGGCTTATATATCTGTAATATAGATCAGTGTGTATAACTTAGTGAAATCAGTTTCTATACATATTTACATTAGTCTTTTGAAATAAATGTTGCACATGAAGGCATAATTATTATGAAAGGAATGTTGTAACCACATGGTCTAGACCTTCGTCAAATATTACAAATGAAAAAAATTCTTCACACGTCCAAGATGACAACAATGTTAACAACCCTATAATAACGTGTATATCTTCTACTTATTAATACGATGGTTGCTGTAGTCGTGTTAGTAATCAAACATGATGTAGGCTATTTACAGCCTGTGTGTAGTGCTGTTTGCACTGTGATACTTATATTTCACACTGTTAAAACATTTATCTATTATGCAGCGAATAAAATATTACTAAAGAAAATTATATCAGCTTGGTATATATGCTAAATGATATTGTGAATATTTTGTTTTATTCACATTAGTTGGCTGCATCGGTCATTTTAGATCATTACAGGAGAAAAGTACTTTTGTGTTTACTTCAAGTACAAGTTTTTACTTTTTACTTGTACTTCAAGTACATTTTTCTAGCAGTACTTTTACTTTTACTTGAGTAGCTTTTTCTAGAGTTACTTTTACTTTTACTCAAGTACAAAATAAATGTACTTGTTACAGCTCTGGTGTGTGTGTGTGTGTGTGTGTGTGTGTGTGTGTGTGTGTGTGTGTGTGTGTGTGTGTGTGTGAGAGTGAGTGTGTGTGTGAGTGTGTGTGTGTGTGTGTGTGAGAGTGAGTGTGTGTGTGTGTGTGTGTGTGTGTGTGTGTGTGTGTGAGAGTGAGTGTGTGTGTGAGTGTGTGTGCATGCGCACGTGTGTGCGTATGTGGTATATGGTTGTGTGTGCATGCGTGCATGTGTGCGTGCATGCATTGTGTGTGGTATGTGTGTGTGTATGTGTGTGTGCATGCATGCGTGCGTGCGCTGTCTGTTTGTGTATGTGTGTGTGTGTATGTGTGTGTTTATGTGGTATATGTATGTGTGTGCATGTGTGCATGCATGCATTGTGTGTGGTATGTATGTATATGTGTGTGCATGCGTGCGTTGTCTGTTTGTGTATGTGTGTGTATGTGTGTGTTTATGTGGTATATGTATGTGTGCGTGCGTGCATTGTGTGTGGTGTGTATGTGTATGTGTGTGTGCATGCGTGTGTTGTGTGTATGTGTTGTGTGTGTGTGTCGTGTGTGTTCTAAGTTTAGCATAAGTTTACTACATACTAACTAAATGTCTTAATGAAGCACAAATAACTCATATTCCAACTATAAATATAGCTGCATCATTAAAGTCAAAGTTCAAACCGGTCGCAACTTACAGCCGCTCGTTTCCTTGTTTTTCAATTTGCCACTCCATACTATATTTGGCACTACATGATTATTAAACTGACTGATTTGTCACACTATACGCTAATTTTGCACTACTGTATATTATTATTTCACACATAAGAGTAGCACAATATTACTGGCAATTATGGTGAAAGTAAGACAGTCGCAAATTATTTCTGTACTGGATAATAATAAAGTACAGGAATTGAGACCAAAATAATTACATGTTTATGTCACTATTCACACCATTTGGGCTATTCCTGAGTGTTCTTAACGGTGATGTTCCCGTCTATTTCACAGTTACAACAGATTATTTCTTATTACTGTACTGCTAATGATTTGTGAAAAACATCACACAAATCAGATTAAATATAAATAAATACTAAAAGCATTTATATAGCGCCATAAATCCAAGTTACCTTGTTCGAAGGCGCTGTTACAAGAAATCATAGAAAGAAACTAAAAGTTAAAAATCATTAAAAAATGGCATCAAATATCGAAATAAGTTATCATAAAAATAGATACTTATAATAAAAAAATATTTATAATAATAATACATAATAAATTATTATGAATGTAAAAGTACTCAGCTCAGAATAATAAATAAATAAGTCAATCCTAAAGACTTAAAAATTATTACCCACCTGTCTTCTAATCGCTTTGCGAAGCCAAAGTCCGTGAGTTTCAAGTGACCGTCGACGTCGAGAAGCAGATTTTCCGGCTTCAGATCGCGGTAGACGATCGTCTTTCCATGCAGATAGTCTAGCGCGGAAACAATCTCAGCCGCATAGAAGTTACTCTTTGCGTTGTTAAATCGACCGGCGTTGCGCAGATATGAGAAGAGTTCGCCGCCGCACACAAACTCCAGCAGCATGTACAGGTACTTGTCGTTGTGGTCCGCCCAAAGCCTACAACAGGACAAGACGGTTTTATTAAAGAATGACAAAGCTGATGGTGGAGAGATATCACCGTGGGAATAGCAGTGCTTCATTTCTGAGGCGAGCGATCACTCTCGCTTCTATCGCTCGTGCAAATCACCCATCTAGGAAGCGATTTATCGCTCGCGCTAATTACGATATTCGCTCCCGTCACCAACATCCTGAATTAACCGGCTGGAATTGGTCAAATGCAAGCCCATATGTTTTGTCTACAAGACGCCAGGGGTTGGTCTCATGAAGCGACTAAACATTTTCATAATGCTAATAAGATGACTGACATAGCAAATTATGTGTTTAGATGTACATAGGTGATCCAGATATTTACGAGGCGCTAAGTAAGTGACTGTGTAACCGAAAAGATCGCTTTGCAAAACCAGCCGCATTACACAGAGGCGCCGCCATGCGGATAACACAGAACGCCACCTGGTGGATAAAAAAGAAGTAAAAATCACTCCCACAAATTATTTCGCATTTAGGTGAGTGATTTATCGCTCGCCTGGGTTTTTCAAACGTGAAGCACTGGAATAGAGAGAACCACGCCTGGCAGTGTGAAGTAGTATTTGCTATAACACTAGAAGAATCAATGTCTGACATGTGGCAGAATTTTATTTCAATCTGATCAATACTTACACTAGTAATACGCCAAAACCAAGAAAACTGCTAGATGATATACAGAAAATAAAACAGTTATATATATATAATTTAGATATATAATATGTGTGTGTGTGTGTGTGTGTGTGTGTGTGTGTGTGTGTGTGTGTGTGTGTGTGTGTGTGTGTGTGTGTGTGTGTATGTGTGTGTGTGTGTGTGTGTGTGTGTGTGTGTGTTATAATCACTCATTGCACTTCACCATATACTTACATGTTTCATGAGCTACTTGGCCTACTATAATCACTTCTCATCACTTATACTTTTGCTCTATGCACTATTATTCACTTCGAGCATCAGTTATTTGCTGATACTAATTCGTTACCTGTTATTACCTTCTAAACATGATTTATCAAGGAAGCATGCACCTAAATGAACTCGCAGTAGTTGTCTCTGTAAGTATTAATCCCTGCCGGCGACTGAGTTGAGGTCAAAGTTTGACCACTGAACCGTGACATCCTAAATGAGACAAGACAACAAGTCATGGTCCTTAGAAACAAACCCACAGCAGTAAACATTACCAAGTCAATGTCTCGATCCTTGGTCACGACATATTTCTATTTCAGACAGATGTTTGTAAAAGCAGTGTAGATTCAGTGCCAGTTTTATGACATGCTGAAATGCAGATTAATGCAGAGTACATGCAGGGGAGTCCCACTCGGGCTGCCGGGCAAATGACACATGGTTCCTTTTTTCTCCTACATCTCCCTTCAGACATATTTCACATCAGCTAAACCAGCGACCAATATACAATCATCTAGACTCACAGAGGATAGTATTGAAATAAACCAGTGACCAATGCAGTATCATCTAGACTCCCCGAGGATACACCTGTAGTATTGAAATAAACCAGGGACCAATGCAGTATCATCTACACTTACAGAGGATACACCTGTAGTATTGAAATAAACCAGGGACCAATGCAGTATCATCTAGACTCAGTATTGAAATAGCGGGTACCTATATGTAGGGCCCTTATGCAGGATAAACGTTTTGTCAGTCAAACGTTTTGGTGGACACATGGATGTTAATTATATACACAATACATACAAGCCAGTTAAAATGTGCTTTATGACCTGAAATAAATTACAAACACAGATGTGACACCCAATTTCAAGGCATAACTGACAATATCTACCTATCTAGTTGGAAGACCTTTTTTGCTCCTTAATATTTTTTTACCTGTCCACCAATATTTCTAACCGTCCATAATATAACAGGTTTTACATGTTCAATTGACGGGTGGACAGGTGTACAGTGGGTGGTGTTTAATTGAAACAAGATGTTTGAATACATTTCCAGGTTTCTGAGGGTGTTATATTATATGCACGTGTGTGAAATGAATGCGTGTGTTTATGTGTGGTTGTGATGTGTGTGCATTATACACATGTTAATTTGTGTGCATGTGTGCATGCATTTGCATGCATGCATATGTGCATGCTTCCATAAATTTACATATCAATTACATTTATATCAGGCTACTTAATGCAAAACATCTCTGCTTAAACACAGCACCCCATTATATAACCGTGTAATTATGTAAGTCTCTAAATTCAATTCCACCCAAGTTATTCATCATTAATCATAGATCATGAAAGAATAAAATTCTTCTCCTTATTCCAGGAAGAATCCGCCTGCACCCCCTGCTATCCCCCCATTGCCAGGGATGAGCCTGGGATGTACCTGAGACAGTGAGAATGGGACACTTCAACTGTACGTACTGATGCAGGTCTCGGGGAGAGAGAGTGCAGCCTCCGAATCCTGCATCTGCCTGCTGTCTGTTCTCATTTACTGGTGCGTCATATATGAGCCAGAGGTTAGCTCACCAACAGCCCGCCACTGAGGAATGTCAGCGACTTGGGTAACGGTGTTTGACTGAGAACGGCCCCAATGAAAACATGTCACACTTCGGTCAGTAGAACCCACGAGTTCAACTCAAGTTCAAACAGTCAGCGCCGAACTAAGATGGGTACGATTTCTGACTGAGAAACCATGGGTGTGATAACGGGAGAAATTCCACCACCAGACCAGGAATGATGCATGTGGTGGGGCTGTGGGGCAGTTTAAGAACCACATCCTGAAAGGGAGCATGAATTATTTTGTTCATTCTGAATACCATGCAACAGGCAATGAAGACATCTTCACACCTCCACGCCTTAAGAACTGAGAGGAATAGAAAGTACTGTCTTTTCTGCTGCACTGATGAAACAGCTTCACATATTATATTCTTTCTATAAGTCCACCATCTTTTCATCTTGACTGTTCTTTCCCGATTTCTGAGACCTCTCTGAACAGATTTAGATTGACATCCAAGACCAAATAACTGTTTGAATACTACAGGAAAAGCAAAGCAAAATGTAATGCAACTGTTCACAACACTATAATTATAAATGGGGAATTACAAGGCTATTGATACGTTAGAAAGAGTCCAAAGGAGGGCAACCCAAATGATACCAAAACTCAGGAATATTAGTTATGAAATGCGTCTAAAAGAACGTGGTTTAACAACACTAGAAACCAGAAGATTGAGAGGAGATCAGATTGAGGTGTTTAAAATATTGAATGGGTATGAAAATATTGACAAAAATATTTGTTCTCAGTCAAGGAAGAGAGAAGAACTAGACGACATGGAGTTACATTAGCAAAGAAGCAATGTAGACTAGATATTAGAAAATTTTCATTTTCACAAAGAACAGTAAATGAATGGAACAGATTATCAGCTGATTGTGCAGGTGCTAGTAGTGTTAATATATTTAAAAAAATATAATCGACTTATACCTAAGAAGGGCGGGGTATACTTAGATAGGTTGGATTCTCGATAAGCCAAAGGGCTTCCTAGTTCACCTGCCATCTAGAGTTGAATCTCAAGGTGGCAATCTTGTTAAATCTTGTTAAATGTCAATAAAAAAATTAAATCATGCATATTATTACATGTCACATAAGATCATCACCTCCCACTCTTTAATTGAAGACAAGTGCATTAAAATCTTATAGCTATTACTATTAGTGTCCATATTACATTAGATAACCAGAGATGTGTACCATATACGGGTATTTTTATAGTTTTGAAACCAGCTTTTCAATCATCAAAACCGGGATTCCATATACATTATATTACACTGTCAACTGACGATCTTTTCCATATAGATTAGGTCACGATAGTTTTGAATCTTCCATAATCATATAAAACTCATCAAAACTTAAGAGACAAGTCATTGAACACACCCAGTGTTCTCACATTTAAATTTACATAAAATGATTCATTGATTACACTTTACTGTGTTTCTGTTATATTAATTGTCATCTGCCAGCGAATCCCTTATGAAGCAACTGTTAAAATATCATATACCATGTCACATACAGCATAAAGTATACAGTACGATACCATGCCATACAGGGACATACGGTACAAAACTGTATTCATAATTCATAAGCACACCAAGTCTATTTTATTAGCCATCTATTTCTGGAGCCCACAGACATTCCGGCACAGATCAACAGATCAATGCGCCTATATTCTGGACTTCTATAATCTTTTATGCTACACATGTGTGCGTGCGTGCGTGCGTGGCGTGCGTGCGTGCGTGCCTGCGTGCCTGCGTACGTACGTGCACGTGCACGTGTGTGGTGTGTGGTGTGTGGTGTGTTTGTGTGGTGTTTGTGGTGTGTGTGTGTGTGTGTGTGTGTGTGTGTGTGTGTGTGTGTGTGTGTGTGTGTGTGTGTGTGTCTGGCGTGGCGTGTGTGTATGTGTGTGCATGTAATCATGTGTGCATGTGTGTGCATGCATGTGTGCGTGTGTGCGTGTGTATGGATGCATGCACACACACACCAATACCCAGCCACTGTCTGAAAAATTCATTACAAACAGAAGGGACCCTAAGCCATTTTTACCGTTTATTCTTATTAATATTTTCTTTCTTTTTGGTACTGGTAAAGAGATTGACATTTTTATATATATTTATTGTCTCTGTATATTTATTTGTGAGAACACGTACCACATAACAGCAGATACAGCAATGAATGCATTTCTGGTATCCCACTGAAACTCACAGTACCCACACACCAGTGACTACAGTGAAATAAAACTTGTACTACCTTCTACTAATTCTACTACAGAACACACACAGTCCTGCATTAACCAAGCACTACTACCAGCCTATTTAAAGGCCATATCTAAACGGCCCAGACACATCGCGTTATCTCCTCCTCCAATATGCCATCCCGACAAACCCACAGTTCCCATACGAGACCAGCAAACATCCCCTAGGCGACAACAGCCCTATTAATAGCCCCAGCCAGGTATATTTCTGAACCAGCCAACTATTTTGCGTCTTATGCCTCATGTGAACTCTGTGAGGTATACACTATACATTGCAGTTCAGCCACAGGGGTAGGAAGCCCCCTCTATCCGGGCTAAGGGGTCAGGTCCAAATCAGTGGCAGTCAATCACAGATAAGCTTTTTTCTTCTGGCTATACAAGTGCTCAGTGTTGGAATCTAGCCCTGGGGGCACATATCCTACACATATATGTCAGAATCACTAATTAACCCACATCATGCAATGAACTACAAATTGAGATCTGACAAAAAAAATTCCTTGGCGTTGTATTGTGATTGACCTCAACTTCAAGGAAATAAGTTTCACGATAAGGTATTTACACATTCACTGTACTGCTTATAATATTTTGAACATTTGGCATTAGTGCGATGTTCCAAATCACAAATAATGATTTGGATTTATAAAATGCAATTTGGTGGGCATTGTACATTCAATATTTATGAATAAATTATTTTAATAATCAACAACTGGACATCTTAAAAAATTTCACCATTTCACTATACATAAATGAATAAACAACTATTACTAAAACTATACACATGCACCTACATAGGTTTGAACAACAATGCATCAAAAGATTACTAAACAATTCAATAAAAGACTGACAATTATCAAACCTACATTGGACACAACTACCTACTGGGTTAGATCTATCTATCTATAATGATCTTAATTTGGTTTATACATGTCAGATGCATGAGAAGTGAGAACTCCTGGAAACGACATGAAGATGTACTGCTTAGGGTCTGCACCTGTAGCTGAAGGATAATCCGGCTTAATTAAAGGGATTAGGCTCTATCTTCTCCAGATTAGCATGTGTTCATTCCTGAAGTTAACCATTTCTTCCACTTTCTTGACAAGATTTTATATACAGGTCAACTGCAAATGGTGGTCTTTCAGACAGTAGGTCAAACAGATTAATGATTAACTGCTCACATAATTTAATATTGTAGGAATGCAGGCTGAAATGAATGAGTAGAACACGTACAGTTAGACAATATGAGAACCTGACATTGACAATGCAAGCAACTGTTGAAGGGAACTGATAGGGGGTTTCTTTATCAATGGGGTGCTACACTTTGGTAAGAATTGCTATATTTTAAAGACATGTTGTAATACTGGCGTTCATGTATTGTGACTGTGCACAAGTAAATTATTTAGAAGTTAATACGTTTATTTATCTGCAGATACACAATGGACATCGTAATGAAAAATCATTACGATGAACATAATACTGAATTACATGTATAATTCTAGCAATCCATATTTTCACAGGAACCATGACTTACATGCAGGTACACAGTTTTCTAACATATATTTAGTTTAAATGTATTTCACATGCACGCACGCACGCACGCACGCACGCACGCACGCAGGCACGCACGCACGCACACACACATGTATGAAATAATATTAATTATACCAGAACTACTTCTCTATAATTAACTTTTTAATTATGCGTTAGTATGTAAAATACCTTAACCGTAATACTATCATTTTGTTATTAAAATTAACTATTACAACTGATCACGTAATTAGTTACATGACTATAAATATATCCCATACCGCATGTCATAATCAATTAATTAATAAACCGTCCAGACAACCAATCAACAGCTTACTTCTACGGAAACTGACTTACTGGGGTAACTAAATTACAAGGCACAATGTGTAATAAGTAAAACTAAAATAATTAAACAAACAAATTGTGTTGGGAAGGGGATCTACTAATTAAGCAACCATCCCAACTTCTCATTTATGAACAGACTTAGTTATATACTGCCAAAGAATATCATGAAAATAATTAATCCATGTTAGTTTCCTAGTTTCCTAGAAATAAGAAACAGTTATTTCTAGGAAATTTGTATGCTCTATTTTGACTGCAGCTTGAGGTATTTGCTACAATATTATGACAATTAAATACGGAAATTACAAGACTGTGAACATCGTCCAGGAGGCAACGTGTGGTGCTGTTTACTTCTAGGAACACTTCCAGGAATAGTGATCTGCTTGACCAGGAGTGACCACCTGGCTGACCAGCTGTGCTAGATGAATCAACAGAGGTCATAGGGTATCTGCTATAATGGACCCAGGCAAAGTCAGTTGGCTCCTGTGGTTTGTAGTTAGGGCAAACTCAGCTCATATCAGATACGCTCCAATCATTGTAGTCAGGTTTTATTTATAATAACGTTTATTCATATACAGGAATTAGTAACTCAATAACATTAATTATCAATATACAGGCTTGATGTTAAAGGACAAAAAAAGTTAACTGTTTCGTGGCATACACCTAATAGAGTTAATATAAAGTAACAATTTCCACATATACTCAATTTTTTAACGCCAGCGGTTTAGCAGAAAAATATTTTTTAACACCCAGCCATCCAAATACTATGCGCTACCCCATCTTAGACGAAGAATGACGTCACGACGCTGCAACTCGGCAACGCGCGTAACATGCTGATGACGGTAAATATAAAGTTGTCTATTATTGTTATTGCTGAAATCATCCCATCAACTGATGATACATGTCTACATCAAAGCATTTCTCCTCAAAATGGACTGCGCAAAGTGAACTGTACTTGGACTGGAGGGATTCCAAACAGTACGCCCGCAAATCACCAATGTGAATCCATTGCTTCAATACTACCGGTTGTTTCAACTATTATTGCAACCGTATGCCGAACACGAAGGCATAATTACTAAAGTTTACCATAGATGTAACCACAGAGTTAGATATACGTCTATAAGCAGCTGCTAGATGTCACGCCAACTGAACGAATTGTCGAAGACTCAAAGTTGTTGACCCTTAACAACGTCGCAGGAAGCTGACAGAGATATAGAATGCCGCGCGCTGAATGGCCAAGCCAAGTTCACCCTTCACCTATGGCGGCGTCTAGACCATCGTGGATTTCTTCAGAATTTTAGACTTTAAAGTCACATTCTGAGTAAACCGCTGACGTTAAAAAATTGAGTATATGTGGAAATTGTTACTTTGTATAAACTCTATTAGGTATATGACACAAAACCGTAGCCTTTTTTTGTCCTTTAACGTGTTGTATGAATTCTTTAACTCACACTAACCAACTTATACCTGTTTCCTGAGCACACGAAAGGAACAGACAAAATTATTAATAATATTACAAAATACACTTTTCCTATTCCTACCTTTTTAATACCACATATATGAGATTATAATGTCAGGTCGTCCTATACCATATATATATATTATATATAATTCCTCAATGCAGACTGAATAGATTCAAACTTTCATTCATACCAATGTCTATCAAACCACTCAACTCATAAAACCCACTGTCTAAGTGACACTGGGTATTTTAGAAGTAGTAATGTGTATAAATGTATTGTTCATTATTTATATGGTGTTTTTATCAATTGGTTTTATTGTTATACGTAAATGTTGCAGTGATATCTGTTCTCACCCGAGAAAAATTTCTCTACTCCATAATAATAAAGAATTATCTTATCTTATCTTGCATAATTATGTATTCCAAAGAACCTTATATCTGGCAATTGTCGCTTCAAAATCTATGATAATATTTGACTCAAACAAATCTACAACTACCCCTGGCTCCCTTAGGTCCCTCAACCCCCTAGAAGATCTAGGAAAATTCACTTAGATGCAGATTTTTGTTTTAACTACTTGCTAAGCTGTATAAGCTAAATATATAATTAGGTTAAATATAATATCGATGAAAGTACACAAACATTAAACTAAGCCACGAGAACAGTCCGAAAGAAATGTGTCTTTAGGCGTGCCTTGAAGGTGGCTAAACAGGCAGACGTCTTAATGTTATTAGGTAGAGCGTTCCATAAGGTCGCTGCTGCGACCACAAATGAGTTATCTCCAGCTTTCACGTGTGTAGGCACAACCGTTAATAAGTTATTGTTCTCCCAGTCTGGTTCTCCTGTGCAGTGAGTTCTCAGTCCTGTGTGTTTGGACCAGCCCAGCCACCGTCCTCTTTAAAGTTGTCTTCCCATCTCAGGTTTGGTTTCTCTGTCTTCTTTGTTGCCTCCTCATGATCCTCAAGTGAAAATGTTAGCCCAGATGACAGGGACACTGCATTAGTCCCCATCCAGTGCTACACTCATGAGTACAGTCCTTAAGAAAGTGTAGCTGGCAAGTTATCAGTGTGAATTATTGAAAATCCTTTCACATTTGAATGAGACCTTAAAGATCACGCTAATTGTCATCTGCCAGTGAATCTCTTATGAAGCAACGGTCAAACAACGCATAGCGTACTGTATACTGCATAAAATATACAGTACATGCCACATGACATATAGGGCCATACGGAAGATATCTCTATTCATAATTCATAAGCACACCAAGTCTATTTTATTAGCCATCTATCTGTGGAGCCCAGACATTCCGGCACAGATCAATGTCTAGCTGTGTTTCTCCCCACAGATTATGTCATCATAGTTTTGGACTTTTATAATTACATCTTTAAATCTGACTGATTAATGACAATGGACATACATTTATTGCGCTCTATGAACTCATTTCAAATTCAGTCAATTGGATGGACCAACATATAGGAGCATCAGGTTTTGGTAGGTACGTTTTATCAAGATACATCCTTTCACATATTTCACACTGTCAACCAACGCTAAATTTCAGTGACCATTTCAAGAAAATCAAAGGAGAAATTTTCCAAGAATATACTGTAATAGCATCTACTGACAGAACAGTTCTTCAGGTAAGTTCTTATATATTACAGTATCAAATCCTCAGGATTGCTCAAAGCCCTTTATACTGTATTTACTAGCAGCTAGACCTGTTCAATCGAAAACCATCTCAACTTCTCAAAGAAGTATATCCAACCATGCTGCAATTAATGTGCAAAGACTATTCACTAATATCTGTAGCCAGGTAACATTTATACTAGTTGGGTCAACTTGAACAATGGAGAATGAAATAATTTATCCAGGGTTTGATTGACTCGCCTCAGACTCCGAAGCTCTACAGTAAATGTAAAAGTAAAGGTAAGTTTTTTATATAGTACAATATCCAGTCCATAGGACTGCTCAAAGCGCTTTTACAATTTACTTCCCTGGCAGACCTGTTCCATCAAATACCATCTTGGCTTTTCTGGGAAGCATCCAGCCACATGCTACAATTAATATGCGAAAGGCTGCTTGTACACATAGCCACCACTGTCTATTTCCAGGTACTCATTTATTCAGCTGAGTGAACTGTAGAACAATGTAGAGTGAAACAATTTGCCCAAGGTTTTAACACCGCAGCACAGGATTCGAAACTGGGTTCTCTTAGTCGAGAGTCCGAAGCTTTACCCCTGAGCCATTGCGCTCTACTGCCACTGTGCCACTACAGTTCTCTGATCTACTCCTAGGTGGCTATACAGTGACCTACGTTCCACGACCTTGAACTTGCAACTCACCAGCTCAATAAGAATGCTCAACTTACAACGCAGACAGCTAATTTACGTTGCACCATAACCCACTTTGTGCCTGTTTTTGTGGCAGACCACTGGACTAGAGGTTCCTGTCTCCCAACTACGTGTACGTGTTTATCGCCCTGCCATTAGCTTTCACACCTGAATCAGGCCACCTCCGAGACTGGTAATCCCAAGGTTATCTTATTCTGAGGCGTGAAAACAGGGAGGCGGAATTGTGGTATGTGTTAATAATACAAATCCAGTGAAAGGTCACCTTTGACGGGTTTATCTAACAAGGCCGTGGAATTAATGATTACTAAGCGCCGATCGGATGACAGATTATATACCAGTCGCTACAACACGATAACTGACCTCACATACATGCAACCACTGTCCTACATAGTCCACACGGATTAATTGCAACACAGACTTAACTCTTATTTCCTTAACCAGTGCATTTTTCATCTTTTTGCCATGCCACAAAACCTCCAAGAATACCTCCCGGGGCTTGCTAAAACCTCTTAAAGCACCTGTGGCAGATTTGCTGAAAACCTTCAACTGCACCACCCGTAGGCTTCCCTAACCCTCCAACCGCACCCCCTCAGAACCATCAATAACGTCCAATTGAACCCCCTGAGAAACCACAAAAACATCCAACTGCACCGAAGAAACACCAATAACTGTCAAATGCACCCCCCTCCCCGTGAAAAACCAATAACCTCCAATTGCACTCCAAATCAAACACAATTCATGCAGAACACGTTTCCAACAAAGGAAAGTTATATTTTAATTTGTCCCTATGTTTGAGACCCTAAACACTGCACCCTCCGATAATCGACCTGGGGCTTCTTACAGTCCCCATCCATGACTCTACCACTCCATCTCGCCCACTGAACTCTTATATAACAAACTGTTCATTCCTGTAATTCCACCACTGGAATCCCAACACTGTATTAATTTACACCGCTGATTGAACTAAGGCAATGTGGAATGGACAAAATCCCCAACATTTTGTCTGGCAGCTAGTGGACTTGAACCGTGGCCCTGTCTTTGGGTAACCTGACATTCCGACATTGTGCCACACCGGCTCTAAGGCATACAGCTGTTTCTGCAGAGGTGGAATACCAGAGACAAGCTGACAATGGCCGGCTGCCAACTGCAACACAGCTTGTAAACAAGACACACTAAGATGAGTTGTTTTCACAAAACAATATCAGATAACACAAGCTGCAAGGACAGTTCTAATTTTCATCTCACAATATTTTGGTTGTGTCCCATTTATTAACTGATGAGCTTTGCTATGAATGTGTCACATGACCAATGTCACATGACCATTGTCACATGACCAACGTCACATGCGCAAGTGCATGCACATGTGTACATCTGCGTGTCAGCATGCATGTGTATGTATTCCGAGTCTGATCACCCTTTTGTCTTGATGCCTTTCCGAGCTTGGTTTGATTTAAATGAAAAAGAAGTTATCTTTTTATTAGTTATTATGCATTATACATGTGTGCACGAATGCATGCATGGTGTGCCAGTCCTAGAGTGAACATGCCATTTTGAGCTCACTCTCTGCCACCCACATCTGACCCAAGGTCAAGGCATGGATAAGGACATCAAGGCTGCTAGCGTAGGTTAAACTGGGTTAAGTTGTTATCCATTATCCCCATCACCCATTCTGGTCCACCTCACTTGCACCGACCTCAAACAGACACAACCAGTTAAAACAACTCTAGGTCTACATATTGCTCTCTGTTCTAAAACAAGTAAATCTGTTTGCTAACAAGGGCAAAATAAAAGAATAGTCAGTCACCTTCCAGAAGCTCTATAGTGCACGAATTTCTGTTTATTTATACATTATATATGTTGATATTTCATCAACGAAAGTATACAACTTCCGCTACATAACCAGACCTTAAGACTGCACAAACCACTTTACAGTTTACTTCCTAGCAGACATGTACAACCGAACACAATCTTCTCTTCTGGTGGAAGCATTCAGCCACACTGTAATTAACACATAAAGACTATCTGTACACAAATATCCACCACCTACACTACAAACAAAACAATCTGGCAGATTATCTGTTACAATTTGGAGAACAGAACGGGTGAACTTACATGTTAACGATGAATGGGTGTTTCACTGCTTGTAGAATGTTCTTCTCACTCTGAACATGTTCCACTTGCTTTAGCCGAATCACCTCTTTGATAACTAGGATCTTCAGGGCGAAGTATTCTTGTGTTGATTTGTGCCTGGCCAGCACAACTCGGCCAAATGTACCCGTGCCTAAAAAAACGCAACAACACTGATCAAGATCATCATGAAAATTACAAGAAATACCGTAAATTTACAGTAACACTTGATGATGTGTTTTGCTTTACAAAGTCATGATCACGCACATGTGCGCATGTACATGTGCATGGTTACAAATGATTTGGTAGAGATGTGCATGTTAACCCACATACACGCAAGCCAGTTGAGCTGTCATTAGGACCTCACATCAAAAACAAACACATACACCCATTTTCAAAACATAACTGACAATATCTATGATATTGAATATATTGTTCATGGCTCCAAGAATGGTTTATTGTAGTATAATTTAACTTACCTTGGAGCTTAATTGTCGTAGATGAGTACGACGTTTCGACCCGTCATCTACAGGAACAAGGCCCGTAGATGACGGGTCGAAACGTCGTACTCATCTTCGACAATTAAGCTCCAAAGTAAGTTAAATAATACTACAATAATATCTATGACGTTTGAGGACCTTTTTGCCCCAGTTTTGTTACCCATCCACCATCCGTCCAGTGATATTCCTACCCATCTACAAATGTTTTATCCTTCCAAACTTTAGCGATCGACTGCACACTTTCTGTTTGGACATTTTTGCTAACTATTTGTCATGACTGTGAGAGGACCAGCCTGACGTTCCACATAAATTGAGACACCATGCTTGTCATATGATCATGCTTTTTATGGCGGTACAAGACAGAGATTCAAACAAAACAGGGTCAGTACTATTAGCAGTTATCACACGGTATAAGTGTGAGCACTTTAGACAACACACATATCTCATTTGGCATTCATCTGTATCAGACTCGCTGCTGTTGACAGTTGAAACTAACACTCTCGAGGTTTGTAGCACATCGCTTGCGTTATCAGACTATTCCAGGCTTCTAGGAAGGCAGTTTATGGTTCCTCACAGAGCTCCATCTGAATAAAAGATGCGCCGGTGAACCTGGCTTTAATTTCTCTCATAGCATCTCTGTGCAACGTAATGGCAATGTTATGAGCTAGCCTTTCCGAGACGAGAGAGTTTGTTTGCTGGTAATGTTATGAGCCTTTCTGTGTCATGACATTTTGTTTGCTTTGATACACAAAATGGTCTGATCAATACAGACACGTACTTGTGTTCATTTGGCAGACATCATTAGAGATATATATACATATGCAATTGTATAAATGTACACATTTGTGTATATTATAATTATATCGTTTCAAAGTAGAAAACGTAATTTATGAAATATGACTTTCTGATTATCAACTGTAATATTTTATATGTACCCTGAATATAGAATTTTTTCTTCTAATACTAATATTTCATATTTACCTTTGTGAATTATGAACATATTTTTTATTATTACATTAGATAGCTAAAATCATACAAATTAAGCACCGATTAATCCTGGGCATGGCAATTTATGGTCGCCATATACTTTTTATTAAGAATGACCCAGATATAGTCAATATAATACAGGGGACTAGAAATAACATTGCTCAAACCATGGTTATCCATTGCACTAGTCTGTGTCTGTGCTCATGGCTTTATGCAGACACTTGAGATCCGTCCACCGATGACATTTGGACGTGTAAAATAAAATCCGTTTTGGACAGGTAGAAATATGGTGGATGGGCCAAAAATTAGGCACAAGTCTTCAAAAATCATGTATATTATCAAGTAAGCTTTGAAAATGGGTGTCACAAATGTGTTTATTGTTTTTTTCTGGTTCTAATTTTGTATACATATTAACTGGCTCGTATGTACGTCAGTTAACATACAAGTGTCTACCACAACATTTTGGACTGTCAAAAGTGTGATCCTACATGAAGGTGTGTGTGTTCACTGCTCTGTACATTCTAAAACTGACAAACATTAGTCTGGTCCTGCTGCATTTATAAACAAACACATACTTTTCTGTTAACAAACACATGTCCTCTGCTCACTTGGAGAATGCATTCAAATGACTATGCACCATTTCTTTGCGTATCGTTACCTTCAGTATAATTTCCTTAGCAAAATGTTATGCACACACATTTGCATAAAATAATTATGTGAGGATTAAAACTACAGCACTGGTACTATATTCACTAGATACCTTTACAGTGTAGTTTTGATTAACTCATTTATTGAAAAGTACAACTTATTTCACATTACTTGTTTAATTATTTGAACGGATCTGCAAATTTGCTGAGCGGTGCAATGTTAGTAAAACCTTGTGACATTGTCACGTATTGTCACATCGGTGAAAGGCTGGAGTCATCTGTCACCAGGTTGGAAAACAAACAAATCAGCCAGGCAACCTGCTTTGCATTCTACCAAATGGACAATGTAATGGAGACAATCATTTGATGGTAAGTTATACTTTAACACAGTAGCCATTACTTAGGATTGTCCAAAGTGCTTTCATATACACTTTATTCCTTGGCAGAACTGAACACCATCTCTACTTCAGCAATTGCTGCATGTACACACATTTCTGCCCCCGTCTAAACATAGGTATATAAACTAGATATTAATTCACACATCTGATTGAACGGAAGCAATGTAGAAGGACAGAACAGGAATATCGAAATAGCAACAATTAGGATTCAAACACGGGTTTTCTCCATTGAGAGTGCAATGATCTAGTGACTGTGTTTCCTGTTTATGATTACAAAACATATCCATGTATATATAATATTAAATTATATATATATATATATATATATATATATGTATATATATATATATATACATATATATATATATATATATTATACATATATATTTTATACATATTAGTTACTTCAACTACACTCACATTACCCAACTAAATACATAAAAGAACCAGCTTCATGACTGGCATATCAGCTGATGACGCAGCTTTAATTAATACAGACAACTGAATGAGATTGACAACATATTTAACTCAACTACACTAATGAATTATGAGTGAAAAAGTTCATCAGATTTGCTGTTTCAAATGACTGATATTTTTACTATTTCACAGGCTGTGAAAGACTAAATATTGAAGGCAAAAACATCATGGGAGAAAAAGTAAATTGACCATGAAATAAGTAAAACATAACTCAAAGCCATTTAAGCTAACAACTGTGTCTATTTAAACATTGTGCATTTTTTGACACCCTAACATGTATTAAAATATGTTTATGTATTGTAAATTTTCAGATATCTATCATTTGCATGTGTTTGAATACATATGATATATAGGTACATTTGGCCACACACACACAAAATATTTTGCACTGTATGTTTTCTTAAAATTTTAATAATTTTTAAGTGTCTGAATATAGGTCCATAGTCAGTAAGGCAATCAATCGGTCCAGCCATGTTTCTGAAGACATCAGTTCTTTGGTCTAGTAAGTGACAATTCTACAGGCAGTCTACCAGACTTGACAAACTACACAGCTAAACGATCTTGGCAGCCGGTGGGAGTGCTACCTGCAATTTGAATGGATCGCTTACTGCCGAAGCATGCTGGTAAAGTGTCTTTCTTGTGTTGTTAGTTTACTAATGCGTTCATTGTTCGACAACTAGAGTTGTATTCATGCCACCCAGTGCTCGCTGTGGTGCATTCAAGTATCACATGACCACTGGTGCGTGAAACAGACAGTCACTTCGCAGCCTTATCGAGTCAGTCAAGGCCTTGGTGATTAAACGACACCATTGCCAAGTCTACTCAGTCAGCCATTGACCAAACCATGTTATTGACAACGACCATAAAAGACAATCTTATTTTGGTAGTTAATAAATAGCATGAACTGCCGAGGCCAGCAGCTACTCTTCATGACATCTAGACTTATTATTTTGTTATATAATGCAATGTGTCCGATACAATAATAAATTACTGTAACTAACAACAACCGGCTAAAATCTGGTGTCCATAAAATATTGCTGACTGATAAACCAATCATTTTTATATGTCAACTTTAGTAATTAAATGCATCCTGTCTGAGTTAAAAGGTATAAAATAAGTTTCTGAGATCAGTATATATGCCACATGACAAGACATGTCAGAGTAATGTTGACATGTTGACAGTTACAGATCCATAGGAAAATACACAACTACTTACATGATGTACAGAAAGGTACTTTAATGGAAACTAAATGCATAGTATGTGCGTGGAAATGGAATCAGAACGTTGGAATCAGAATGACTACAGTGTGGGTGGAATTGGAATGGAATCGGAATCAAATCGGTCAGTTAGAATTGAAAACGCTTAATGTGTACATCAGTACTTAATAACTTAATAGATTAAACATGGAATCATCCCTTTGAAGAAGAAACACTGGAAGATATACTCAAGTCAAATACAGCTTTACTTGTAACAGAGCCCAAGGCTAATGTTGCTGACAGAACATGCTGTGTCAGATAATGACAGGGACAGTGTGAACTGACGGCAATAACAACAATGTCAGATTACCTTCAACCTTGACATGACATCAGACTGAGATTACACCTGACACAGTCTCCTAACTGATGTTTGTGTCTGCATTAATTGGAGGAACACATGAGATGGCTGGTTAGTAATTAATTGACATATCAACATAAGTAAGTCTGTTGTTCTCTTGTTCCCTGCAGTCTGGAGTCAGACTGGACTGGACATTGGTCAGTCTTGATCTTGTCCTGTCCCTGGTCCCATGTTGCAATTTCTCTCCCTCCCAATTTCCCCTCCCTTCCCCGTCTCTCCCCATCAATCCCCACTCCCTTCCCTCATCTCTTCCTCTCAATATCCATTCCCTTCCACATCTCTTCCTCTAAATCATCATTCCCTTCCCTCATCTCTTCCTCTCAATATCCACTCCCTCCCAATCTCTCTTCCTTTCCCCATATCTCCCCTCAATCTGCACTCCCTTCCCAATATCTCCCTCTCAATCTCCACACCTTCCCAATTCTGCCACATCTCTCTTTCACAACTGGCTCCCACCCCACCCTCTGTCCTCTCCCCTCTCCTTCTCCCCTTCCCCCCCCCCATATCCAGCCCAGTTTAACCTCCTCCTCCCCAGCTTCCACTCACCATTTCCCCACCCACCAGCCTCCTCCATCAATTCCTCCAGTCATCACCATAAGCCGCCTCACACAGTGAGTTGAGAACCATAACACAAACATAAACCAGGAGCTACTCATCGTGGCCACTTGGAGCTCATTAAGATTCAAGTGGAATGGCACTTCGTTGCTCACCGAGTCATAAAGACTTCCGCTGTGTCAGTTTCTCCAGTTATGTGGTAAAAAATGCTTACAAATGTGTTACATAATTAATAATCTGGTCAAATATTTTTATTTTGGTAAATAATTATTTTGGTGTTGCTCTGTTTGAGTCGTTCCCAACCATTTGAATGCTGAGCTCCCATTAACACAACACGTATATTCACAATTACAATTAAAGCAAATCATGCCCCCTAGATATTAGAAATTTATATTTTTCCCTTCTTACTGAAGGTGCCCATTAGAAACAACTAAAAAGTCTAAAGAACGACTATATATGAAACAAACAAAACAGCACCCAACTTCCAATATCATGATCTCTGACAACAGCATAACTGTGGAGCAACTTTCAAGTGGCAAAACGTCTTGGACACACGCACGCACGCACGCACCCACGCACGCACGCACGCACGCACGCACGCACGCACACACACACACACACACACACACACACACACACAGGTAATTTAATGTCAAACCAAGACAACACTTTTTATAGCCATTTGGAGTGGTGACATCTGAGCCATTCTGCTTGTAATGAATGACTGACAACTAACTAAAAGACTGTTAAATGCGGAATCCATTCTATAATTGCCTTTTATTGCTACTGCCACAAACTAATAAACACACACATGCACGGACACATGCATACAAGGTCATACGTGTGGGTCGTGTGCACACATTTTATTAATAATCTTCAATGTATATTATTATAATAATTACACATACATAGGCCCTATATAATTACTTTTCAAGCAACCAATGTTATTAACTACCGAGAAACCAGATCATCAAGTCATTCAAAGAATATATAAATACCGAGGTACATCTATATTACATCTACATACAAAACACACTCATCTGCAGTCACATTAACCCAACTCATTATTACTAGCAATGTCCACAGCAGTTGATTCAGTTGCCAATACATGATCTAATCACAGATTAGCATGTGCCAAGTATAATCTGTTTTCATATAAAACAACACACCAGCTGTGACCTAAGCCAGAACTGTCTATGTGAATCAAGTTATATATAAGACAATTTTTTTTCATTTACATGTCTAATGTACTCAAATAGTAATGCTTATCAAGAGTACATATATTTACAAACATGCACATGTAGTGTAGATGTATGGATGGCCATTATTTGTATAGATGTGAAAGGATTGCACTTCGTACTACAAAACAACTGGAACGTATGCGATGAGCGATAATAGGGTATCGGAGCTGTTCGCGATGCTGCTAGAAAGCTTATAAACAATTTAATTGACAGGCAAGGGGTAGGCATCTATTAGATTGTTTTCAGCTTTCAGTCATGAAAGTAAGAAGTGATGTAAATAACTCTGATTCAAGTCATTGTTCAGTTTGTTGTTGGCGCTGCCAGTGTCTGTCTGTGAACTTGAGCTCAGTCTGGAACTCAATTGCAATTAGTTGACTGGCATTGCCATTGTGAGACCACACAGAAAACAGGCTAGACAACACACAGCCAGAAATAAAACTAATTATCCACACCCATTTGGCTAAATTAGGTAGAATTTCTTTGTTTGAGTTTAGCCTTTGTTTTGTCACACAGCACGGGTCACGACGTCCTGTCCGCCGCCATCTTGTTATCAAAATATTTCGTTATTTTTGCTGTGTTTTCGCTTACTGTCCGCTTTAGGAGGGACATATAACCAATATATCCTGTCCGCTGTCCGCTGTCCGCTGTCCGCTGTCCGCTGTCCGCTGTCCGCTGTCCGCTGTCCGCTGTCCGCTGTCCGCTGTCCGCTGTCCGCTGTCCGCTGTCCGCGTCCATGGGGTGTCCACTCATCAGGGGGACATTAACATGGCAAACCAGTCCGTACATTGACAAACTGTCCCGACATACGGGGTGTCCACTGATCAGGGGATCCGCTGAAGAAGGGGACTACTGTACTGCACTATATAAGAACTTGCCTTTTTTTATATACACTGTACAGCAAAATCTTCAAAATTTTGTAAATTAAATATTGTAATGTATCTTAACCTAGTATACCATCTGAATGGACATACCCAGGGGGAAATGTCCTATGTTTAGTCTTTACAGACCCTACAGACTGGTCCTACCTTTGAGAATCGCAGTAGCCCAATGGGCTTAATTTTATTTCGGGAATTTTTATTTGTTGTACACCATCCAGTATATTTCATCTGCAGGCTCAGGATTCTGGACCGCTTCAATTCCCTGAACTACATGTCTTAAAACTCTGGGAAGTCGGGAACAAAACATTCACATAACTTTCTTATGCCATAGAAACAGTATGTTGACTGTCTAGTCCACAGTTATATAGATACCCTTGCAAACACCATTATGTATTAATGCCAACACACATGCCTGCATACACACACACACACTCTACACACACATTCGCACTCACAAAATTGGATGGTCTTTTTACGAGTACAGTTATTGTGTTTTTACGACGCTGCCCGACACAGCCTGGAATGAAATATGAGAGTCCCATAGATTCATATTTTATTATCGCAACGAGTATACCTATCTCATGACACCCCAATCCACGGATGACAAATGACTCAATCTGTTTACTGTGTTATAATGTTACTTCACTGATATGTATTAATGAATCACTTGTGACATTTTTCCTACTATCTATGACATGTGTATGACAATACACTGAATATGTTGTCTGTATGAACCAAACACAGCCAGACGACTGAAAACATGGGCCATATTCATAGTCACTCATATGACATACCATTACCATAGGACGGGACTTATCAGTTATCTCATGTGATGATGTTTGCGTAAATTATAATGAAACTTTTGATCATAAGCATGATTACATTTAGTGTAATTTTAAACTGCACGATGATTTTAAATAGACTGAAACTTATCACATAATAATAAGCGCCATGTGTGGGTGTGAGTGCATGCATGCGTGTTTGTGTGTGTGTGCACGCGTGACTCGCCGTGAGTGCATGCATGCGTGTGTACATGCATGCATGCATACATCGGTGCATGTGTGAAGAATAACTATGATTGGGGCATAAGTGCTAGAGGAAATGGTAGATTTACAACTTTTTGTTTACTTATAAATGCTAGTTTACATCGTAGAGTCTACAAGAGCAAGTTGGTATGGCAAGATTAACATAGAACCCGGGAACTGTAATAATTATGAGTAGGGTAGAGATGCTTGACATTTATGGGTAGAGTAGAGAAATAATTAGTGCCTGAACACTATAGGACTGAATGAGTCGGAGAAGCATGGGTAGGGTAGAGTTGGAGAAGGTGTTTGGCACTGGGGGTAGGGTACAGCTTTAACTGATATTTGAGTATGATATGGGTCGAATTGATTAGGTACTTTGCACTAGTAGGTAGGGTTCGTTAATTTACGTCAGGGTATAACTGGATTAGGTGCTTGGTATTTGTGGTAAAGTTATAATTGATGTCTGAAGTCACTCTGGGTAGGGTAGAGTTGGAGTACGTCATATGTGCTTAGCACTAGTGGACAGGGTACAATTATAACTGGTTCCTACAGTTAGTAGAAATGGAATAAACTGTTGGTCAGCTGGAATAGAAAACCCTTAGTACGTATTATATAAAACATGGCATAATCCCCTGGAAAGTGAACACCGGAATATATACTAAAGTCACATACTTGTCACCGAGTCCAGTGCCCAAGGCTAATGTTGCTGACAGAACATGCTGTGTCAGATAATGACAGGGACAGTGTGAACTGACGGCAATAACAACAATGTCAGATTACCTTCAACCTTGACATGACATCAGACTGAGATTACACCTGACACAGTCTCGTAACTGATGTTTGTGTCTGCATTAATTGGAGGAACACATGAGATGGCTGGTTAGTAATTAATTGACATATCAACATAAGTAAGTCTGTTGTTCTCTTGTTCCCTGCAGTCTGGAGTCAGACTGGACACTGGTCAGTCTTGCTCTTGTCCTGTCACTGGTCCCATGTTGCAACCTGTGTCCAGTTTCCCAATCTCCCTCCCTCCCATCGATCTCCACTCCCTTCCCCGTCTCCCTCTCAATCTCCACTTCCTTCCCCATCTCTCTCTCTCAATCTCCACTCCCTTCCCCATCTCCCTCTCAATCTCCACTTCCTTCCCCATCTCTCTCTCAATCTCCACTCCCTTCCCCATCTCTCTCTCAATCTCCACTCCCTTCCCCATCTCCCTCTCAATCTCCACTTCCTTCCCCATCTCTCTCTCAATCTCCACTCCCTTCCCCATCTCTCTCTCTCAATCTCCACTCCCTTCCCCATCTCTCTCTCAATCTCAACTCCCTTCCCCATCTCTCTCTCAATCTCCACTCCCTTCCCCATCTCTCTCTCTCAATCTCCACTCCCTTCCCCATCTCTCTCTCAATCTCCACTCCCTTCCCCATCTCTCTCTCTCAATCTCCACTCCCTTCCCCATCTCTCTCTCAATCTCCACTCCCTTCCCCATCTCTCTCTCAATCTCCACTCCCTTCCCCATCTCTCTCTCAATCTCCACTCCCTTCCCCATCTCTCTCTCTCAATCTCCACTCCCTTCCCCATCTCTCTCTCAATCTCCACTCCCTTCCCCATCTCTCTCTCAATCTCCACTTCCTTCCCCATCTCTCTCTCTCTCAATCTCCACTCCCTTCCCCATCTCCCTCTCAATCTCCACTCCCTTCCCCATCTCCCTCTCAATCTCCACTCCCTTCCCCATCTCTCTCTCAATCTCCACTCCCTTCCCCATCTCCCTCTCAATCTCCACTCCCTTCCCCATCTCTCTCTCTCAATCTCCACTCCCTTCCCCATCTCTCTCTCAATCTCCACTCCCTTCCCCATCTCTCTCTCAATCTCCACTCCCTTCCCCATCTCTCTCTCAATCTCCACTTCCTTCCCCATCTCTCTCTCTCAATCTCCACTCCCTTCCCCATCTCTCTCTCAATCTCCACTCCCTTCCCCATCTCTCTCTCAATCTCCACTCCCTTCCCCATCTCCCTCTCAATCTCCACTCCCTTCCCCATCTCCCTCTCAATCTCCACTCCCTTCCCCATCTCTCTCTCAATCTCCACTCCCTTCCCCATCTCCCTCTCAATCTCCACTCCCTTCCCCATCTCTCTCTCAATCTCCACTCCCTTCCCCATCTCTCTCTCAATCTCCACTCCCTTCCCCATCTCCCTCTCAATCTCCACTCCCTTCCCCATCTCCCTCTCAATCTCCACTCCCTTCCCCATCTCCCTCTCAATCTCCACTCCCTTCCCCATCTCCCTCTCAATCTCCACTCCCTTCCCCATCTCCCTCTCAATCTCCACTCCCGTCCCCATCTCTCTCTCAATCTCCACTCCCTTCCCCATCTCCCTCTCAATCTCCACTCCCTTCCCCATCTCTCTCTCAATCTCCACTCCCTTCCCCATCTCCCTCTCAATCTCCACTCCCTTCCCCATCTCTCTCTCAATCTCCACTCCCTTCCCCATCTCTCTCTCAATCTCCACTCCCTTCCCCATCTCTCTCTCAATCTCCACTCCCTTCCCCATCTCTCTCTCAATCTCCACTCCCTTCCCCATCTCTCTCTCAATCTCCACTCCCTTCCCCATCTCCCTCTCAATCTCCACTCCCTTCCCCATCTCCCTCTCAATCTCCACTCCCTTCCCCATCTCTCCTCAATCTCCAGTCTGCCTTCCCCTTGTGATCTCCCCCTCAAGTGAACCACTTGTCACAGAGTCAACCGCTAGCTAATGTTGCTGACAGAATATGTGGCATTAGATAATGACAATGAAAGTGTGAAACCACGATACTAACAACAATACCTGACTACCATGACATGCACATTACTGTTGATTACACTCATTGTCTGTTAGAACTGATGTCTGTGCATTTAATTGGAGGGACACTCACATGTGGTGAGTGAGTAGTCAACAACCAGATCTATGTAAACATGTCTCTTATTCTCTTGTTTTTTCCTACTGGAGTCCATGGACAGAGTAGTCACTGGTCAACCCTAGTGGGTATGGTAGAGTTATAATTAGTGGCTGAGCACTTTGGGTAAGGTAGAGTTATAATTAGTGCCTGAGCACTTTGGGCACGGTAGAGTTATAATTAGTGCCTGAGCACTTTGGGCATGGTAGAGTTATAATTAGTGCCTGAGCACTTTGGGTAAGGTAGAGTTATAATTAGTGCCTGAGCACTTTGGGTAAGGTAGAGTTATAATTAATGGCTGAGCACTTTGGGTAAGGTAGCTCTAGTTATAATTAGTGCCTGAGCACTTTAGGTAAGATGGAGTTATAATTAGTGCCTGAGCACTTTGGGTAAGGTAGAGTTATAATTAGTGCCTGAGCAGTTTGGGTATGGTAGAGTTAAAATTAGAACCTGAGCACCTTTGGTAAGGTAGAGTTATAATTAGTGGCTGAGCACTTTGGGTAAGGTAGAGTTATAATTAGTGGCTGAGCACTTTGGGTAAGGTAGAGTTATAATTAGTGCCTGAGTACTTAGGCTATGGTAGGCCTACTGCAGCAGTTACAGTGTTTGTCTCTAGCGGACACAGTTGTGGAACATGCTATATACTGTTGCACGAGACTGTTTTCTACGTACTTAATAGTTTGGTCAAGTAATCATACAATGATAATACATTACATGCTTTGCATTGACACTGAGACGAATTACACAGTGGATTATTAAATGTTTCGAGGAACTGGGTATCATACTATGATTAGAAGAACACTATTCAGAAAAAAGTATTGATACAATCTGATACCTAATAATCTGACATCTGTATGGAACACTGTGACCTTGGCCTACTCCCGTCAAGGTCACCCACATAGAATTTAGATGTACTGCACCTAATGATCTATCAATGCTTTGTCACGTCTCGGTTTAGCAGTTTTTTGTGTGGATCATGTCATTGAAAATACACAGACATTGTACAAAGATTCCAAAGTCATAATTAGGCTCTATCAGAGGTAATCCAGTCTACTGCAGACTTCAAAGGCTCCTGTGGTCACACCTCAGTAGGTGGTCGGCTATTTTAAACAACCACAGTCATATTGACAATAGACGTGGATGACATGACAGTAATTGGCTATGGATCACGTCACGCTATACATGGTCCTGTGGTTTGGTTGCTACACAGCAAGAAACCGCAAAGTGACAATAGACCAGAATACTGTATCAATGTCGCGGTTGAATAAAAGCAGTTCCTCTTATAGAATGTAATTATTACGATAAATCAGAACAGAACGAGGGGTCAAATATATATGATTATTTTAAGTAGTACTTAGTACTTACTCAGTTACTGTTCTGCTGAAACAAGAGAATTAGTTCATAGCTGTAACTAGATATCAAACCTCCTGTATTTTGGATGGGTACAGTTTGTTTTCGATGGGTAAACAAATTAATGGACAGGTGAAAATTTGAGGAGCAACAAATCTTTATATTATTCACAATGTTGTGGACATTTAGACACTGGATTGAATTTGTGCACACATGCATGCCCAAATGTATGTCCAATAAATTATACTCAAATCATAACTTTATGCAGGGTAGAAATGTGGGTGGACGGGTAAAAAATGAAGGCGCAAAAAACGTCTACCAAAACCAAAGATATTGTTAGTTATGCTTTGAAAGTGAGTGTAAATGGTGTCACATGTATGTGTGTTTGTAGTACATTTAAGGTCATCAGACACCTTTGAAAGTTTGTAAACTGGCTTAACAGTTAACATCCATGTGTCCACCAAAACATGTGTGATTGGCAATAATAATGTTATCCTGCATAAAGCCCCGACTCAAATTGGCAATTTGTCTGCAAGTGAAAATCAAGACTGTTTTCAGGGGTGAGTGTTCGTTCATTCATTTGGTCTATTTTCTCAACTTCTGGGTGATGCTAAACTGGCTCGTTGCAGATCTAACATTTCAGGGCCTCCTCAGCCCAAATCAGCTCCCTAGACTGCACTAGATTTAACCACAAATATTTGGGTTTGGGCATGGGCCAAAAATAGGTGGCACAAGAATTTTTACTTGCTGCAAAAGCATCCTTCCTCACTTTGGCTACAACGGGTTACTGTGATTAGATGTGCTAAATACCATCCAAGACACAAAATTAATCGATCAACTGAACAAGGGACCATTTCAAAATGCAGAAATGGAAAATAATAAAACCTAATTATAACGAATATGAATACATTTATTTCAGGTAAAAACCCATATACAGTTGATGCATACACATAAAAAGCATTTGAAAGGTAAATATGTTAAACAATGAGTAGATGAAAAATGTAATAAGGCTGTCAGTTAGATAAGTGTAAAAGTGTAGTATAACAGTTAAAATAATGCGCTATGTATATGATTGTATAATAAATATGTAACTTATACATGTAGATAAACACTGTTTGAAAATAAAAAGTAAACAAAGAATGGATAAAATAAACAATTTGATAAGTTATATAGACAAATTAATAACTTAAAAAAAAAATAATAAACATAATATGCAAGACACAATATCAATCATACTGGTTTACATGTACAGTAATTTGGCCCAGCTATTCCACATTGGAGCAATAGTTTATAAGCACTATAATGACCTATGGTGCCAATGTGACCCCCCTCCTGGGTGCCTTAGTGACACAATGTTATAGGGCCAGACATTAAAATTGTTAATTATGGTACATAGAAATACACCATACCTTGATATATATATATATATATATATATATATATATATATATATATGTATATATATATATATATATATATATATATATATATATAATATATATATATATATATATATATATATAATATATATACATAAAACCTATGCGGAAAGAATTATTTGTACCCGGTTTATTCAGTATATTGCAGTGTGATATACTTTTTTGTGATTGTAAGTTTTGAAACTACACCTCAATTCAGTCAGTGCCACAGCCACACGTATACATGGAAACATTAATGGTAACGCAGGATATGCCTTAGTTTGAAAAGAAAGCTCTGATGACAGAGCGAAGGACAACTGTGAAGTTCACGGGTTATTTATAAAGATAACAAACTACGACAAACACCTTTACAACTGAGGACTGGTGTATTGATACGAGTGTTTGCCTTACTGCACTTTAAGCATTCTATATAAAGTGTATCTAGGCCAATGGATGGACGGAAATGGTCAATTCGTCAAACTATATCAAACATTTATTACCTTTTGAAAGGAAATGCTAGTCAGCATAATACGTTGCACTGTACATGTACAAAATTAAAAGTTGTTACACACAACGTGACAATTTTTTATTTTAAACTGAAAATGTCTCTTAAGTAAATATTACTGTACATAATATGTTTAGTAAAAGTACAGCTTCGTTATGTGTGTGTAAAATTGCTTGTCTGTATAAAATTATGCAATAACAACATCAATGTATAAATGCTGTTCAAACACTGCATAATGTAGTCGTCTGATTGCAGTCATTCCTGACAATCCCAACAAGACGAGCCAAATAGGGCACATTAAACCAACCAGCCAGCTACAAATATTAAATAACTATTCTAGGCATGGCAGATAAACATTGCAGGTCCATTTCACATGAGCTAGTTACTTTAAATATAGAGACAAGTCCCACAAAGTATTTATAAACATAATATATGCAATATTAAGTAATGATAATGTACAGCATAAATATGTTGTTAGCAACACCTAAGACTGCAAATTATCTTAGTAACAGTTAGTTAACACTTATCACTGATAAACAGAGAATCTGTGTAAAGTTGGCAACACTTCTGGTATTATTAACACCCAATAATTGCAGTAATTAACGCTTGCCAAGAGTTGCAAAACAGGAAATTGGAATTCCAAAAGCTGGCAACTAGTATTTTTATCTTTAAACAAATATAAAGTCACAGGAAAAATCATAGATATAAAGTCACAATTTGGGGCCAGGAAAATAAGTCATTTAATTAAGTAATTTATTTAATAATAATAATTTGAAATACATACATTAAATTCAATGTTTTGCAATTATCAAAGTGCGGTTAATTCAACAAAATGATATTTTATTTAAGCAAATGTTTTATTATTAAACCAAATACTCGTCTGAACATAATTAATATTTTCATTCTATTTTTAACACACCTGTACAATTAAAACTGACCACTAGAGCAATCAAACTTAATTATGCACATTGAATTCATAGTTATCTGAAGTTAATTTTGATTATTAAAACAAATGTAATATTTCCAACACACTACAATTACAAAGTTACATTTATGTAACTCTGTTTTAAAAGTATCTCAGGTAATTAATCTATGTTGTCACAATTCTAGATCTATGTGAACTAGTTCCTGGCTTGACTTACATCGATAGACTCAATTACAATTTATTAGTACACAGCATCATAAAACCTCTTAAGTTACAATTAATCACACAAAGGCTACCAGGTAATGTCCTATGACAGACCCAGTTCCACAGGTGGTCTGCTTACTCTAATAAAGCTTCATTTGCCATTGTCAGCAAAGTTATTGTTAACATTTCCCATTCAAAGTCTCTCTTTTCTAACAATCACAGAGTTTGTAATTTATGTAATTGAGCCTATCAGTGTAAGACAAGACAGGAACTACTTCACACAGATCTAGAATTGTGACAACATAGATTAATTAATTACCCAAGATACTTTTAAAACAGTCACATAAAAAATCAGTTAAAAAAGTCGCAAGAAAAAGTTATAACTTTAAATTGTGAGTTCTTTGTAATTGTAGCATATTGGAAATATTACAATTGTTTATTAATCAAAATTAATTTCAGATAACTATAAATTCAAAGTGCATAAGTTTGATTGCTCTAGTGGTCAGTCTTAATTGTACAGTTTGTTAAAAATAGAATGAAAATTCCGAGTCCTATCTCCCAGTCACTTGGACAGGCTGATTGACTGGGACAGGGTAAAACTTGTGTGAACCTGTTATTATTCTAGATGCCGCCATTGCAATATCATGCCTAAAGGAAAGGTTCAGGTTTCTTGTGAATCATAATGTCGACTGCAAACTATTTGGGCTGGTAAAATTTCCTGGTACATGATTCATGGAGGTGGGTCATGACTGGCAAATGGAGTATGCTGCTGATAATGACCAAAAATTATAGTTCTTGTTCAGAATTGTGTTTTATAGAAAACACTCCTTTTACATGAGATACCATGTATTTAGGTCAAAGGTCAATACCATTAAACAAATATTTTTTATTCAACTTCATTTCATACAGAAACAGTTATGAAGCTTGTCAAGCTATAAGCCACAGCGAACACTACATCAGAAGTTAGACGTTGAAGGAATATCTGGTCCCATGTAGTCTACATTATAACTGATAACATACTTTAATTTCAAGATTATACTAATTGTCTATGTACATGTAATTGTGAGTGATGTATACACTGATTTTCATGGGTAAAATAACCACATACTTCTTCCACAAATCATGATATTTAATGTGGCTTTCTACAAGCAAGCACTGTACACAGACTGCCGTGGTGTACATGTCCACAAACATGAACTCAAGAAAATGTAACAAATTCAACTCACTGCTTTGCCGCCTCAGCCATAAAGCACATCATTAATGGAGATATTTTAAGACGCCACCTTTTTATTTTGGCACAGCCTTCTGGTGGGTACTTTATGGGTGGTGTTTATTTTCAGCCTTACAAAAATAACTGACCTCATTTATCTTCTATGCCAGGCTGTTAAATACGATGTGAAACAGTCACAAAAACTGGGTTCTGAGTACAGTATCATTTCACTCTCACGGATGGATGAAAATAGCAACCACAATATCGTCAACATAAACATGTTTGTGTGACAATTTCACAAAATCGTCATCACCAGTGGAAGTTTGTTATTCACTAAAACGCAACCTGATGATGATCACGAATTTGTGTCTAGATTCTATGAATATATGGGTCTACTGGGGATGGTTTGTTTTAGTGCTATAACCATTTGCCATAAACCGGGACACTTTAGGCCTGGTGCATGTCTGCTAGGAAGGTCTCAGTGAACGCATGGCAACATAAATCATCACTACAATCAGCTCGCGGTCTTCTACAGCCTGGTTATGATGGCCGTCAAGGATTTGGACCACACAGCCTCATATAATCACTGGTTCCCAAGTCGGAGGACTGCTAATTTTAGAAATCCCAAGAGAAGAATATAACTGAACCATGCTGGCGATACGAACACATCATTACCCATGTCTACTCATCAAAGGGATTACTACAAGTACACCAGACATTTTCATTACTAGTGGTTATATTTAGAAATCCCAAATGTGAAATATTCCGGATATATGTAAGAATAATAGAGCCATAAGCCCATAAGCATGCAGTATACGCTTTAGATGAAGCTAATAAAAGTGCGCTAACCGCGTCAAATGAATGCTATGATGAATGCACAACATACAAAATGCTTATTTAGCTCTGATACAGAGTAAAGACTGGCAGTTCTACTTGTTATAACTGTCATACTTTGGACAACAGCATCACGGACAAAACTGACCCATAGGTATTATATGTAAGGTGGTACCTCTTAATTTTGTTCCTGGAATGCCACATTTCATAGAAATAAATCAGACAGAGTTAGGACTCACTCTGCCCCTACCATAAATGTTTCATCAACTGAAATAAAAATAGTGACTGACTATATCTGGGCAATTTTACATTAAAACCTATTTACATTTATGTTGTGGCTTTTGTTGTTCCAGAATTCACGACCTTTGGAAACAGCACTCTAGGCATAATTAAGAGTTAAAAGGAGTAGAATTTAGATTCTCATCTAAGCTCTCACTGGATGATGAGAGTGACGAACACTGGAGGGATCAGACTGATCAAGCAATTCAAAGGTGCAAAGTACTTACTGTCACTGGTCTCAGTGTTTGAAACAAGATTAAGACAAGAAAACAGTGACAGGCTGAGTCGACTGTTAGGTTAAGAAGAAAACATCAAAAGCACTGATTGACAAGGCAAATAGACCCTGTGTCCATTTCCCCTCAATTACATTGATAGCATAAATTAATAATGGACCTAGACACCATTTTCGATGACATCAAAAATAAACCCTATAGATAGATTACCTACCTCAGGTGAAAACGAAAGCCGAGACCCGAGCTTTCTCGATTGCCGCACCAACGGTGTGGAATTTGCTTCCTGCCAGTGTTAAATCAGAAGGTTATATAGTTTCAATCGACGTCTAAAAACCTATCTCTTTAATGCTGCCTATCCAGCTAGCCTCCGTAGCCTCCTAGCTTCTTCATCCATCCATTGATGACTCACGCATTGCTTTTGATTACGAGTTTGCTTAATCGCTTGGTTTTGTCACGCCACTGAGCTTGATCTTCGAGGATATTGGCGCAAAAGAAGTCATTGTTATTATTACCTCTATTGTAGAAATTCATCACTGGTTCAAAATGCTATATTCTATAGGGAAAATGGACCCAGTGTCCACATTCAGTATACACTGTGTCACCACAACTACTCAGTACTGCCTGGCAGGGTGAACCAGTATCCCACATGGGAAGCGGAAAGAACCACCCAGCTGTTGAAAAAGAATGACAACTGCTACTTAGGCAGGAAAACATGTTTAGAAAGAAGCCAAACAGACAACTGAACAAACCTACAAACATGGAACTGTAGCCTTTACTTGGCCGTGAGGCCTAGTAAGATAGACCTGCAGGTAAGGTAATAAAAACAGACATCTAATGTTACTGGTGCAAACTGAAGCTTTCTAACTATGCAAGAAGGCGCTAGCATTAGCTCTACCAAAACTAGAAAGGTGCCTTCTTAAGTAATTAGTTCCATTAATTAGCACATCTCACAGTTTAATCCGAAACAACATCTTGCAGTTTCCGCTCATCAGTGCTTCATGGCGTTATCTTACTGATTTTCTGGAGATGTGACATCCAGGAATTATGCTGTATTATGTAAGCATTTCATATTGCCTGGCTAATTAGACCTGTCACTGTTCATCTAGTATGCTTCTAGTTCTATGCTGGTGTCTCCATCGGCCTCTAATTACCTTATTTCTAGAGGATGCTTGGCATGCATTGCTTTCTGCGAACACATAATAAAATACACAATAAATAGCACATTTTTACTGAGAATATGTAGGCCTATTTTAATAATAAACACAATCTAAGTTTATGTTATTATGTATATTATATATATATATATATATATATATATATATATATATATGTATGTTAAATTTTCAATTGTTCCACATTTGAAATCATTTTTGTTATACACTTAAATCCTTGCTCAATGGGTACACTGGTCATTCTGTTGGCAATTTGTTTTCAATGTTTTATCACTATCCTTGATAAATGGTGTGTTTAGAACAATTTATGGGAACGCTTAAATGAAAATAGGTAAACAATTAAAATGCAGCTTACATGCACTCTTGATGACATTATTCATACAGAGAAGTGCGGTGCAGCAATAGTCCCATGCCTGTTGCATGGCTAATGCCAATTCATGAATGAATCAGCAGAAAATCTATTTTATCTGCCCAGCAGCTTAATAACTAGGATTGACAAATCACTGATTCCTCACACAGAATACTGCAATTAGCAATTAAAGAATATTTATAATTGCCATGTACCAAAATGTGCTGAATTAGTGGAAATCATTGCAAGTGCATATTTTTAAACATACCGCCTTTTTATATTTTACATATAAGTAAATAAATTTGAACACCGACTGATTACCAATTCAACAACAACAACAACAACAACAACAACAACAACAACAACAACAACAACTTACAGAATGCACCTTCCTTCATGCATATAGCAACAGCTTTAAGCAGAGACCTGTCCACCAATCATTTGGATGGGTAAATCCTCTTGTGGGCGGGTAAAAATATCACTTGACTGATAGAAAATGAAGGTGCAAAAAACGTCTACAAAAAGTTTAGATATTGTCAATTATGCCCTCGAAAACGGGTGTCACATATGTGTTTGTATTTTATTTCAGGTCATAAAACACATCTCAACTGACTAGTATGTATACAATTATATATGGGTTAACATCCACGTGTCCACCAACATTGTGTGACTAGCAAAAATGTTTTGCTGCATAAAGTTCTAATTATATGACTGATAAGTCGCTCAATCCTATTTTACAGATTTATAGAATATTGCAATTAGCAATACATAATAAATATGTATGCCACGTATCACCTTTAAGAATGCAGAATCTATGGATGGATGTCTGTGCAGTTTGTAATAAAAAACAAGTGCTTATATATATATATATATATATATATATATATATATATATATACCTATAACATATATACATATGTACATACATACACACACACATACATATAATTATATATATTATACCCATATATGTAATATATATATATATATATATATATATATATATATATATCACTTGATTGTCTGAAAAAAATCAACCAGTCCTGATCATCATCAACATAATCACATTTTACAGATTTGTAACTCTCCAGGAGCCATTATATTATGGGGCTGTTCTACTGTTCTACCAATTAGCACATAAACTGCAGTTAATTGGTGCAATAAATCAATCCCTTGATGTATGATTGTAGCCAGTCATGGGGAGGGAGACCTGTATGAAATAGAAGTTCACCCTTACTTCAACTAAAACCATGATCACTGGCTCAGTGCTGAAATGCTTCTACTACACCCTTACAAAAAGCATATTTGAGTCTGGGTGCATGATTTAGCTTAGTACAGATTCATGAGATTCTGAAACTGTTTGACTGCATTACCTGTGAATCTGAAGATGGCAGTTTGAAAACATGAGTTTTTGTAGTGTTAATGTACCCTGTCTTCATAGCTTTATATGCAGAGACCCGTCCACCCATCATATTTGAACGGGTAAAAACCGTCATGGATGGGTAGAAATGTGGGTGGACAGGTAGTAGACGGGTAAAAAAATGAAGGAGCAAAAAAATACTTACAAAAGCAGATATTGTCAGTTATACCTCAAAAGTGTGTGTAAATTGTGTCACGTGTGTTTGTAGTCCATTTTTAATATGTATATGTATATATATATATATATATATATATATATATATATATATATATATATATATAATATATGTATAATATATATATATATATATATATATATATATATATATATATATATATATATGTACATGAGTTAAAATCCACATGTCCACCAAAAAATGTATCCTGCATAATGCCCTGATATGTGGCTCATATGAAATTAAACTGACTTACTGTTGCTTCAAGAAATCACAGTACTCAGATTGGCAAGAAAACTGTTTTCAGAATGCACATGTATAATTTATTGTATATGGTGCTTGCCTGTAGGGTTGGTTGACTGCCCAGGTAGTCAATGAATTGACTCACTGACCACAGTGGGTCAACTGCACAACTCCACAAGAGACCTCCATTGACCACTGTGAACTTACTCAGGTTATTCTTACAGATAACACAATAGCCATGCACCTGAGCCAATAGCTAATGGCAAGCACATTCATGTATGTATATATGGGGATTATTGCATGAACAGCCATACAGGGCTACATACATGTATTCACAGTGCAATTCATAATAGAACTCTTGTCATACATACAAATACTAGCATTACAACACATGCTAGACTAACAAGAATCTTGTTTCATTGTTCATAGTTAATTTGCATACTTTCATGGAACTGCAATGCATGGCTTTATGGTTGGAGAAATGCAGGGAGGAGTGTAGGAGATATCAAACATAAGCGCAATTGACTATCAGTTTGAATCAGACACACAAAACTACTTCTTCACAGAACTGGTGCTACAGTCAGGTTTTCAACTCGGGCAATTTTAACCCATCTTTTACAGATTGTATTTTTAATATTGATATTTTCAAACCCTTCCTTGATGCAAGAATATACTGGTAGATCTGATAGAAATAATAACTCAGGTGCCTGCTTCAAATGACGGTGAAATGAATGAAATGCCATTCCTGTTGCCTGAATCTTGATGGTGATTCACAGGTTCTATGCCATACTATGTAGAATGTACAGATATGTTAAAATGTCCCTAGCCATGGGCATCTAGTTCTGACATAAATTTATTTTACTGTTCAGACTTAATAGAAAAACACAGATTTCAAATGAAAAAGAGAGGATTTTAAATGCCATTCTTGGCTGAATCTTGATGGTGATTCATGGGGACTATGCTGTACTATGCAAATATTAAATGTTTGATGGTCATACTCTATAGCGTTATTCATAGATCATAAATATTCAGTTAGTTCTGCGTTGTACCCATAATGCTAAAACAAACCTTCCCGATAACATGAATTGCAAACGTATCTAGCACTAAAACTCAAAGCTTAGTGTGCATGTGTACGTGTGTGCACACACATGCATACTATATAGTATACATGCATACTATATAGTATACATGCATACTATGTATGTATGTATGTATGTATGTATGTATGTATGTATGTATGTATGTATGTATGTATGTATGTATGTATGTATGTATGTATGTATGTATGTATGTATGTATGTATGTATGTATGTATGTATGTATGTATGTATGTATGTATGTATGTATGTATGTATGTATGTATGTATGTATGTATGTATGTATGTATGTATGTATGTATGTATGTATGTATGTATGTATGTATGTATGTATGTATGTATGTATGTATGTATGTATGTATGTATGTATGTATGTATGTATGTATGTATGTATGTATGTATGTATGTATGTATGTATGTATGTATGTATGTATGTATGTATGTATGTATGTATGTATGTATGTATGTATGTATGTATGTATGTATGTATGTATGTATGTATGTATGTATGTATGTATGTATGTATGTATGTATGTATGTATGTATGTATGTATGTATGTATGTATGTATGTATGTATGTATGTATGTATGTATGTATGTATGTATGTATGTATGTATGTATGTATGTATGTATGTATGTATGTATGTATGTATGTATGTATGTATGTATGTATGTATGTATGTATGTATGTATGTATGTATGTATGTATGTATGTATGTATGTATGTATGTATGTATGTATGTATGTATGTATGTATGTATGTATGTATGTATGTATGTATGTATGTATGTATGTATGTATGTATGTATGTATGTATGTATGTATGTATGTATGTATGTATGTATGTATGTATGTATGTATGTATGTATGTATGTATGTATGTATGTATGTATGTATGTATGTATGTATGTATGTATGTATGTATGTATGTATGTATGTATGTATGTATGTATGTATGTATGTATGTATGTATGTATGTATGTATGTATGTATGTATGTATGTATGTATGTATGTATGTATGTATGTATGTATGTATGTATGTATGTATGTATGTATGTATGTATGTATGTATGTATGTATGTATGTATGTATGTATGTATGTATGTATGTATGTATGTATGTATGTATGTATGTATGTATGTATGTATGTATGTATGCATGATAATTAGTTTTAAATAACTCATAAACTCAATAAACCAACACCGACTGTATGTTGATTTATCTGAGACTGAGACAAGTAATGGTGAATTAACATATACATACTCCCTGTTCAAGGAAGCCAGTAGAGCCACATGTCTACTCCGGTATCGTACTCTGGTCGTGCTCCTGGCATGGCCAATACATACACGGAAGCCGAGAAGCAACATTGCCAAAAGCCGGGTAGGCTAGCCTAGAAACCTGTGTTCAGGATACCTCAATAATGTTCATTTCTAAGCAACCGAGTCACGCTATCATTCAACGCACTTGCCAGGCTATGCCAGCACACATCAGTGGGTAGGCTATAAATTACGTACTTCTGGGACAGCCCCTCCCCCTAGCACCGGCGTAGTAAATCTATCCACCCCGTCCCCGGCTGCCTTCCCGACTCGATCGATCAGCGCCAGCCCTACTCCTAGGCCCCAGTCTGCGTCCTGGTATAAGCAAACCGACACTCACCTAGCGTCGTTTTTAAGTCCAAGTCTTCTAGTTTGTACTTTTGTCGCAAATCCATTTCACCGTCTGCATTGTTTGCATTATTTGTGTCCAGCGCTGGAGGCGTCGATTCCGAACGAGGAACGTTGTTTTCCGGGCGTGTCCGGTGCCGGGACCGGGAGACGCCGGCAGAGTTTCTCGGGGAAGTCATAGCGCCCGGCGGCGTCCCGCGTAAAGGCTAAAGCTACCGTTTTGTCGTCCGACGACCGATTTCAAACGCTTGTAAATCCGACAACGAATCGTGTGTTGCTAGTTGAATACTTTGTCTACGTGAAGCGACCAATTCGTGCCTAGTCCGCGACGAACACATTGGTATTTAGAAGGCGACGAGACTCCATAACAAACTCAACTTGATCGCAGGGACTCTACTCAGCCTCCGTGAAGCTTCGTCAGACGTAACCGAGGCTTCGACAGACGTTGCCAACTACGCTATAAATACAGCCAATGAAACCTACCGTCGGCGCCGCGATCTCGCGGCTATATTACTTTGCACAAATCTCTGTCGCACAACGCATCGAACAATGCATAATTACTACAGCCACAGGCGTTTGGCAGCCAATCATGGGGCATATTTAGTGTAATCAATCTAGCGATTACACTATCTTTTTAATGCAAGAGTTAAATTTTCAACATTGAGAATTATACGTGAAATTATCATACAAGTTGAATGGAAACTCGTTAAGATAGCTATCATAGGCTGTAAGTAATTAACACTTTTTCGGAGTAGACTTATACATTGACCTCTTGCTAACTATCTATATATCGTGTTGTTCCACTACACGCTTTAGCATAGATAGTTAATGGAAAACTAATTAAATTAAATACAATTTTGATTCCTCTTAATACTAATCTGGAGCCACTGTTAAAACCCCCTAGATAGATTCCTGTCAACACATGCAATATAATATTAATTATGATCACGAATCAGGCCTGTAGGCTAGAGTGCGTTCAGTGCGTTTGCAACCCCTGCGGTGAAGTGATTTCGTTGAATTACGTTTTAAGTGTTCAGTTGGATTTGTTGGAGTCCTGGGGTCCAGTTGTGAGTGTGAAGAAGGTTCAGCGGGAGTATTGTTGCATGCCTTAACATGAGTATCTCCTTGTGAATTTATTACAAATTGAATGGGGTGTAGTTTGACCTTTTGTAATGACGAGGGGTACGCAATTACAGTTTAAAACCCACATTGTTGAACATCTAGTTGTACTGCACAAGCGTCTGAACCCTGAAGCTTGATGGGGACTTAGCCCCGCCACCCCCCCCCCCCCCGAAAGGATGGCTTAATCCCCATATCTAAGTGCATTTTTAAGGGCTGAATATAGGCGTAGCTCCCCAATATTTAGAAAATAGTGTCAGGGCGGGCGGGCGGGCGGGCGGGCGGAGACATATACTAGTTTATAATATAAATGAATGTGTTGTAATGCACTCACTATGCATCCGCCTATGTACGTACTGCAGTTTTTTATTGTACAAGAGATGTTACGTGACGAGTGGTGACAGAAGGCTGATTGCAACGAGGAGATTCTCCAGTCAAAACGTAATTTTTGTGCATGTCAATTGGAGAACAAAATACAAGGCACAAGCCGCGGACTAAACGATACATCTAAAAAGTGAAACATCAGCGACACTTCGGAACATTACCGCAAAACAGTGTCACCAGTAAGTAAACAGTAGGGTAGTGCTGAAGCTAAAACTCAACCCCGAGTTGGTGGTGCTGCATGCCTACTCAATAATGCGAATATGGTTGTTTAGTCGGTCTCGCTAGCGTTACACCAAGCCGGGTTATGAGTTTGCGCTGTTGACATTGTCCAAGAGTTATGACGTGACCACTCATTGAAGATACAACTAGGAAGTGGAAGCTATTATTACACAGTCGTACGTCACATCAGTTAGCACATTCCGATTGATCACCATCAGGCAAAACAGATCCATCCAGATGCACGTGTAGTTGTCACGTAACAAAGACATATTTAAGAGGACATTAAAGACTGATACAATAATGCACAAACGTACGCGCACAGATACACAGACACACACACACACACGCGCACACGCGCGCGCATGCACGCACACGCACACGCACACGCACACGCACACGCACACGCACACGCACACGCACACGCACACGCACACGCACACGCACACGCACACGCACACGCACACGCACACGCACACGCACACGCACACGCACACGCACACGCACACGCACACGCACACGCACACGCACACGCACACGCACACGCACACGCACACGCACACGCACACGCACACGCACACGCACACGCACACGCACACGCACACGCACACGCACACGCACACGCACACGCACACGCACACGCACACGCACACGCACACGCACACGCACACGCACACGCACACGCACACGCACACGCACACGCACACGCACACGCACACGCACACGCACACGCACACGCACACGCACACGCACACGCACACGCACACGCACACGCACACGCACACGCACACGCACACGCACACGTATGATACATTTTCGCAGCCGTCTCATCATAACTTCTGATTTTTTTGGGGGAGCAGAACGGTATATCTGCCACCCATCCACCGAAATTCCAGGGGACAGTTGCCCCCTTGCCCGGCTTTTCCCTGGTCTACCGGAAATAAAGAATTACTATTAGTTTAGCAGTAATAATTATAATTATGCACTCTCAGTGTGCATGTCGATTCAGGCATTGCACGTTTGTCAGCATTCCGATCCAGTAGAAAAATACACGCAGCGGCACGGATCAATTTTACGTTCGAATTGTCTCAGATTTCAAATGACACCGTTTCTTTTTCCCGCTTGTGATAGATAATTCAGTTACCATTGCAGTAATTACAATTTAATTAAACAAACTATCAAGTTCCACTACATTTTGGTGCAGAACGGCGCCACTCAAAGTGGATATATCTCACCATAACCACATTTATACAAAAGACTATAGTTTCTGCGCGCGACATGTCCAAATTCGTAGAGTGCCGCAAGCGCAAACGTTAGCAGTCGTCTTTTCGTCGCGAATACTGCTGTAACATTAGCTAGAAGAAGTAAGTTAAAAGGAAGAATGAATAAATTCACACCAAATCACAGATGAATACTTATGTTATTCTGGAAGCAGTTCAACGTGCTTAGCTGCATAGTTAAAACAAACTCGTTCATCGCCAGCCTATTGCGGCTGGCTAGTATTGGCGAGATTGTAACAAATTTCTGACTGTTGTTTGACTTTTTGAGTGAATTATTATGACGGAGCAAACACTGTAGTTGTAAATGAAAACCCTAAAACTAGGATTACCACCCATCCCCTCAAGTACGGAATATTCTGTACTTATGAGATAATGATTGTATCCTTTTTAATAAGAACGGAGGTCCTATATGTTCCACTACAATCAAAAAGGAGCTGCTAAGATATTCAAGGACAACAAATCGGCACTTCCTCCGAATGCAGCTTTCCAGAAACTTTCGTCACAGATATCTATGCTTCGTAAATAGAAACTGTCTGTCATTAGCTAGAACAATTCAAACTGTTAAAAGAAATAATTAAATTTTATTCCCTGTTACATTTGCTCGTTTTAGTAATAAATACTAGTTTTATTTACAACAGAACATGCATGCCAATTCATGATTCAGTCCGACGTCGACAAAACTGTCTCTGAAGCAAAGGCCAAAGCAGAACTAAAAACTAGGTATTTTCCGCCTGAGTTGTAGCATAGGCCAATTCCGTGGAGAAATCTCACATAAAAACGATATCTGGTCAGACATGATTGTCCGCTCCAAAGATCGCTGTCAGTGGTTTGATAGAATATTTCATTAATTTTCTGTGGTTCTTGACCATTTACAATAATTTTATGTGAGGGTCTCTCGATCGCGCCAGTTTGAAATCGTCCGCCGGCCAAAGCTTGCGAGTGAGAAAAGAACAGCTGTGTGGTACATGTTAAATAAATATACACAATATAATTGTTTGTAGTGTTAAAGGATAGTAAAATTGTATACGGTAACCTAATAAAAAAATATTATAATAAAGCTTGCGTTTTCCTCGTAAACGATGTGCGCATCAGGCATTTCACTTTGAGGGACATCAGGCATTTCACTTTCTACGACTTTTTATAGTGTCATGATTATCACCTTTCGTTGGTTAAATCAGTTGTTCGGAACATAAAACGCAGTGTGAACGTAATACATAAAACGCAACGTAACAAACAATCGTAGGAGTCAGAAGCGCGCGCCAATTAGGCCGATTTCACGAAAACGGACAGTTTGTAATTAACTTAGTTGATAACAGGATGGAGGCGTTGACACAACAATGCGTACATTTCCTATCTACCTGCACGACAATAACATAGTAATAATATTATTTTAAAACTGTGTAGTGAATCACAATTAGGGTCTATATATTTCCAGGAAGCGCTTATGATACAACAGATTCCACCCACTTACGTCGGAAGTGAACTCACGCAAGGTCGTCGATGGAATGCTGCTTTATTATAATAGGACTGTTCAGAACGTAAACATGATGAACTGTAACGCATAAATAACCAGTATGAACAGTTGTAATACGTCACAGGAATGTGCATGGCTGTGTTGGGATCCACCATTGGGGTGTCGCCCCAATGGTGGCCGCTCGTGAAGCGCCACTATTCCACAGACCGTGGTATGGCCGGCCATGCCTTGACCAGAGCCATTTCGCATGTGTTGAAAAATTCTCCCCCTTTCGTGGAAATTCTTGGATATATGCCAAGGATCCGAAGCCTTTTACTTTACACATTCGCGTCATATAACAGGTCACATTGCCTATGCCATCCCTCGATCTATACGCACAAATTCATATAACACATTTGCTATCAATCTTCTCAAGTTTTCAACCTAACACTGACCGCCAACATAACCTTTTATTAACCTTAATATATCACATTCCTTTTCCACTTCCTGATCCCCCCTCTCTCTTTCTCTCTTCTCTCTTTCTCTCTTTCTCTCTTTCTCTCTTTCTCTCTTTCTCTCTTTCTCTCTCTCTCTCTTTCTCTCTTTCTCTCTTTCTCTCTTTCTCTCTTTCTCTCTTTCTAGAGAACTCTCTCTATCTCGCTCTCGCTCTCGCTCTCGCTCTCGCTCTCGCTCTCGCTCTCGCTCTCTCTCTCTCTTTCACACGCACACGCACACGCACACGCACACGCACACGCACACGCACACGCACACGCACACGCACACGCACACGCACACGCACACGCACACGCACACGCACACGCACACGCACACACACACACACACACTCACACACACACACACACACACACACACACACACACACACACAAACTCTCTCTCATTCTTCATCTTATTCTGCCTATCCTTTCGTCCATAAATCCCCGTCCCTCACATCTCACATTCAGCAAGCAGTCAGTTCTCGCGTAACCAAACTCCACCAAACGCATTCGTGAATCCACCAATAATTGCCCGAGCATGAAGCACATTTGCAAGTGGCCCCATCTAGTAGGTAGTTACGAGACTTATACGAATTCATCCCTTGAAATTTTACTTCTCAGTACAGTCTGATTACTTGTACTACTGTGCCAATGGTTCGTTTCATTATGCACGTCGACACAACTATCGAATAATTATAATCATAAGAAACAGAAGACGGCAATCCTAAAGTTTCGTTGGTTTATTGTTCACTGTGTGGCGCCACTATTAAAAACCGGCGGCCTGTCGGCAGTTTTGCGTGTTTCGAAATTGGTATGGGAAGTTTGGCGTGTTGAATTGTTATGACTCATAGATTTCCCCATGCCGAGGTTCCATACCCGCTCAATTTTCATTCCGACATAATATATATAATTTATTACAAATGTACCGATTCAAATGACAGTAACAAACAGTGGCTCCGCCTAACGGGTGTCGGGGAGCCAAGGCGTCTCGGATGATTGGCAGCGAATGATTGCGCATGTGCACTGGCGAACGGACGTAAGTCCATTTGTTATGATAAACGAATCCAAGCATTTCCCTTGGATAAATAGTACGTTCTTCGTTTCTGTGGTAAGTACGGGATTGGCATAGTGTATATTATGTTTCCAGGTCATGCTGCTTCGCGTTTGGAATAATGGGGCATAGTCACTATGTGGTACGGTTGAAATTATAGGGCGGTTCTAATCTTCGGCCCAGCTTCAGACGCCCGACTTGTCTGTCAGAAAACGGGAGAAGGATATTGACTCATCGCGGCAAAAATGTTATATTTCGCATTTATTTTACACCTATTGTTTAATACACAAATTTGTTGCAGGCATAATGCGTGCCATGACGTAAGCACACAAGCTGATAATGAGGAGTTTACACTGTAATGCTTGTAAAGAATAGCTTGCGTCAAAGCAATTCCAGGCAGACGTCAGACGTCAATTATTAAATATCCTAGACAGAGCACCCTATTATCGTCCCGGTTCGTTTGGTGCAGTGTAAGAAATTAACCGATATACAGAGAGTTGAATTGGGTGGATTAAATATTATCCAATTTTGACGAATGCATGATTTCTTCACCAGGGCTAGGTGAAATTATTGGTGATTGTCGTAGTTAATGGAATAAGCCGTTTTGTAAAGAAAGTGGATCAATTCTTTACCAACAGTAATTGAGTAATATCAGTATCAGCAGTGGGATCCTAGAACTTCATGGGTATGTAAAAACAGGATTCCTACAGCAAAAATTGGATCCAAATATGCCAACACTTAACCTAAAACTGGTGTACACCCTGCGATTTTGTATGCAGTTAGCACACTCAAATACACATATTTTGTAGTATGAATTTGTATGGGAATTCGAACACCCATGGTTTGTATTTAAGGTAAATATAAATTAATATATTGTAATGTCCTAATTAAGTGCATGTCATTTTATTCTTAAGCCAAGTGAACAATGTTTTTAAAAGAAATTTAAGCAGAATCAAGGTTGTGATGTTTCCACATGCTTTAACCTACAGATGTGAAAGCCGAAAGACACGTGAATTTGACAACGGAATGGATGATGTAATCACTAATAACTACGGCAATGCCAGTGTGCTGGACTTAAACAATTCCAATGGCATCACGTTAGAGGAGCCAGATTTGCAACAGATGCGAGTAGACAGACTGGAGAGGACACGTGCCCTCATGAAGGTAGGCGAGTCTGTTTTACGGAACCTGAGCTAGGTTTTTATCCTGGAGGATCACATTTCTACTGATCTGGAATGTTCTGGTAAAGGCTGTTATAAACCTGAACCGAGTGAGTAACAAAGATTGGTTTGCTCCTCAACTATCCTCCAATTCAGAATGTAATATTTGGATGGATACGTTTTCATGTATCCAGTAATGACGTGTTTAAATATAGAAATTTGGTTTTCTCACAGAACTTTTAAAATGAGTGTTTCTGCTCCGGTTACATTTTTTACTTAATATTATATTCTTATGACTACAATATACATGTTGCATGTTTGCTGCCTGCCAAATTGTATGTTGTTAGTTTACTAAGCTTGGAACAATTTTTAGAAGATTCCATCCACATGGCTGCAACATGTTAAAATTGGAAACAAAATGTCCAGTTTCAAAGCAAAATTGATTAGCGGTAATGCAGAGGCAAGCAGACTTAACCACAATATTATGTGATGTTTAACTTTCCCACAAAGAAGACAGCATACATGCAGTTACACATTTCTGCTCTGTTAATTCTAGGCAGAGTAGCTGGCACCTTCCCTTCAGTGTTTCGTTTATTCATTAAATGAAGTTTTCTTTACCATTTGAACACGTTGCAGGCAGAATCTTTCCAATGGTGAACATTGTTCTGAGCTTAATAAAGTAACTAAACACAAATTGGCAGGCAGTGATCCTTCAACATGCAAGTTGTAGTTATAAGAACGTGATATTAAATGAAACAGTAACACGTAGGAAATGGCACCCTCACTTTAACAAGTAGAAGTAGTGAGTACTCCTGCTTGGGACCTGTTGGTCTTCCACTCTGCATTGCAGCAGGGCCTCATCCAGGATTAACATTTTGCCTTTCCAAATTTTTCGACGTACCACGAAGCGCGATCGACATATGATCAACACATTTCTGCGATTGGTGTGTTACAAAGGACAATCGGACATGAAGCCAGGCTAGGCAAATATTAATGCACACTCTCATGTATGCCTAGTTTATTGACATTGTCCTACAACGAAATCTTTGAAGTGGTTAATTTGATGCAATTGTTTTGAGCTATCAGGACACTGGAAGTGAATTGTCCCAGACACTTTAACCACACTGGCAATAGCACTAGTAATTGGCCACCAAGCTACTACTGCTAAAGGACAAGGCACTAATAAAAGACAGAGGGCGCAAGATAAAAGGCACAGGGCAAATTTAAATGAGGGCAGGGCACACTGAATTTAACGCTGTAAAATGGCATGGACGGGCAAGCACGTGCAAACAAAAAACCGACAAATAACTGCCCGTCCACAAATGCAACTTTCAAACTTTGCCCGTCCAAATGACGGGTGGACGGGTCTCTGGGTGAGGCCCTGCATTGATGTTGTGCTCCTGGCCAGCTGCTGTGCAACAGTTTGTATTTGTGGGCGAGGCAATGTGTCTGTGTCTGTCTTGTTGCTGGCCTGTTTGAAACAAGCTGCTGCTGTTGTTGCTTACAGACTGTGGATCCTGTTGTCACTGCTGCCATTCTACCACAGGTTGGTCCACAATCAATACTTACTGTGTGTGTGTATATGTATGTGTGTTTGTGTTCACGTATCTATTGTTACAATCCTTGAAAGTTGAATTTCCCCCCAAAATTATGGCATGGCCAAGGGGCACAGATTTCTATAATATTTTGCAGGTTATTATAGTTAGTATCATAAGACATCTATCGTTTAATTTCTAATTTGTGATGACCAGTTGTGAGGGCATCGTGACAGATTGGTTTATGGTTGTCACCAATTTTGAGATCTTTCATTAGATTTGTTTGATGCATTATAATTATAAAATATATAAGAATTTAAATCCAATAATTAAATATAAAATTTATAGTTGTTGATCCGCCTACGTTCCCATGCCTCTATAAAACAATCACCAGGGACCTGTAAATAATCTGTCCCAATAATATGTACAAATACCAGTGCAGTGAATGGAAGGAAATTTTATAAAGTCAGAGTCTCAACACATAAATACCTCTGTTTTGGAATTCAGCTAATATAATTCAAACTTCCTGGGGGGACCTTTAAAAGAGAACCTCAAGGAAACCCTTTGTGTAGCACAAGGTCCGAACGGGGCCTTGAAAGTCTTGAAAAGCCTTGAATTTGATTGGACCAAATTCAAGGCCTTGAAATCCTTGAATTTTACAAAATAGTCTTGAAAAATCTTGAATTTTCTTGTGGTCAATAAAATATTGTTTTGACTCAATTGTTCTGACGAATAACAGCCAGAAAAAGAAAAGCCTATGCACAAAAATAACTCATGCACATTTGGCAATCTGCATTTCATTGTGGTCAGCGCAATTGTTTTCTTAGTCGAGTAAAAATTTTAATGTTAACTTAATTTACTGCGCTTAAAAGTACATATGTCGTTAAAACATTCCTGGATTTCGTTTTCAGATAGCCTTGAAAAGCCTTGAATTTCAAATGTCCAGATGTGTAGGGACCCTGGTAGCAATGTTCATTTCATATGATATTTAGGAAAATATGTCTGCATGTCGGATTCATCAAACCATGATCAAAGCCCATACTAACATGTCCAATAAACCATCATATTTATGTGTATAATAAACATAAGCTGAACTTAGTCTGATTGTGATGATAGGCTTTGTTTATGATTACAGTAGGTATCGGTAGTGCAGCTAAAGCAATCAATAATATTGATCTATTCTTGTTTTGGGACAATCACTGTGTGGCTATTACTAGCAATCCTTAAGCTGATGTTGTGCATACTGCATTTAAAATTTATGTTATCATATAAAAACAAAACACTAAACTATGAATTTTTGACGTAACTAATGAACTCATAAAACTACCAAGAAAGTATAATTTAGTTTAATTCTAATTGTTCATGACTCTCAGATGGGGTTCCACCAACTGCCACCAGATGGCATATCTAGTAATAGTACGTGTTAGCATTTTGTGTAACATGGGGTATGCACATAAAAATGTGAGCATTACTGACTAGTGACTACCTGAAATTTATTTCTAAATATTCGGGGCAATTTCTGTATTAAATGTTCAAAGAAACAAGAAGTGGAAGTGACTGTTATGGCAGGTGTTCAGCAGGCAATTTCAGCTGTATGTTTTGCCTCGGTTACCCTGAAGGTTGACCCCTGGGTAAATACCAGTGCTGGCCCCGATAAATGGTCAGTGAAATAGGTCGCATCTTTTTCAGCTACCAAGTTTTTTTCAGAAATCAAAGTCGCAATTAATTCTCTTGCAATTTTTTTTATTAGATAAACGGTTTTTGCATTTTTTTTCTTTTATCATTGCATTAAAACTTTAGATATGTTTTGCTTTTACTCAAAAGCGTAATGCACTTTCCATTTCAAAATCACATCTCGCATGAAATTTTACTCAGGGGAAATACTGTATAGAGTATGTATGTGTATGTGTGTGCGATGCATGTACACTATATATGTTATCCCGAGAAACACTGGGTGTGCATATGCATGTGTTAAGTGCATGGATATTTAACCCAAGAAGCACTGCATGCAATATTTTGTTGAGCGCTTGTAAGTGTCACAGCTGTAGCACAGCTTAGCTTTTTGTTTGCATTTTCATTATGCATGTGTGACATACGGTGTGTGCATTCATGCAAAAGCCATGCATTCATGCTATTCTATATAAATACACAGTGTTTTGCTTAGCTGATTTTTTTTACAATTCAGGCAACATTTGTGTTAATACTGTTTGAAATAAAGACAGAATTATACAGTTTTTAGATTATTTTCGTAGATTAAAATACTGATGTTTTGGTGTTTCTAATGGAGCATTCACGTATTTGGTCGGACGATATTCAACGAATTAAAACAAGCCCTCTCTCCTGCTGCCAGCACACAAACAATGCCTCGTTGGAAGACAGTGCTGCCATCTGCATTCAAGCGCACTTTCGAGGACACCTCGGTCGGAAATTGTATTGCGAACAGCTGTATCACCGTTTTGAACAGGTATCAGTTGAATAAGAGAATACTGATTTTTAACTACCGGTAGATAGAACACCTTTTTTCACCGTATTCATTAATTATGCTAACGTGTTTATTTCCGCCTCAACTAATGTGTTCATTTTACATATGTATCATTATTACTATCATAACATGTAAGACTTATTTGTTTCTTTTTAAATGTTTAAATACTCAAAGTGTTGCAACACTCAAGTTGCCATGATGACATCAGTGGAATGGAATAGAATATTACTAAAAAAACAATTAAGTTTTATTGATATGTATCAGTGTAGCTCTGCTGTAGAGTTGACATTTAATAATGCTGATTACTATAAAGTTAATATCAGTATGCATTATTTATGTTTGCATGCATGTTTTAGCATTATTGTTGTATTAGTTCACCATTCATGCTTCCTACTTGGTAACTAAATGTATATACAGTCTGTAACTATATATTTGTCTTGTGATATTTCAACTTGTCAAGGTGCTTAACCAAGGAATCTTCTACATTATAAAACAGTTTTTCTGCCTGTCTACGTGAGCTTTGCATGTATTGGGCTGAAATGTTGCTTGTGATTAGGCTGTAGCAAGCTCCCATGGATGGTTCATAGATTTTTTTTTTGTGGGGAGGGGGAAACTTGGGGGCTCAATATTAAATTATTTTAACCGCTATACTTAGAATTCTGCCTGGGGAATTTCGTGTTTTTATATCATTATAAAGATAATTGTGCCATCTACAACTATGTATGTTATTGGATGGCATAAAAGGTCTGCAAGCATCTTAAAAATGACAGGTGTTTGAGAATTGTCACCACTTAACACAAATACCAGCTCTGCACGTCCTATGTTAACATTTTGTTGCATCATGTATATATGTATATATATATATGTATATATATATGTATATATATATATATATATATATATATATATATATATATATATATATATATATATATATATATGTGTGTGTGTATATATAATATATGTTTATATATATATATATGTTTATATATATATGTATATATATGTATATATATGTATATATATGTATATATATGTATATATATGTATATATATGTATATATATGTTTATATATATATATATATATATATGTATATATGAGAGCGTGATATATTCCTGGAACATGCTGAAACAAGGTATTGCAATTTTCAAATGGGTGAATCCCTTTTGTCCCCATGCATCGCTGGGTAACTGATCTAGTTTTTAACATACAGGACCACTAATTTATTGTGCACACCACCAACTACCTGTACACAGTGAGTGGTCAGGCTGTTCTGCAGCAGGTGTTTAGCACTTCATGTAGTGTCCTACAATGCCTGATTGGCAGGCCTAGAGGGAGTTACAGGAACAACTGACTGGGTGTTTACCTACCACCCTCGGGGCCCATGTGTGTCATATCCTAGTACACTGAACGGCAAATGGTGGCATGAACCAAAACAAACTTTAAATTAAGGAAACTCGCATATATACACCGAAGGATGTTAATTACGCTAGATGAAACTATACATGTTTATGTAAAATAAACCCTACTAAATATTCCACATAATTCTATTAAAAGTTTGACATATATCGGTAGCACCAGATAACCATTATTCATTGCAATAGTGTAGAAATTGATAAAGGAGTCCGCACTGTCTGGTAACTGCACCTTGGCTTGTTCCTTCCATCAGCACCCAGTGGCCTGTCCCTGGAAATTTCACGCATTTGTAGCATTATGACCATGAAAAGTTGCACTAGTAATGGACATACATTTTTTACATACTTGGAAAGAGGAGATATAATACTTTACAGTGTTTCAAACAATTATGACTCTACTACGAATACGAATACATTTATTTCAGGTAAAAACCCATATACAATTGGTACATACATTAGCACATCTATGTAGATATAACACTTCAAATATGTTAAAAAATGAATAGATAAAAATATATAAAGTTATAAGTTAGATAAGTGTAAAATTGTATAAAAAAAACAAATAAAATAATTAGCAATATACAGGATGTGATTGTATAATAAATATGCAATTAATTCAGGTAAATAAACACCGTTTGGAAAGTAAATATAAGTTAATATAAGTTATATAAACAACTTACTGACTTTAAAAATATATATAATAATAATAAATAAATAATAATTATTTAAAAAATAAAAAGTTATATGCGAGACATGATGACTATCTTACAGATTAACCGTGTATAACGAATTGGCCCAGCTAATCCACATTGGGCCATTTACTATTTCAAAACAATTGTACATAACCGTAATCAAGTCGTTATTTATGTTAACAATGCATTTTTTTAAACCATAAATGTTCTTACGCAATAGGGCGTCACATGTGTCTATAGCATTACCAGCAAACATGCCACTCGCACTGTCCCGTCGGCTATATCCCAACATCCGTCTATGCATATTGTTGTAGGCAACTTTTGCTTTCAAATAAGAGCCCTTATTAAAGTTAACCCATAATTGGCAGCAATAAGTTGTACAACAATACGCATGAAACAGATGTAGTTTAACACCCACGGAACAGTGGTGAAATTTTCTGATAATGCTATTAGACCTAGCATAAAAATTACGTAGATGTCTCAAAATATCACCGTCATCTTTCAGGTCATTGTATATTATCACACCTAAATATTTTGCTTCTTTGACATATGCAAGCTTGTTTACATTCATATATATATCTGGACATTTCAGGTTAAAACCACGTGGTTTGAAGACCATACATAACGACTTGATAGGGTTATATTCAATATTCATCATTTTCAAGGCCGAACTTTGCACATAATGTTCAGCAAACCCTGAAGCCCACTAGGACTAGGAGCAATAACACATATGTCATCAGCATAGAACACGTGATTAATGCAGCACTATTTAGCATATTGCTCAGATCATCAATGTATACGATAAATAAATATGGGGACAAAATCCCACCTTGTCGAACACCATTCGAAACATTAAAAAACTCTGATGTTGTAGAACCCCATTTTATACAGAAAGTTTGGGTTCTGTACCAGTACAACAGGATACGTATAAGTATAACAGGCACACCTCGATTAAGCAATTTTCTAAAAAGCGTCCAATGGTTGACTCTGTCAAATGCTTTTGAAGCGTCTAAAAAACATGAATATACAGGGCTATTGTTACTTTTATAGTACCGAATAACATTTTTTAAAGCAAATATACAATGGTCAGTAGAGTGTCTCTTCTTAAATCCAAATTGATTGTCGGTTGTATTAAGATATGGTGTCAACATCTCCAGCAATATAATTTCCAATATATTTGAGGCAATGGTTACAAGCGCAATTGGTCTGTAGTTGTTTACATTGATCGTGTCTCCAGACTTATTTTTTATCAATGGAATTATAATAGTTTTCATAAAGTCATCAGGTAGATGACCATGAGAAATCACTCTATTATAAAAAATGGACAACAGTATAGTTATGCGCCTATCTGAATGAATGTTCGGCAGATAGCCCATCGTTACCACATGCTTTTCCACATTTCAACTTATCAATAGCATTTTTTATCATGCAAGGAGTTATGACTAAGTTATTTTCATAACACAAATATTCTGTGTTATGTACACACTCTTTCACATTTTGCATATTTGCATCTGTGGTTACATTATTTAATAAGGACTCAAAATGTGTATTCCACATGGTGGATATGGCCGTAGGTTCATTAGCGCCATTGACAATTGTAGCATTGGGTAAACCTTTTTTGTATGTTTTGGATACGTTTTTCCAAAAACTGACTGCATCTTTAGCTTGCATCGACTTAGCCATGGCATCTGCTCGCGCCATATCTTCGCGTTGTTGACACTGTTTAAGCAGATATTAAAAATGTTACCTAGATTTCCGCATTAGTTCACAAAATGGGCCATGCTTAGGTTTTCCCATATCATGCCATAAAATATAGTAATATCTAGCTTCAGTGTGCGCTTCCTTAACATAATCATTCCATCCAGGTACAATGTAGTCTTGGCACAATGTTTTTTTGCATGTAGTAATCGTTTCAAGACTAGATACCCGAAGCGCATTACATATATCATCAAATAAATTGTCAATGTCACTTATATGCTGTCTGTTTGGACAGTTAGGATTAGTGCACGCACACAAGTCTGTAGTGTGTATTCTGTCTAGATGAACAGCACTACACTTTCCATATTCTTTGATATTACAGTCTTTTGCATTAGACCATCTGAAGATAGGAGGCATTTTGTCAGCGTGTTTCTCATTATTAACACATCTTTCTGCAGTTAGAGCAGTAGAGATCACTAGTCCTACAGGGAGGTGATCCGAACTAGGACATTTATCTAATATATATAAATCCGTGATCATCGAGTTTACACTGTGAGAGCAGATAAAGTGATCTAACCATGAGGTAGAGTTGTGAGCATCACTTACATATGTATACGTATTGCTAGCTCCACCAAGAATCTCATAATCTGAGATAACCAAACCAATAGTCTCACACATAGCAATTAATTCAAATTCAAAAGGAGTGTTAACAGCAGCATTAAAATCACCAGTGATGACAACATTGGTCGTGTCCTTTTCTTCAATTATAGACGCAATTTTACCCAAGTAGTTACAAAATTCCTCAAAGTTGTCAGATGACTGGTAAGGCAGGTATACATTTAAAATAAACAATTTGCCATCATTTGTATCAATGTTAATTCCAATTAATCTATTATCTTGTAAATCACAAATTGTACATGCAAGTGAAATCGATTTTCTCCATAAAACACCAATACCACCAAATGGGCGTCCAACTTGTATACCGAGTTGGCCATTCATAGCACTGACCGCATATGCTTCAAATGCTTTATGAATAGAACGCAATAGAGAGATATCTTCATTGGAGAGCCATAGCTCTTGCAAAATTATGACATCAAACTGTTCACAAAGAACTATAATATCATAAACACAGATGACTTAAAACCATGACAGTTAAACGTTACAATTTTCAATCCATTAAGTATTGTAGGATTGAATGTTAGCTAGAAACAATCTGGGTTTCAAATATCCACTTATTAAAGGAAAGCACGGACCATAAATACACTACAAAAATTGGTGACGTTATGTCACGTTAGGTATGGTAGGGGTCAAAAAGTTGAACTGGAAAAAACGCCGTTAAAGCGTTGCATTTTGTGCTTGTTAATCAAGAGGACTCGCATTAGAAAATAAAAAACAATTAAAAAATTATGACTACTACAAAAATTGGTGACGTTATGTCACGTTAGGTATGGTAGGGGTCAAAATGTTAAACTGGAGAAAACCGCTGTTAAAGCATTGCATTTTGTGCTAGTTAATCAAGAGGGCTCGCATTAGATTGCGTTAAAATACACATTTTATTTTGCATAAATAGCGTGGGATGGCTGGAAGTGTTAAAACAGGTGCTATACATTTATTTTCCATACAAACCTAAAAATCACCAAAATCTTGCCATCTGGCGTTAGATGCCACTCACGCCAAATATCAAATCACGACTTATCACTCATTTGGTCAGCCGGGGTCACATATACAGTAATGTATGTAAGTCATTTATGTAGTAGCTCAGAGTACAGTAGCTACAGTTTTGGGCTCTGAACTAAGTCGACCCGGGTTTTATTCCTGTGATGTCGTGTCAAGCTGTGAACAAGTTTTTAGTGGTGCACTGATGCTATGATGCATAGTATCCATGTTATGTTTTGGGAACACCGTTGACATGTCAGAAACACAATAAATACACCCACATAAAATTTGCATAATTAACGTCCGACAGCCGACACGATTGTTATGCTAGACATGGATCAGCAGCGATCAGTACTGAAATACATATTTGAAATACTTGTACTCGTCAGAATTGTTGGTCAATTAGAAGAAACAAACATATAAACTATTGTCAAAGATTGAGTAATGAGAAGCATCACTGACTAGTATTTAAACCCAAGGAGAATTAGACTGTGGTTTCACGTATTTGTACTCGTGATTCACTGTTGTTGATAGGACGAGATCGCACGAGAGAAGAAAACAGAAGGCCAGATGGAGGAGGGAGAACTACTCATAGAAAAGTAAGTACAGTCTTTCAGTTCATTTTGGTAAATTTGTATAAGCTGAAATGAATGTTGAACAATAATAAGTGAGCGGGTGAGTATGTGGGTATCTTTGTGATTGAACTTTTAATGTTTTCCTCTTAAACAGTTTGCGTCATCCTCGCATGCCAAGGGTTGCTGCAGCTGATTACGTCAGTAGTCTCAGTACTAGTCTACCAGCCAGTCTGGCACTTCCCTAGCAAAAACTCCTCTCTGTACAAGTGTGTGTGTGTGCGTGTGCACGCGTGCGTCTGCATGCGTCTGCATGTGTGTGTTCTCTTTGCTCAAGTGTGTATGTGTGTTCTATGCACAGATGTGTTGTGTGTTCTCTATATACAAGTGTGTATGTATGTTCTCTCTGTACAAGTGTATGTGTGTTTTCTTGGTAAAAGTGTGTATGTGTGTTATGCGACTAATCTCTATACAACTATATGTGCATTCTCTCTGTACAAGTGTGTATGTGTGTTTTCTCCATGCAAGTGTGTATGTGTGTTTTCTCCATACAAATGTATGTGCATTCTCTCTGTACAAGTGCATGTGATTATGTGTGTTCTCTCTGTACAAGTGTGTATGTGATTATGTGTTCTCTCTGTACAAGTGTGTATTGACTATGTGTGTTCTCTGTACAAGTGTGTATTGACTATGTGTGTTCTCTGTACAAGTGTGTATTGACTATGTGTGTTCTCTGTACACGTGTGTATTGACTATGTGTGTTCTCTGTACAAGTGTGTATTGACTATGTGTGTTCTCTGTACAAGTGTGTATTGACTATGTGTGTTCTCTGTACACGTGTGTATTGACTATGTGTGTTCTCTGTACATGTGTGTATTGACTATGTGTGTTCTCTGTACAAGTGTGTATTGACTATGTGTGTTCTCTGTACAAGTGTGTATTGACTATGTGTGTTCTCTGTACACGTGTGTATTGACTATGTGTGTTCTCTGTACAAGTGTGTATTGACTATGTGTGTTCTCTGTACACGTGTGTATTGACTATGTGTGTTCTCTGTACATGTGTGTATTGACTATGTGTGTTCTCTGTACAAGTGTGTATTGACTATGTGTGTTCTCTGTACACGTGTGTATTGACTATGTGTGTTCTCTGTACAAGTGTGTATTGACTATGTGTGTTCTCTGTACAAGTGTGTATTGACTATGTGTGTTCTCTGTACACGTGTGTATTGACTATGTGTGTTCTCTGTACAAGTGTGTATTGACTATGTGTGTTCTCTGTACACGTGTGTATTGACTATGTGTGTTCTCTGTACAAGTGTGTATTGACTATGTGTGTTCTCTGTACAAGTGTGTATTGACTATGTGTGTTCTCTGTACACGTGTGTATTGACTATGTGTGTTCTCTGTACATGTGTGTATTGACTATGTGTGTTCTCTGTACAAGTGTGTATTGACTATGTGTGTTCTCTGTACAAGTGTGTATTGACTATGTGTGTTCTCTGTACACGTGTGTATTGACTATGTGTGTTCTCTGTACAAGTGTGTATTGACTATGTGTGTTCTCTGTACACGTGTGTATTGACTATGTGTGTTCTCTGTACATGTGTGTATTGACTATGTGTGTTCTCTGTACATGTGTGTACATGATGGCGGTGTTGTGCCAGTGAGACTACAGCCTGGGTGTTATTTCTGCCGTGTCGTGTATCCACCTGGTCTAAACAAGAGGTGGGGCAGCTTGTTCCTGGCCACATTCTTGGCGGTTGTTTGCCACGGCAGCTGTGAGCAGCTTGTAGCTGCTGGTGTGTGACATCCACATGGGTAATCTGTGGCACGGTGGTTAGAAAGTCAATGATTGAGTGTATACACTTGCCACCGTTTCATATCTTTGGCCAGTTATATGAATACCGGGCTAGAGTCAGTAGACCAGTTGGGACCAAAATACTCACTACTCATACTCATTACTTGTATTTGCCCATACTTGGGTTAACTTGCGTACCGATTTTTAAAAATGTACTTATCACTCATACTTTTATTTGTACGTATTAAACTAATCGTATTAATTAAAATATGAGTATTTACTATGGAAACATTTTGCATATATTATATGTCATTATATCTTATAATAAATTATCAACCTTTTGTATCTGACATGTCCTCATTGTGTAAGAACTTTTGGGTTGTCATGGAAACCGTTTGTCGACTGGTGCAGATCATTTAAACAAAACTGACCTGTCGTCGAATGTCAAAAGTTGTACTCCCGAAAGTACTCATACTTGCAATACGTATTGCAATACTTCAACATTACTCAAGAACTTTAGTTTGGTAGTCAGTAACTACTTACCCAAATGCTAGGTGGTAATGGATGTACATAAACAAGTAGCCTTTATTCAGTGATTGGAATGTAGCTGAATACTTACCACATTCTGAAGTCGGCATTGGAATGAACAGAATGAAAATTGTAAGTTTTTTTACTGCTCTTGTGGGCATATTTTTACTTGGATCAGGGCAAATTTCCACAGGGCAACTTCAAGAGGAGAACAAGTATTGTCACTAAATATCATCCCTCAGTGAGACAGACATATTTGAATGAACACATTTTATTAACCTGAGCCAGAGATGCAGCCATATGTCCACGACTATTTACTGTTTGCTGTTATTGACTGTGGACCCTGTTGTTATTGACTGTGGACCCTGTTGTTATTGACTGTGGACCCTGTTGTTATTGACTGTGGACCCTGTTGTTATTGACTGTGGACCCTGTTGTTATTGACTGTGGACCCTGTTGTTATTGACTGTGGACCCTGTTGTTATTGACTGTGGACCCTGTTGTTATTGACTGTGGACCCTGTTGTTATTGACTGTGGACCCTGTTGTTATTGACTGTGGACCCTGTTGTTATTGACTGTGGACCCTGTTGTTATTGACTGTGGACCCTGTTGTTATTGACTGTGGACCCTGTTGTTATTGACTGTGGACCCTGTTGTTATTGACTGTGGACCCTGTTGTTATTGACTGTGGACCCTGTTGTTATTGACTGTGGACCCTGTTGTTATTGACTGTGGACCCTGTTGTTATTGACTGTGGACCCTGTTGTTATTGACTGTGGACCCTGTTGTTATTGACTGTGGACCCTGTTGTTATTGACTGTGGACCCTGTTGTTATTGACTGTGGACCCTGTTGTTATTGACAGAGAGCATTGGGAGTCTGTGAGCTGTCTAGACATTGCTGTAGACTCCAGCACTGTCTACACACTCAGTGCAGCTACATTGACCACCTTTGGCCTGTCTGGCAACAAACACAGCAGTCACTGGTTACTTGGTCTAGCTCGATTTGTCGCCAGTAGTTGTGTTGTGTTAGAACCTTCATCACAAGCCAGCGGCGCTGTTTGCCATGCAAAATTAGCCAGGGCTGATCCGCTCTGCGAAATGCGGAAGTTAGTGAACTAGCAGTTGGCTTTGCTAGTCACAACTGCATCAGCCGTGAGGACAATTCAAAAACAGTACCAACCTCTGGATATTTAGTATGAGATCATTCTGTTACCTGCATTCAGGCAACAGGGTTCTTGTTAGCAGGAAATTCAGTTGTATTTTGTCCCACTTTGTGGTCAGGTTGGTGGGAATGGGCCAACTACAAAATAATTTAGGAGTTACATGGAATCCATTATACTTTGTCCCACTTTGTGGTCAGATGCGTGGGAATGGGTCAACTTCAAAGGTATTTAGGAGTTGCAATAAGTGTCAGTAACAGCTGGTGATAATTTTTTTGTTTTGTTTATACGGTTTGAACAGTTTGTAGAAGCACCATTTAAATTGTGAGCACTGGTTTTGGCTTGAAAATACACTTTGAAGAAAAAAAAAAAATTACCATGCAAGTTAAACACATTTGGATGAACTGTTGTCTGTGCCTAAAAAGTACAAACAGTAACTAGTTAATAGATTAATTCTATTTGACCATTTTTACATATTTTGGTACATCTGGCAAAACTAGAAAATTAATAGATTATAAATATATAATATGCACTGTTCATGAAGATGTTAAAGGTATGTATGTACTCATATGTGCACTAGACAAAATGACTTGTAAACAAGCAATCTAACATCATGAAGGGATCTAGATTAGAGTACTTGGCTGAGTTATTTACATGTCGTTACATTTAGAATGTAGAACACTTGCCACCCTCACCCAGACTTACTTAGGGTACTGAAATGGATATTTACCCATCAGAATTAACAATATAGAATTACTGTTAATTCAGAATTGTTAAATAATTTAAGCATAAAGCAAGGAGCTTTATAATTGGCAGTAATGACAATTATATTATTTTTATTTTGTAAGGAATTCGCTAATCATTAAGTATTGAAATTTATATATGCCATCGTCTAGTATGTGTTTTGCATGTAAATGGAGTATTAATTAGTCTTATTTATTTATTGGTTTATTTATGTTACTCATTGTCGTTAATTCTATATAATATTTAATTAAAGTTTTAATATGAATAAGTTAACATTTCTACATTTTTTATCTGAAAGTAAATTTTACAGTTGTATTTATTATTATTAATATTAGTCTTAATACATAATAAATAGCTTTATATTTTATTGTACAGTGCTTTGAGCATATTTGGATATTGCGCTTTATAAATAATAAACATTATTATTATTATGTATAGGTATATGAGTTATCACACTGAGAGGAGAATGAGGTGTCACTCGGGTGAGTCACATAGTGTCACCGGTGTTTCTGTAGACTAGTTATGTTTCTGTTTCTTAAAATAAACTGTTGAACCTGACGTGTTTGGAATTTTTATTGTACAACCGCTCCTAAAAATGTATTGAACGCGTTTTTGAAAAAGTTATATTTTTGCCCCACAAATGTTCTTGCATTTCATTTCAGTCTTTCGGTATCAACCCTGGGTGTATCATCCATAGGCTGTATCTGTAGTAATAGGCACTGTATGTAGTTTACATAAATTATGTTAGCGTAGACTCTTTGAGTTTCAGTTTTTGGCCAACCGGCTAAATAAGAGAAGAGTTATTCTTCTCTGGTAGCCACCTCATCTGTGTTGCATTACTTTTGAGTTTTGAATTAGATTTTGTATCATGTGGATGTGCGTATCGATCAACTTTCTTACTATATTCAGCTGTAGGTATTATACACACCGCAGAGTGATTTAACAACAATAAAACGTAAAAACAATACATTACGCAACATTAAAACATCTACCCTGGGAATATGGTTTCTGACTTGATAATGCTAATTGGGAAATTTGGACCCTGCCCCATGATTTGTCATCCAGAGCTGAGACTCTAGGGCAGGCAATATTGCAGATATCTAGTTGCACTCAGTGTAATCTCTGTGTCTATTGATTCATGGAGTACAGTGTCGGATGCACTTATAAAACTGTCCATTTGAGGGACATTGATCGGAGCGACCACGTGTATGTCTGGGTAAGGCTGTCTACTCTCTCTGTCTGTCGCGGGCGTTGTTTCGCATGATTTGGTTGTAGTGATTTGTGGTGTGAACATTGGGGGTTAGACTGATTGAATCTCGTGTGTGTGTGTGTGTGTGTGTGTGTGTGTGTGTGTGTGTGTGTGTGTGTGTGTGTGTGTGTGTGTGTGTGTGTGTGTGTGTGTGTGTGTGTGTGTGTGTGTGTGTGTGTGTGTGTGTGTGTGTGTGTGTGTGTGTGTGTGTGTGTGTGTGTGTGTGTGTGTGTGTGTGTGTGTGTGTGTGTGTGTGTGTGTGTGTGTGTGTGTGTGTGTGTGTGTGTGTGTGTGTGTGTGTGTGTGTGTGTGTGTGTGTGTGTGTGTGTGTGTGTGTGTGTGTGTGTGTGTGTGTGTGTGTGTGTGTGTGTGTGTGTGTGTGTGTGTGTGTGTGTGTGTGTGTGTGTGTGTGTGTGTGTGTGTGTGTGTGTGTGTGTGTGTGTGTGTGTGTGTGTGTGTGTGTGTGTGTGTGTGTGTGTGTGTGTGTGTGTGTGTGTGTGTGTGTGTGTGTGTGTGTGTGTGTGTGTGTGTGTGTGTGTGTGTGTGTGTGTGTGTGTGTGTGTGTGTGTGTGTGTGTGTGTGTGTGTGTGTGTGTGTGTGTGTGTGTGTGTGTGTGTGTGTGTGTGTGTGTGTGTGTGTGTGTGTGTGTGTGTGTGTGTGTGTGTGTGTGTGTGTGTGTGTGTGTGTGTGTGTGTGTGTGTGTGTGTGTGTGTGTGTGTGTGTGTGTGTGTGTGTGTGTGTGTGTGTGTGTGTGTGTGTGTGTGTGTGTGTGTGTGTGTGTGTGTGTGTGTGTGTGTGTGTGTGTGTGTGTGTGTGTGTGTGTGTGTGTGTGTGTGTGTGTGTGTGTGTGTGTGTGTGTGTGTGTGTGTGTGTGTGTGTGTGTGTGTGTGTGTGTGTGTGTGTGTGTGTGTGTGTGTGTGTGTGTGTGTGTGTGTGTGTGTGTGTGTGTAGAACTGACAGATTGTATGTGGTGACATGACTCTAGTTGTGTGTACATTGGTAGAACTGACCGATTGTATGTGTTGACATGACTCTAGGTTTGTGTACATTGGTAGAACTGAGAGATTGTATTTGGTACATTTTTAGAATTGAGAGATGGTGTATGGCAACGTGACTTTGAGCACACTTGAGAACTGAGAGATTGTGTATGATGACATAACTCAAGCCTTGAGCACATTGGTAGAACTGAGAGATTGTGTATGATGACATGACTCAAATTGTGTATGATGACATGACTCAAGCCTTGAGTACATTGGTAGAACTGAGAGATTGTGTATGATGACATGACTCACGCCTTGAGCACATTGGTAGAACTGAGAGATTGTGTATGATGACATGACTCAAGCCTTGAGCACATTGGTAGAACTGAGAGATTGTGTATGATGACATGACTCAAGTCTGGAGCACATTGGTAGAACTGAGAGATTGTGTATGATGACATGACTCTAGCCTTGAGTACATTGTTAGAACTGAGAGATTGTGTATGATGACATGACTCAAGCCTTGAGTACATTGTTAGAACTGAGAGATTGTGTATGATGACATGACTCAAGCCTTGAGTACATTGTTAGAACTGAGAGATTGTGTATGATAACAAGACTCAAGCCTTGAGTACATTGGTAGAACTGAGAGATTGTGTATGATGACATGACTCAAGCATGAGTACATTGGTAGAACTGAGAGATTGTGTATGATGACATGACTCAAGCCTTGAGCACATTGGTAGAACTGAGAGATTGTGTATGATGACATGACTCAAGCCTTGAGCACATTGGTAGAACTGAGAGATTGTGTATGATGGCATGACTCTAGCCTTGAGTACATTGGCAGAACTGAGAGATTGTGTATGAAGGCATGGCTCAAGCCTTGGGCACATTGGTAGAACTGATAAATTGACATGACTCACCCCTTATGCGTATTCCTCACTGCGTCTGTTTCTTCTTCCAGTCATCGTCTCCAGGTTCAATTTGACGACAACAGCACAACTCGCAGGAACAAAGAACGGCGCTACATCACCAAAGTCATCACGTGAGTCTTTTCATCTCTTTCGTCACACATGAATCACTGAAGTTAAGTCATAGCTTTATGTAGAGACCCGTCCACCCGTCATTTGGACGGGTAAAAACGAATATAGACGGTTAGAAATATGGGTGGACGGGTGGTGGACGCCTTGACGGGTACAAAATTGAAGGAGCAAAAAAGTCTTCCAAAACCATAGATATTGTTAGTTATGCCTTGAAAGTGAGTGTAAATGGTGTCACATGTGTGTTTGTAGCCCATTTCAGGTCATCAGGCACATTTGAAAGTTTGTAAACTAGCTTAACAGTTAACATCATGTGTCCACCAAAACATGTGACTGGCAATAATTTTATCCTGCATAAAGCCCTGAGTTTAGTTGAAAGAGCATTCTGCTCTCAGTCGAAAGGTTCTGAATTTGTATATACCCGGTACTCATGTTGGTATTTTGCACTTTGAATAAATGTGTATATTCTTTGTTGGTGCATTCTTGTCAGTTGATTAAAAATGCTCATCTGAATGTAGGATTATCGACTGCTATACTTGGGTTGTCTATTTACCCTTTTATAAAATATATATATATACTAGGGTTCTGTTTTAAGGTAACATGTCTGGGGTCCCCGATGGATTACCAACATATGAGATCATCCACCTAGAAATTTGGTAATCCATAAAATTCATGTAAGATGATTAAAATGAAACAAGTGACAATTCAGCGATGTTTGTTTATTATATTAGCCCAGTTTGTTATATTGGTGTAATACAAATTAGTCATAATTTACGCAATGTTGTTTTGCCAAAAAATGGACCAAGGTATCAATATTATAACCTGTTATATCATCAGTTTAATGCAAACAAACTCTTGTAAAACGTTATTAAAATGGAATTCTTAAACATACGCAGAATGCTAAAATCTATGCTTCACAAACTTATGCTACACACAAATTCGTCGAAGCTGTAAATAGCCTTGTTCTGATACAGCACATTGCTATTATTAAATCAACCACAACATCAGGCTATAATTCAACGATACATTTTAAATCAGTTGTTTATTTTCAGCAAAACACATTTCACTCCACAGGGCTTTTAAAATTGGCAGTGGCATTTAGTTTTGCCTAGCGTGTATTTAGCCATGTAACTGTGTTGATTTGTGGTGCTGTGTTGGAGTTATGTTGATGCTGTCTGCCTCTGTGTGAGGCAACGTGTAGTATTGACCAGCCAGGCAATGTCTACTGTGTCTTCCCTGTGACAAATCATCAATATCTCTTTCACGGCAGCATGTAACACTCTGGCTGCAGATGTCGTGTGTGCTTAATCCTCCCGGTTTATGTGTGGTTTATGGCTATAAGATTGCACAGGAGAGTGGCAGTTGTCTGTCAGTTGTCTTTGTAACGTAAAATTACCAAGGTATTGATGTACGAAAGATCATTTCGTTGTCACCGAGACTGTGATTGTGTCCATGTGTAAAATGGTGACTACAGGTAAGTTCTTATGAAGAGTAGGACTGGTTAAAATAATTTTATAGTTACGTGGCATAATCTGGCAGGTGTTTTCATTCCAATACCAATTTGACTTTAGGAAATAACTCAGCCACACTGCAAAATGTACACAATGCAAATACTACATAAAGATTGTCAGGCCACACATATAATTTAGGCCCCATGTATCTTCATTTAGTCTCAATTGATCGACTCTTGCACTGCTGCGTAACTTCACCGAGAAGATAGTCTGGTGACTTAACCAGCTTTTGAATATTATCTCTGTGTTGGGCTAAAAACTGCTGCCCCTTCAATTAGCCTGGGTAATCAGGGCAAATCCTGCCATAATTCCTGCTTTGTAAACAACTGCAAATTTATTTTTCTGTTTATTTTTGTGGTAATGTAAGTTTAATGTGGAATACTTTTAATGGTATGGTGTTATCATATAAAAGTATATTCATATTTTTTATTTCATAGTTGGCCTGAGAGCCAATCAGCATCTGTGCCCTATTCTGGGGTAAGACCGCCCTGGTGGCAACATTGGCAGAGCATTAATATCGCAAGCAGATGTGAGGGGCTAAAATGTGCTGCCACCTGGTGGACCCTAGGTAGTCAAGGTTATACCTCGACTGGTCTGAAGCAGTGTGCGAGGGTGAACATTTGACTGAGGCGACCTGGTGATATCAGTTTGGTCTAAGTCCCCATGGGGTGGAATATTAAGTGATTTAATGCTGGGGTGACTTCAGGTACATTTGATTAAGTACAATCTAAAGTACAAGTTCATTGTCAAGTTCGTTTTCTTCAACTACAGTTCTAAGTACAAGTATATGTTGTGCAGTGGAAAGAAGTATTATTTTGTGTTCTAAATGCTATGGACTTGAAATGTACTTTTTGGTAATATTCTATTGCTATTTCACGGTGAGTCCCAATTTGACTGTGACGTTTGTGAAATCATTAGACCACCCCCTTATGGTGACACTCTGATTTGATTATGAAATTGATGAACTCACTAGACCATCCCTTATGGTGACACTTTGATTGGACTAAGATATTTATGGTGACACTCTGATTTGATTATGAAATTGATGAACTCACTAGACCATCCCTTATGGTGACACTTTGATTGGACTAAGATATTTATGGTGACACTCTGATTTGATTATGAACTTTATGAACTCACAAGACCATCTGTATGGTGACACTTTGACCTTACTAAGATATTTATGAACTCACAAGACCACCTGTATGGTGACACTCTGATTTGATTATGAACTTTATGAACTCACAAGACTATCCTTTATGGTGACACTTTGATTTGACTAAGATCTTTATGGGGACACTCTGATTTGATTATGAACTTTATGAACTAACTAGACCATCCCTTATGGTGACACTTTGATTTGACTAAGATCTTTATGGTGACACTCTGATTTGATTATGAACTTTATGAACTAACTAGACCATCCCTTATGGTGACACTTTGATTTGACTAAGATCTTTATGGTGACACTCTGATTTGATTATGAACTTTATGAACTCACTAGATCATCCCTTATGGTGACACTTTGATTTGACTAAGATCTTTATGAACTCACAAGACCGTCTGTATGGTGACACTCTGATTTGATCGTGACCTTTATGCACTCACACTACTCCTCTGCCACAGGATCCAGCGAGCCTGGCGTACTTATCAACGCTGCAAACACCTCGACCAATCACCGCAGCCGTCCGACCCGGACGATGCGAGCGACAGTTCTAGCGGTGACCACCCGATGTCGCTGTCGGAGGGCAGTGACGGCGAGCCGCTGACGCAGGTGAAGTCATGCGTCGCCACCGTGGCGAAACGTGTCGTTATCGAAGCGGAACCGGAGTCGATGGCGTCCGACTACTCCGAGATGGCCGACTTTGTGAAGGAACATCTCGCAAACGTACACATCATTCGTAAGGACGACCTTGCCACCGGCAACACACAGCTCCCGGCCGACCGATTCACCGTCGAGCAGAAGGTGCCGCGCTTCCCCGGCGAGACAGACGATGAGTATAATAAGCGGCTGCGGAAGCTGAACTACCTGAGTCTCGCTCAGGAGTTCGCTGAACTCAAGAAGGTCGACGCGGATGCGCTACCCTTTGACCTGCACTGCGATAGGACGCTGACGGACTTCAGTCCAACCAGTGACGGCAGCTCCGAGCTGGACGCCGATGCAGTGGTGACACCTGGTGGATCAACCGGTGTACAGGTGGTGCCACCTGGTGTGCCGATGGAGGCATGGACTGAGGCGACCCCTGCTGGCGGCGGTGGTCGAGATAGCAGTGTAAACAGAAGTGACATGGATCAGAATGATTGTGATAAGCCCGGGGAGCCGAGTGCTAATCATCACCAGGGAAGTGAGGCTGGGCGCTGTGATAACACCGCGGATAAATCATTGTCTGCCGGAGCCGCCGACAGCCGGAGTCAGTCGGCTCTGGCAGAGCAACATGCAGGGAGCATGAGTCGGGACGCTCCGGAACCGGATGACGAGAGCAAATGTGTGGATGAGGGGAGGGTAAGCGCCCCGGTGGATGGGGCCGGTGCCCCAGGGGGTGGGGCGATGGAGTTTGACGTGTACAACATTGAGACGACGCTGCCGGAGATGGACTGGGCGAGACTGGAGCAACAGCTGGAGCTGGCTGCCGCGGAGGAGTCAAAGAGGAAGGTAGGCACATGGAGCATTGTTTACATTCATTATTTAGGGGCTTTATAAATAAACAAAATTCAGATTATTAAAAAAGTGGATGCAATCAATGCCACTCACACTGTCCTACACACATTGGAACGGCTGATAAATTGTAGTGACACATTGACACGTGTGACATGTCTGTGTAGTCAAGTGATGGATTGGCTAAAATAATTACACGGGGTATACTATATACAGATAGGGTCCCGATTCTTTCTATTGAAAAGAATAATTATAACATTTATAATTACACATCAGTGAATTACAACTGGTTTGTTATATCAAAAACTAACTACACATTTACACAGCTGAAAATTTATGAAGAGCAACATTTTGTCCAGATTTTGAGTTCAGTGTGGAGTACAAACTCAATTTTTCCAAACTTTTTATCGAAATGATCCCATTACCCACCAACCCACCCACTGCCAATTTTGGGGATTATTTGATTTTTACACATACAAAGCCTCTTACTGTCTTGATGTCATTTTCCACTGTGTGATTGACAGTAGGTTAAAGTTAAATGCTGATATCATCCGTTTCTACTTAACAGTCTTAAAGACTGTTTGGCAGAAATGGCACAGTAGGTAACAGTAACATGTTTCAATTGCACATGTTTGAGATTCACATGTACAGTGTATGTACATCCAATATAATGCTTTTGTAACATATTTTGGGACTGAGTGAATGTGACCACCATTAAAAATACATGTCACATGACAGTATGATGTCACGTGACACTAAATCTACGTCAGTCGGACGCACAGTAGCTCTTGTTGAATCAACATGTATGAAGCATGTTATTCACTTCTTGCGTGACAGTGCAGCCCCCAAAATACAAGTGCACCAGTGACATCAATACATCACACAAGGCCAAGCCAAAATGAGCCTTGGTTTACAGTTTAGAATTAGAGTTATTAGACTGTACAGTGTTGTTACCATAAGTTGCCATTTTAGTGAGATATTTATATCATCTAGCCACAATCTATATATATAGAGTGTTATAATGTTACTGCTAAAGTGTTCAATGCTATGTACATCTTCGTACCGACATGCTATAAAGTAGGTTAAATACCATGTAAGTTAGACATTTTACTTGAAAGTTTGAAAAAATTCACATGAGAAAAATTATGAAGATCTGATAGTTCACGTTGGGTTGTATGTACCATTGTACAGAAATAAGTTGTCGGCTTTGTGAAAATTCACTTCCCCACACACTCATTAGCTTTATGAATACTCCATGAAATGTACATCATTTCTAATGTTAAGTAATTAATTCAGTCCGTTAAGTGACACCTCAAATCAGACAGCTACCTCTGTGAACATGCCTGTCTTTGAATCATGTGTACATTGTTTTCTTCATTAAAGTAATTAATTAATTATGTTTTGCATGATTTGAATGCTAGGTTAACATGGTAATTGTTGAGAAAAAACCATATAGCAGAACTTTGTGCAAATTCAGCCAGGCCTTTATACAGAATCACATTTTTTCCAGTCCAAACTTTTGTGGTAGACACATGTACGTGTTTCTTTGTGAAATACTTTCCATGCAGCAACATGGTCCTACCTGGGTAGGTGTTTGTTTTATCAGCACTGTGCTATATATATACACACACACTGTAACAGCCGGTGTGTGTATAGATTGCAGTGTTCATTTTTCCATTTTTCCCAGGAAATATAATTATGTTTAGTCTTGCCCAGGATGATGTATCTGTTACAAAGTTTACTCAACACATTTGTTATCATAGGGATGTAATTGCAAATGATTTTCCACCAATGGCAATATTAACAACTGCGAGGTAGACTTTTGATGTCGCTGAAGCGTATTTAAATACTGATCCACCTATACCAGTTAGACACATTTTGTTATCGTGTTATAACCATGAATGTTTTAGATTTGTGTTAATTTAATCCCAGAATCATGCACATCATGCAACAATATTATGCACATGTATGTTTTAATTGTTTGTTTCATAGAAAACAAACTTTCTCTTATTTGTGAATCACGTCTGGACCGTAGCTTTATGCAGGGACCCATCCACCTGTCATTTGGACAGGTGGAACCCATTGTGGATGGCAAGAAATATTGGTGGACGGGAAAGAAATTAAGGAGCAAAAAAAGTTTTCCAAAATCAGAGATTGTCAGTTATAATAATAATAATAATTGCAAAACTTATATAGCGCCTATAGTTCAGCTCAGAGGTGCAACAAACAAAATCAGTACCATAGTTTTTTTATAAATTTAATTTTCAATTGAAATTATATTCTAAATACATTTAAAACACTAAAGTCGATTACTTTATTTCGTATGATGTTATTTCCTGTGACTTTATTTCTTGTAACCTTCTGTCTTTGTGTGTGACTTTTCCATTACGTTTCCCTATACATTTCCTGTGCCTTTTTATCACTTTTCCTGTGTCTTTGTGATGTTCCGGTAGGTAGGTCACTAGTACACTGATACAAACAACACACGTGTCACATGTCAGCCTCACCGGAGATATTTACGTAGTTGCACAACTGTCACAGACTGTGTCTCCTGTGGTGATCTTGGTCACCTAGGACTGGGTTCAAGGGTCGACTTGACTTGACTGCATCAGGCCCTATCTGCAGTATCAGATGCTAGACTGTGAACCTCAGTTGAGGTGATGCTGAGGTCTTTGATGCGTCTGTACCATATGTTGTATTAGTTCTGGCGATGTCTTCTTCATCACTGCTTGTATTCGTGACCTGATCCGAGCAGTGAGTGGCTGATAGTGATAGAACACAGATGGATTCTGGCCACTTTGACTTTGTGAGTATAAACCACAAATGATTCCTAACACAGGCACAAACAAATGGTTGGCTGTGTTTGCTGTGATGGCAGAAGTTTAGTTCAATCACCGGATAGTAGCGTGATCTGTGACAATGGTTAGGAAGTCACTACAACATATTTAATTTAAGCAGTGTTTTGTTTTCTCCAGATGAGATTTAACCAAGGTCTAAATTTATGCAAAGTAAACAGGAGTACATTTTACTATAGTAGTACAATGATTGAACTGGTGAATGGCACCAGTTACCCCAGTTTGTCTCTGGCCCAATATTGGGATGCATGTTTAATTTTATTTATAGCATCATGTTAGAGTATTGAGAACATTATGACAGTTGAATTACATCAGAAATGTGCATTTCTTGACATTATGACACTTCAGTGCCTTCTTGTGTATTTGTCACTAGACCTGTGCACCATATGGCTCTGTCCAAGACATGATGGGATGTCTTGCGTTGTTCTTTTTTTATCTTTTATGGGTAAACTTTAAAACAAGGGCACCTATTTAAAAGCTAAAGTTGCATAAAACAATATGCAGACAATAGATGGATTTTGACAGATAATAGATGGATTTTGACAGATAATAAATGGATTTTGACAGATAATAGATGGATTTTGGGATATTACCGATGGGACAGTGCCAGTAGCCTGTTTGTTACTGATGCACATTGCAATAGATACATTTTATATCCTAATGTGTAAGAATAAAAACATTATCACTTGATAAAAGTTGTGTATAACTGATGTATTAAATGGCATAATGGGGAGTGGCAAATTTCTATAATAAGGGTGTGTATATCAATTGTTTGTGAATATTTTTATTACCTGAAAGAAATATGTTCGTGTGCTTGTTTCATGCTGGCAGATGACAATTAGTGCAACAGATAGACTACCATGTCAGCAATCAATAATATATGACATTCTGTTTGTAATATATGTGATGTTAGTAGATGTGCCATCTTCTTTGAATTTCGAAATGTGGAAAAATGTCACCCTCACCAAAAAACCCTGACAGCATCCCACTTGTGGCCCCCAGCTGCAACCCCCCCCCCACTACTGTAGGGTAATATCTTTGCCTGTCATCACACCCCCCATCCATCATGTGCCTGGAATTTTTACCAGTCCAAACAGTTTCCTACCAATAGTCGCACCACAATACCATTAGGCATGATATTGCAGTGGCAAATCAAATCCATAGGTCCTTAATTTCCTTCCCGTCCAAATGACACAGTTCTTACCTGCTTGCAGCTGAATCAGTCCGCCCATATGGCAGGGTGATGGGCTTCTGTATTAGACAATAGTCAGACAGAAGTGTTTAAAATATTGAATGGGTATGAAAATATTGACAGAAATATTTTTCTCGGTTAAGGAAGAGAGAAGGACTAGAGGACATGGAATTGCATTAGCGAAGAAGCAGTGTAGGCTAAATAGTAGAAAATTCTCATTTTCACAAAGAACAGTAAATAAACGGAACAGATTATCAACTGATTGTGTTGGTGCTTGTAGTGTTAATATGTTTAAAAATAAAATCGACATATACCTAATAAAGGTGGTTGGACTCTCGATAAGCCAAATCGGCTTCCTTGTCAACCTGCTAACTAGAGTTGATTCTCTAGGTGGCAATCTTGTTAAATCTTGTAAAAGCTTGTTAAATCTTGTTAAATCTATGCACCCCCTAAACCCAATACTGCTTTCTCATAAGGGACCCCCAATTGGTCCCCTTCTGGAACAAAAAACCAACTCCCCCCCCCCAGGGCCACCAACAGTTACTTTTTTCTGGCTTCTGTAGGCAGCTGTTTCTCCTGACAGTTTGATCCGTTTGATCTCTTATTGCTTCAGAGATCATGATCTATTGCAGTCTTAGGCTAATTAGGGTGGTATTGACATGTCTACTTTCACCGGTGAAGACTCTGTGAATGTGTGTGGCTTACGTTGTCTCAAGGTAGTCTCAGTAAATGGTTGTAGGTGTTCTCCTGTTACAACATAGAAACAATGTCTACAATACAAGTGAACTGTCTGATTTTCTGAAGCCTCTACAACTGAACAAGAAATATGTAAGTTTTAGGCCTGGTCGATGTTAGTAAAAAATATACACTAGTTTTCACTGTAGCCAATGTTTTTTTCAGTCCTTCAGATAGTCAATTGTTTTTTATTAAAAAGTACTTGCCAAGTCCAAGTACTGCACTCAGCAACATTGCAAGTACAAGTTCATGTAGATAGAGTACTTGTACTGGAATGCACGAGAACTTGACTACTTGACCCCATCCCCAGCACACATGCACACTGTGTCACATACGTGTGCACGTATGCACTCACACACTCTTGCTCACACGCCAGGATTTAGAGATCCAATATGGGACAGACAATCCTACGTGAATTCACAGTCATAGTCATAGATCTCAATCTACAAAAAAACCAATGACACTCAAAATCTTACTCTGCAGTACAGGAAACACAACAAGTGATCTGTCATATTATATCATTGCCCATAATTATCATCTGTTGCAAGCATCACATTACTGATATGGCCAATCAATCTTGGTACACCATTTCCAACTTTAATGTCTGCTTTTCAAGCAAAACGTTCAACAGCTACATACACATTGCACAAGATTGAGAAGCACAATTCCTTCTGCTGTTGTCACTGTGAATGACGGGTCATAAAATAACTTCAAACTGTTATTGACATTGTGGCTTGGGTGTAGCGGCAGTGACTGCCACAGAGGCCTGTCAGTGGCTCCATCTAGTGATTAACTGTGCAGTCAATATAATTCCATCAGGTGCGCAATTGTAGTGGGGACATACCACAGAATTGATTCCTATGTAGTCCAGCTTAAAAGAGCTCCGTTGTGTATTTTTTTGTTTTTAATTTCAGGAAGCACTAAATGTAGGACTGGTTAAATGGAAATGATATGTCTGCGTAGCATGGTATCACAGCTGCGGAATAATGACATTTGTCAGACAGTGACCAGGTGCATATGCACCTAGAGGTGTCAACATTGGCAATCGGTGGCTGACTGAAGCAAAAATGAAGGGGTGTCAGGTTAGAGACTGGATTGTAGGAGAAAGAGATATGTCATTTTCACAAAATGTATATACAACATGTGTGAATGGAGGCTACGTAATGTCTGACATTTACAATACCATGGATTAAAAAACCGATTGGGAAATCAAAGAAACGTTACAATGACTGCCTGTGGGAAATAAATTGGTTGTATATACCCTACTGGCAGGTTCAGTTTGTACCTAGGTTTCACCCATTCAGTCTTAGCTGAGGACAGACCACAGTTGTACATGATCAAGATCAATTTATGTCCTACACATGAAGTGGCATTGGTTTTATGATAGTAATCCACTTACACGGTTGTCTAAGTTCGAATAACTTGGATACATGGCCATAATGTTATTTAAGAATCACAAGACTTACCACATTCGAATGTCCAGCAGTGGGTCAGAAACATGCATATGTCAGCGGTGACTGGGTTGTGGGGGGGGGGGGGGGGATAATTGTATTGCACTTGTATTTACAGTTTTGTCAGTATTTGCACTTGTACTCTACGTGGTGTTTTGAAACGATTAGTGCTTATGGATTATGGAATGAGCATTGTTCAAGGTTCAAAGATTCAGTTATGCAGCATAAATTAAACGTACTATGGAGCCTATGTTGAGACATCATGGGACAGTTTGACAATCTACAGTGTTAGAGTAAATTACCCAGGCTCCATCAGGTGGCAGCACTTGTTAGCCCTTCACATCCGCCTGGGAGATTAATGCTCCAGATGCCAATGTTGCCACCAGGGCGGCCTTGCCCCAGAGAAGCTGATTGGCTCTCAGTGTAACTATGAAATAAAAACTAAGACAACGATATACTTTTATAAGATAATACATTTAACTTATATTTACACAAAATAAACAGAAATACAAATTTGCAGTTGTTTATGAAGCAGGAATTAAGGCAGGTTTAGCCTCGGTTACCCAGGCTCCGTGAGATGGCAGCATTTTTAGCCTGTCACGGATAACATTCAAAAGCCAGCGAAGTAACCAGATTGGCTTCTGCGCAAAGTACCGCAACTGAGCGAGAGTTGGCTAAGTGTGACTACTACAAAGTTTGATGGTTTATGTACTTGTGTCAGAATCTGAGCCACGTCATGTGACATCGATGCATGAACAAGGTCGACTGTTTGTCAAAGGAAGGATGTACTTTTCTGTACAAAATGGCTCTGCATGTTTTGGCTATACATGTTTTTTCATGGGCTTTTAGTTGATCGAGTATTGATTACACTCAACTAATTATATCCATTTCATTAATAGGTTAAAAACATTTCCAGTTAAAGTCATGTTTTTTATTAATTTACTTGCACTCTGGAAATTACACTGAGGGGAAGTGTTGCATAATCACAATAATGTGATTAAGTTCTGAAGTGAAGCCTAAGCAAGGTCGGGAGCTAAGTACTCATTACTCTTAGTACTCATTACTCTTAATCATAATAACTCTAATACCAGGTTATAGCAGTGGCCGAAAAAAATAGTTGTTTATTTTGGGATTTCAAACCTTTAAATAAAATATAAAAAATAGGATCTAATTTAAAGTTGTTTCCTAGAAGAAATAGCATCATTAACTGTTCAAGATCAAATCCTCATTCCCCCTAAAAACGTAGATATTGTAAATTCAGAATAATTGAATCTCATCTAGTAGTCAGCAATTTATGTTTTATACTCGATTAATCGCCAATATGGCAGCCACCGAACGGAAGTAGATAAGAGATAGACATGAAATTGGATTACGAAGAAAATACAGTAGTTAGTAGGAGTTAAGTCTCGTTGGAATGGTGTAGTATTCTCATCTTGGGTGCATTTTGAACTTGACCTAGTTCTAGGACAGCAGGGGAGGTGACTAGTAGAAATAAAACAGATGATTAGTAGTGGGATTTTACCCTTATTCTGTTCTCGCCAGCCAGACGGTACTGTTGGCTACACCAGTATTGATCAGTATTACATACATTTCTTTCAGATTGTCTTGATTAAACGTTGAACTTGAGCTCTTCCAAAAAGAATTAGTTAATCAGGGTGTTCAGTTCGTTTTCGCTTCAGCCAACCGTGGCCCATGTTACGTGTAATGTTTGAGAAGGCCAAGTACTGTACCACTCACCTGTTCGGGGAATTGTCAAACGAGTAATGATAAGTGTTCCCGAATAACAAACCATGGGTTTCTAAACATCTAAAGAAAGTTTTGAACGAAAAGAAAAGGGTTTATTTTCTGGGAGATTTAGCTGAACGGAAGGAAGTTCAAAGGGCGGTGAAATCAGAAATTAGGAAAGCAAGAGAGAATTACAAACAAAAAATAGAACTTAAGTTTAAAACAGGTGATATGAGAACAGTATGGGATGGCATTAAGACCATGAGTGACATGAAGCAAAATGGATATAATTCCAAACGCTTATCGCCCTTAGGGGGTAAAGATGACGGGGCGTTTGCAGAGGATATGAATTCTTTCTATTCTCGTTTTGATAATCACGATTTTCGTTCTGTCATTGATGATATCATAAGCTCCACTAAGACAGATTGTAACCTACATATCGATGAAAAAGACGTGTTGAGGGTATTCCAGTGCACAAATGTGCGGAAAAGCCCTGGACCTGATGGTATTTCTGGTCAGGTTTTGAAGAATTGTGCCACTCAGTTGTCCGGTATCTTCCATTCCATCTTTCAGGCCTCCCTTAGCTTACATAAGTCCCTACCTTGTGGAAAACGTCTATTGTTGTGCCTGTCCCCAAGAAATCTCGTCCTGCTAGCCCTAACGATTTTCGTCCAGTAGCGTTGACGTCGCACGTAATGAAGAGTTTTGAAAAAATCATTAAAATCATGACCCGTACAGACCATCTTTTAGATCCCTTGCAATTTGCATATCGGCCTGGGAGAGGGGTGGAGGATGCAGTCTCTACTCTAATAAATTATGTACTTTGTCATCTTGAGGACGCCAAAACCCATGCCAGAGTTCTCTATCTGGATATGAGTTCTGCCTTCAATACGCTGCAGCCTCACTTGTTGTTTAAGAAATTAATTTCCGAATTTAAGCTTGAATCTGAATTGGCGCTATGGGTGCTTGATTTTTTGGTGGGGAGACCCCAACAGGTTCGAGTGAATAACACAACTTCTAGCGTGAAGGTTGTTTCCACTGGCTCACCCCAAGGATGTGTCTTATCCCCTCTTTTATTCATTTTATACACAAATGACTGCAGGAGCATCCGTCCGAATAGGTACTTTATTAAATTCTCAGATGATACAGCTTTACTCAGTCTGTTGTCTAACGATGAAGTTGGCCATGGTCCTGTGTTAAACGACTTTGTTGCATGGTGTGATAGATCGTATTTGTGTCTGAATGCAACAAAAACCAAAGACATGTGCATTGATTTTAGGAAATACCCTCCATCCCAGTCTGATACTGTCATCCACGATAACAAGGTAGAGGTAGTTGACGAGTATAAATACCTCGGCACAACAATTGACAATAAGTTGAAATGGGACCGCCACTGCAGTGTCACGTACAAGAAATGCCAGCAGCGTCTTTACTGCCTTAGAAAACTTCGATCCTTTAATATTGATAACACCATTTTATCCATGTTTTACAAGTCTTGTATACAGAGTGTTTTGACATTTTCTTTTATATGTTGGTTTGGGAACGTTAGCCAGAAAGACAAGAATAAATTGCAGCGCGTTGTAAATATTAGTAGCAAAATAACCCGGCCTCAAACAAACCTCTGTCACTGCTTTGTACGAAAAGCAGGTTCTCTGTAAAGCCAATAAAATAATTAACGACAGCACACACATCCTATATAACGAGTACGTCCTTCTGCCCTCGTCCAGAAGGTTCAGAACAATAACATCCAAAACAAACAGAAAGCGAGATTCATTCATGCCAAAGTCAGTACGACTCCTAAATTCAAAACGATAATCACCTCTGGCGTTATGTGTGTATGTTGTATTTTATTTATTTTTATTTGTAAAAGGAAGACCACAATTACAATTTAACTTTAATTTTAAAATTATATTATAGAATTTATCTTGTATTTTATTATGATTGATGTTCAGTTACTGTTTTAATAATGAATTTATTAGCATTTTTTTATTTCTCTACTCTGTATTTTATATTTTTATGACGACGAACGCTGCAAAATGAATTTCCCGGTTCAGGACAATAAAGTTTTATTGTATTGTATTGTATTGTATTGTATATTGGGATTTCCTGTACTTGTTGGAGGGAGGAGGGGACTGTTTGTATGTTGTGACATTTCCACGTTTCCCAGAGCAAGACTAGCAGACAGGCACTTGTAGGCCAAAGTACAGCAGTAGCAGATAAATACGTATCATCTGCATTTTGTGTAGGATATCTGCCAGAGGTAGTGTGTTGTCTCCACTCCAGCTTGCAAACAAGGTGTGCCCTCGGTGTAAGCATTTGTGGTTTCCCAGCTGGGAGAGTTAGGCAGTCAACCCACACCGTCTTACTGACTTTTTAATCCTTTGGGCCAATGGTCCAATGGGCCAATGGGCCAATGGGCCAATGGACCATGACATCACTTTGTGTCTGCCATCTGTCATGCACCGTTCCCTGTGCACTGTTAGCTCTCAGATCTCAGAAATCGTTGAAGATCTATTTTTCCAATTTTGCATAGACGTTTCTTAGGATCCTGACTGTAACTAATTCTTCTGCCCAAACAGCGGTAGGGGCAGCAGCAGTAACCCACTAGATCCCTCTTAAACTGCACAGTTGCTGCCTGCATGTTTTAAGCTATAACTTACTACTTATTTTGTATAGAAATTGTGTTTATTTTGATGTTTGTTTAATTATATTTAAAAAGACGTGACTGTGGCGTGTACTGGTTAAAGAAATATTGTCACAGGTAACTTTGTAAGTGACTATTAACAAAGATGAAAAATTAATATTCTAAACAACTATGGAGTGAAAATTCATATATATATACTTTATTGATATTGTCTGCTGTATTCATACAATATGGCTGTGTTTCTGGTCATCTCATATGAATAACCAGAAAAAATGACAATTATATGATTACGTTGAAGAGACTACCACTCACGGGGTAACTTCCCGGGTAAGGGGTCAGTGACTATGATTAACCAAAACAAATTTCATTCATTACTGCCAACTCATTATATAGTCCAAATGACTTCAGGGCCACTTGGCCCATTTTTGATTACCTGTTATTACATTTCATGACTGCTTAGAGTAGCACCAAGACTCTGGACACCTGCCCGGAGAGCTCAGTGTCAATTGTTGCTTCTTGGAATCAAGGAACTACAAGAATATATGGGACGGAGTACAAGTACAACAGGTTCTGTGGATCCGTACATTCAGCACTATTCCATGTGACATGAGCCAATGGCAGACCTTACAGGATAACACTTTTACCAGTCCAGATATTTTGTGGTCTACACATGTGTGTTAGCTCACATACATACAGGCCAGCCGCCAGTCGAGTGTGTATTAGTCTCTAAAAAAAACCCACACACATGTGACATCCGTTTTTAAAGCGTAATTAACAACTTACACTGCGCAGTGGCGCAGAGGTGGAGTTTTGGACTCTCGACTATGAGAACCCGGGTTTGAATCCTGTGCAGCGGTGTTAAAAGCTTGGGCAAGTTTTTTCACGCTACATTGCTCCAGTTCACTCAGCCGTATAAATGAGTATGTGGCTATAGGCAAGTGGTGAATATGTGTAAGATCAGTCTTCGCGCATTAGTTGCAGCATATGGCTGGATGCTTCCCAGATAAGTTGAGATGGTGTCTGAGTGAACAGGTCTGTCAGGGGAAGTAAAGTGTAAAGCGCTTTGAACGGTCCTGAGGACTGGATACTGCGCTGTATAAGAACGTACCTTTTTTACACAACATCTGAACACTTTGCTTGTAATCTTTGCTCATCCAGTAAAATTCACACCGTCTAAAACATTGAAAAGATGGATGGATGAGTGTCTATATAAATTTACAACTGGCGATTTTGTCACTGACTTGTCAACTCCTGCCCCTGGATTAGTGGAATTATGCAGTCGACCCTTGCTTTGTTGTCACCTCAGTTAAACAATCACCTCAAAATTAGGGTCATCCTATGAAAGTTCAGAATTATTTCCTAATAATAAAATATTGGGAATTAGTTCTGCTAACACAGTTAGTGATAGCAACACAACCAGAAATATCACTGCCAGTATTTCAGTGCCCAGGCTTCACTTCATTATGCTACATACGTAATTGTAATTAATTATATAATAACTGATGTAATTAGGGGTACAACTAATCCATCTGTGGTGTTACAGTATCATTACATGCGGCCTCATGCATTTTACATGAGTTCGTGACGTTAGCAGACTTGTTCAGAAGAGAACACATGTTCCTGACTGCTGAAGTAACGGATAATTAAGCATACCCTGGTCCTACTGACAGAATTATCGATCTGTTTTATTTCAAGTTTTTTTTCTTCAGCCTTTTCTTTGAACGCCACCAAACACACTTTGCCCAGCCTTGATAAGAATTCACCAGGCTTGTTGACATGAAGGGTTAGTTATCTGGGTGATGCTGGTTGAGACCATTAAGAAGAATCCAATTATTCAAATAAGGCTTGACATCTGATTGGAACAGACCAAGCTTGTTTGTGCGTATGTAATATGTATGTACTATGTACGTATGTATGTTGATCGAGCTTTTCTACCTAAATGGTTTGCATCTTGCATAGGAAACCAGATTTCAGCTACCTTGGGGGTACATCCTTTTGAAATAAACCATGCTATTATTTTATCAAAATTATTTAACAGCAGTGGGTTTTAAAAATAGGCTTCTGGAACAGATATAATGGGTTCCCTACGGCATTCAAAGGTGTCTAAATAAAAAAAAATGGGGCACTCTGTGTGGTGTTGTATGCTAATATATTATATTTATGCCCAAATCATGTGCAAGTAATTTTCTTATCCTCATACATCAGCCTATAAAATTCAGACAGCCAACCATTGTCAAATTTGTGTGACTCTTAACTGCTGGCAAAGTCATGATGCCAGTAAGTTAAACAAAGTCATGGCTGGCCAGATTTCATACCTGATAAGTCACCCATGTCAGTCTGTGTAGTTTCGAAATGTTTCATCAATCTTAGGGTTTGTATTCTAGGCAGTAGATGCATGTAATCAATCGCTGGCTATGTTATTTTATACATAATGGAAAATGCTGTTCCTCAGTGCCGTGAAAAGTTGCAAGTTTCCGTTGAGATGGTTCAACATGACTGACTGCTAATTCATCCAATGTCATACATGCTTTCTGCAATTGTTGCAAGCTTCATAAATCATACAATCATCTTTTGGGGACGTTTGCAAAAATGTAAGGCACAAATGCATTGGAAAACCGTTATTTGCATGCAAATAACACCATCAGGGGACCTGGTTTGGCCAACTTCCTCTGAATATTTACCAAGTGGAACAGACAATCTCCACGTAACAGGACAGAATTGGCTTGCAAGACAAATGACCGTTGTGTTGACCGCCGGCCTTGTATATTGACCACTTCTGTTGCTGGTCAGTGGCCGAGACGCTGCACGCATTGCGAGGGGAGATATCTTGAAATTGGGCCCCATGTCACTGACACACTGATCTCGATTCATTACACACTCCCCGGCGTCTGTGTTATGTAGACACATGCAATTGCTCGCCCCTCCCCGATCGTCCAGCTAATTATCAGTCAGCCAACAGGGGTATTATACCAGGCAATCAATGGCGTTATTTGCATGCAATGAGTGACGCACGACCTGGCCAACGCCTGAGGGATGGTGTTCATGCAGGAATAGCCACGCTGCAACGATGGTTGTCTAGACTATCGGATGGCTGAACCGCCGAATCCTGCCACAGGTGGCGCTGGTGGGGTGGCCGAGCGACAGGGACGTTGGTTCCGGTAGCCCGGATGCTGCACCGCTGTTGTCGATCAATACGACGGTGCTGTGGATGGGTGTGTTTTTTCAGTCACTGATTGGGTATTACCGTGGTATTGTCAAGGGTGGAGCGGTCGGCGTAGGTCGACATGCGGTGGGATTACACACAAAGTTCAGCGGCAGTAACGGGATGGATCGTTTGCATAGATCATTGTTGTCTTGTCGCAGGCAGACGGACGGTTGTGATAAGTTGGTAGCAGCGGGAAGCACTGGAGCCGTTCTGTGGGTGTCTGTCGCATGTAGATGTCCAGGGAGCATACCTCCGTTGAGGGAGCATAACTAATTCATCTCAGGAGGTAACGTCTGGGACGTCTGCAGCGTTCACGTGGAGTTGACTTGATTTGTAAATGCATGAAACGTCCACCAGAATCAACCAGATGACTCACAGATTAACGCTGGTTTATACTGTCTTTTATTGACGCAGTCACCTGTTGTGTGTCAGTGTCGTCGGCGTAAGTCGACGTGTCACTATGCCCTTTCCGCCAGCTGAATAATTGATGACTAACTGCGAGGGAGTTTTTGTCGCGTGTGTCTCACGTCGGAATTCTGACAGTACGACAGGTGTGACATGTGGCAAGTGCCACGCGAGAATGCACGATGTCAGTGGGCGGGCAACGTACAGTCGTGTGAGTCCCCTCGTTATTGACACTCGGCTGTTTTGGAGTGGTGTCGAGGACGTGTGTTTACAGAGGAAGTGCTGGTATTGATCCGCGTGGTCAATGCCTGCTCCGAGTCGCTGTCATAATGTACGATTGTGTGGTAATGAAACCTGAAACACGTGGGCGGGCATGATTGGACATGTGTGGATGGAGTTGAGATGAATATCGCTGTATCCACGTCATATACGAACACACACGCATAACTGACAACAAACAAACAAACATTGGTGACACAGCTCTTGCCTTGCACTGTTTTCCTGTCATGTGACGGTCTGGGAATGACGGTGCACAACTCGGCGACCCGAACACTGCAGCTATCCCACAATGCCAAGCAGGCGGACACGCCGCTTCCTGTGGTGGTGTCGAAGGAGTCGGAGATGGTCTCCGCGATACGTACACTACGCTACCACTACCAGCTCAAGGTCTACCTGCCGCTCTACCGACTCTTACATTTGCAGACTCGACGTAACGACCGAGAGGAGATCCGACGCAAACTCGCGATGGGCTTCGACGAGGATTACTACGGAGGAGAGAGGGTGGTGAAGAAGCCGAGTCTCCAGACTCGCCTACAGGGCGGCATGAATCTGCAGATATGCTTCGTCAACGAGGCAGCCCTCGCCGACCAGAACGAGGCAGGCGGGGCATCGCTCGATGCCTCCCAGGTGGCGCCATCGCAGGTGGGTTTCTTCGGGAAGTCTCCAACATAAATTCTGCAATTTTTTGTACTTTATTATTAAGTCATTATATTTTATTATTTATTTATTATTTTATTTGATCTATTTATTGCTGATAAGTTTAGCTTATGAACTAGGACTTTTAGAAGCTTTATTTAATTATCTCTTTATTATCATTTAAAATGTTGTCTTTACGCACTAGTTTAACTGATTATGAATATTTAATACGTATGTGTTACAATGTATTTTATGCGCCTCAGAGCGGAATATTTTTTTCCGGATATATGGCGCTTTACTAATAACTTATTATTATTATTAAATGACGTTGATTTATTTCAGTTATGTTCTTTGTTATGGTTGTCATGTGCATTTCATTTTGTATTGTGCAACTATTGGTCTTGTGCTCGCTTCATACAATAAATACGCAGCCCATGAAAATTATGTAATAATAATAATAAATATATATATATATATAGAAAATCTTTTGTCCACATTAAAATGGCAATGGTACAGTATTTTAAATACAGTAATATCTGTAATAATACCATTGACATTGTCGTATAAAATGTGGCATTTCTTGAATTAATGTCTTATGTGTCATTTCTGGTAAACTATACACATTAGCCATGTTTGCGTTTGACAAGTCACACTGCCACACATGGTTTATATCGTTCACAGACATGTCATATCTATTGTCACATTCACTTATTTTTTAACGATGGTTTGTGTTTCAAAGAGATAACTGATTTCAAATAGATACGTTAGCTACGCAGCTTATTATTGGTGAAGAGTGACTTTAGTTTTATTTATGAATCATGAGGCATCTTTGCTTTAAAATCACCAGTAAAGGCAAATTATGTTATATGTTGTATAATTAAAAATGCTAGTAAGGAATTCGTTTATAGATATTCATATCAGTGCATTTTAAAAACAAATAATTACACTACAAATAATAGTAAAAATACAAAGAAGATCAGGATTGATTTCGGAGAGTCTATGTTGTAGCCGACGGAGCCGGCGCCACCTGGTGGGGCAGTGGCGCCACCTGTGGGCCACACCCAGGCTGCAGCTCGGAGCGAGAAGAAGACGAAGAAGAAGAAGAAAGAAGCGATAGAGGACGAGGACCTTGTCACGAGACAGGCCCGACTGCAGGCGGAGGCCACCATGGCCCTGGCTCAGGTAGGACCATCAGTTAGTCTTTTCCATTATCGTCAGGTGTCGAAACAGTGGTAGTCTGGTAGTCCGAGGATTACCAGAAACTTGGTCGGACTACCAAAGATGATGACAGCAGTAGTCCCATGGAATACCACAACATTTGGAAATATTTTTCAAATTTTTTTTTGGGTCATATTATTTGGCTTAAATCTACGCCACATGACTACCAGATATATCTGGGGACTACCAGATATATCTGGGGACTACCAGATATATCTGGGGACTACCAGATTTCCCAACTAAGTAGTCCTGCTGACTATAAGAAATTCTGGAGTTATTTCTATCCCTGATTGTCTTCCCAAATTTTGGAGTTCTTGTGTCTGGTTATTGTGATTAAAAAAGGTAAGTTTTTATATACACTGTAGCCCAGTATCCAGTCCTCAGGATTGATCAAAGTGCTTTACACTTTACTTCCCTGGCAGACCTGTTCAGCCAGACACCATCTCGACTTCTCTGGGAAGCATCCAGCCGTATGCTGCAATTGATGTGCATACACATATCCACCACTGTCTATAGCCAGATGCTCATTTATAAAACAGCTGAGTGAACTGGAGCAATGTAGAGTGAAAAACTTGCCCAAGGTTTTATCACTGCAGCACAGGATTCGAACCCGGGTCCTCTCAGTCGAGAGTCCAAAGTTCTACCCCTGAGCCACTGCACTCTACAAGGTTAGGTTATTGCTCTGTGTTAGGCATATGTATGTGGCTAGTTAGAGAGTTGTCGAACTTAGGTTTTTAGAATTTTCCTACACTAGAGTTACTCCACTATGTGTAACACACACACATCTACTCTTTGTGTGTGAAAGGAAAAAAATAGAATTTGTAAATATAAAAACACATGGTTACTAAAGTACATTATGCTAGGATAAAATAACAAATGGTTGATTCTCGTTCAAATGATGACAAAGGAGTTAAATATTGTATAAGAGTATATGTCTTACTATATGACATAAAACAAAGCCTTTAAATTTGCCATTTTATGGAAACTCCCGAGCTGCATCATACATAACTGACCTACTAATTCGTTACGATCCGACCCGTGCGCTACGCTCCGTGGACGCCCGCCCACCTGCTGGAGGTTCCTCGATGCAGACTGCGTACGCAGGGAGAAAAAGCATTTTCCAGTGCTACTCCACGGCTCTGGAACAAACTGCCGCTTGCCATGCGTGCCACAGACTCCCTCAGTTCTTTCAAGAAGCAACTGAAGATATTTCTGTTTAAAAGAGCATTTTCACTTTAAAGGAACAATTTTATAATATCCGAACATTTGTAATATGTACTATTTATCAACTATTTTATTATTATTTTTTAATTGTAATATAATTAACTATTATTTATTTTTAATATCTACTATTGTTAATATATATTATTTATCAACTATTATATTATTATTATTTTTTAATTGTAATATAATTAACTATTATTTACCAGTTTTAGTATTTTATTAAGACTAATATTAGTTATTTATATTGACATTTTTTACTGATCTATTTATTTTACAACTACGTCTCTATTTTTTATTTTAAGGTAAACTGTATATTCATGTAAAGTGTAATGCGCCTCTGAATGGTTTTATTGCTAGAGATATGGCATAGACAAATACTGTTATTTATTATTATTATATTTATTATATTATTTATTCCTGGTTTGGATTTGTTGCTCTAGCGCAACTTCATTCGTGGTTTTGGCAGAATCTAGTCCAGTGCAGTCATACAGTGTGTGTAAATAACCTGAGAACACTGTTTTCCATGACTGATATTACAATTCTGCCCCTTGCAGAATTTCCAGAAAACAAACTTTCCAAGCAGGCACAGTGACAGCTCCCATTTAATGTCAATTTGTTAATGGTTCATCAGACTTGTGATTTCAGGATAGTTGTCATAGTGCATAATACATGTGTACATGCATATTTTATAGTTATTAATTTTTTTTTGGGGGGGGGGCAGAATATGGCCTTTAACTCATATACATAAAAGCCAATAGAGATATTTTTATGACCTAAAATGAACTACAAATACATGTGTATAACCCATTTACACCCATTTTCAAGGCATAACTGACAATATCTATGATTTTAAGACCTTTTTCGCTCCTTAATTGTTTGATAATTCTTCTATTCCCCAATGATGGGTGGATGGGTCTCTGCATAATAAAGCTCATCTGATAGATAATGTGTATTTATGACATGTACTACAAAACATGTTTTGATTGAAAAATCAATCACTTCTCAGAGTTGGTAAGATTGATAGTCTGTCATAATTAGATCCGGTTCAGCATGGTGTGATTGTGTCTTAATCATCGTTAGGCAGAGCACATATAAAAAGTTGTTAGTTCAATTAGGGCATGTTTGTGACATTTGTACTAAACAACTCGGTTTCTATGAGTCAAAATTGTTTTTCTTCAGTACACGTGTGAGTATAACCTTTTATCTAGTTAAGTAGATGTATGTTGGAAAATAGAGATGTTTCGGGAAATGTACAAAAGTAGTTTTGAAAATAAGTATTATTCCATTAAATTGGGGGCTGTAAAATAAATTGCATGTACCTGTTGATGATAAATTGTTGTATGAGTATGAGACTTTTGGACACAGAAATATTCCCAGACCACTGACATGGATTCAGGAAAAATGCAGCTGTTATATAGGGTAATGAATACTATTTAAGTAAGTTTGCACTAATGTTGATAGAAATCTTCTCATTTACAATACAAATTGAATAGATCATTCTGCTGGGTGCCTAATTTCGCGTGACAGACCACTCACTCATTCACCGTGTTTCGCTCACTTTCAATTTCCAAAGCTTCCTGTAATCGATGTAAATGTAAGATTTTTTTCAATTTACTTCATTAATAGATATTTCTGTGCAATAACAAACACACAATACTCTATTGCAAACGGCAGGGATTACAGAGTTCAAGAAATCATTTGTTTATCATAAATATAAAAGTGAAATTAAATTACAATAATTTATAACCAATGCTGAATGGGGAATACCCCTGAGTGATGTCACGTTTGGAAATTTCCTAAACTGATTCCTGTGCAGATACAAATCGCTATGCAGAGTGATTAAATTCACCAAAGTCACATGACAGAACTCTTTCAAACTCAAAGCAACTGTACATACATATAACTGTGTTTATTGTAGGAAATAATGACAGCTTTGCTGACGGAATGTGTATGTATCTATGCGTTATTATTTCATGCATATTAATGAGCACTGAGTAATGTAGTGATTGAAGTTCTTTATTGGTTATAAATTGTTGTAGTGTAATTTTCTTATTTTCAGCATGCATACAAATGATTCATTGATGTATAAAACATCTACCATACACATGTCCAATAGGGCACCATATTGTTGCTTTCGTGCAGAAATATAGTTTAATGAAGTAAATAAAGAAATTCACATTGATTAGGTAGGAGCTACATGTGTACTCAGACCAATTGCTGCCAGAGAGTAACGACTTATGTTTGGGCAGTGGCTGTTTGTGCAATTCAACCCCCCCCCAAGAAAGAACGACCGGTCCTTGTTTGTATCTTGTAGCAATTGTTTTAATGACGTTAACTATCAGTACTACCGTTGGATTAATGAGTGTTGATGCTTGGTGATATAAGTGGATCAAGTAGCAATGTCTTATAGATAGATCTTGAATTTCACAAACTATTCACATGTTCAAGTGTAATTTATATCAAAGTTTGCAGTATTGTAAAGATTACATTTGTAGTCATAATGGTAGTCTTAGTTCTTTCCTCAACAGGGTTATTTCATATTAAATCTGGTTTCAACTGGTTTAATTCATATTAAATCCGGTTTCAACTGGTTTAATTCATATTAAATCCGGTTTCAACTGGTTTTATTCACATTAAATCCGGTTTCAACTGATTTCATCCATATTAATTTGTTTATTTATTGCAAAATGTGTAAGGATCGATTAACTGAAAGTAATATCTGCAATCAGCTAAATACAACACTGTGTACAGTGTACTTCAGTTTAAATACATACAGAATAGCGTTGGGTTATTATATCTGGTAGCCGCAAGCCAAATTTCAAACTACCATTTTCCATTTGGTTTTCTGAGTTTGTTGGTTACACAGTTGTGGTGAGAATAAGGAAAGTCAAAATAGAAACACAAGCATAATCAATCACGTAATGCTTTCATATGAACATTTCACATTTCATTATCACCTGAATTTATGTTGGGTATAACATAGAAAAAGATAATTATAGGCTGCGTAGTTTATTAGAGGTTCTCACAATGCAGAAATAAGTTTGGCTGTCAGGTTTCATTTTTTACACGATGAATTTCAAATGAGACAAGCCTGAAAAATCTAATTTCGTAGGCGCCTTTAATATTGCTGCTTGATTTTTGATGGAGTAGCACATTGCCAAAGTAACTTGCTAGACAACATGAATAATAGAATGTTTTTTAATTGCTTCAAGAAAGAAACGTTTGAAGCTAGAAGACCCATTACATGTTGGCATGACATAGAAACATTAATATTGTTGTTAGATAAAATAAATATCCAAGTATTTAGTGATTTGTGCTCATGTAGCTAGATAGGTAGAGGTAAGGCACAGATATATTGGCGCCAGTCAGCACTGTAAAAATTACTTGTTTTTTTGTCGTTATTTTGTAGTTTACCCTGACTTTAGTTCTGTAATTGGGCCAACAGCCAAAGCATGACTAAACATATTGAAGATGCGTTTACTAATTTAGCTGGGAAAACAAAGTGGGTATAGAGTTGTGAGTTTGTGAAACGGAATAATGTCTAGAGTTGGATTCCACGGGTCTTTAAAATTATACCCCATTTATTGAAAAATCACCAGTGGTGTGTGATTTCTTGTTGAGTAAAATAAAAAAATTACAAAATTGTTTGACAGTTTTTGATTGGTGCAGACTAAACCTGTGTTACTTAATATCCAGTTGACCAAGGCATGTCTTAAGTGAGCTATGAAACAACAGTGAAAAGTGTGGCCAGGAACTATTTCACTAAGATAGAGATACCTCTTAAGGAAAATCCATCTTTACACAAAATCCACTGTTAAATAAGAGGTTTTTAAAACACAAATACCCATTACCATATTATTACTGTGGACACTATTTCCATGACACACCAGTGACGTCATACCTCTGGCACGTAATGGTGTTGACAGTTTTCGTGTAGTCAATATCACTGTTAAGTATCAAAGTTGATTTTAGGAGCAAAATTGGGTTTAAGAGCTCTTAAGAATGTTACTGAAATGAGATGAGATGAGATGACAGTTTAACACTTCTCTTGTACACAGACAGTGTTGTGTATGGTTGAACTGCATTCTCACAGAGCCGTGGCGACGTGCTGGGAAGCCACACACTAGGAACTGGGCATTATTGTATGTCTGCTTGGCACATTTAGAAGATAATCAATGCCCATCTCCGCCAGTTCCGCATTGAAGCGTGTGCAATTTCAGCCACTCCAGTTGACCCTAATTCTGTTTATATATAACAGTAGTAGCTGTTCTTTATTTTATAGGGGCATGTCATTATATGTAATTAATTTTTAGTCTAGATAGTCGTGCTACATCAACTGATAACTAGAGCGCAATGGCTCAGGGGTAGAGCTTCGGACTCTCAACTACGAGAACCCGAGTTCTAATCCTGTGCTGCAATGTTAAAACCTTGGGCAAGTTTGTTCACTCTATATGGCTCCAGTTTACTCACCTGTATAATTGAGTACCTGGCTATAGACAGTGGGGGATGTGTGTGCAAGCAGCCTTCGCACATTAATTGTAGCATATGGTTGGATGCTTCCCAGAGAAGCCGAGATGGTGTCTGAGTGAACAGGTCTGCCAGGGAAGTAAAGTGTAAAGCGCTTTGAACGGTCCTGAGGACTGGATACTGCGCTATATAAAAACTTACCTTTATTTTTATTTATTTTTTTCACTAGTTAGTCTACATACAGATGTATAGCCTATAGGTAACTATTAGCTAACATGCACTTGACCTACTGTCTACTTCGTGCGTGTCGTCTCTGGTCGTCTTTTTAACTGCACATGACAGTGGGCCCAGATTCGGAGTAGAATCTCGGTCCCGTCAAATCTCAGCCCACGACACTGGGATTAAGCTCTGGCTCAGAGGGACTACATCACCTAGAAACGATTTCGCTTTGGCACTTGTCAACGAAGTAATCCTGATGTATTAACTGCCTGTTGTGTGGTTTATGTAGGTCAGACCGATGGCTCACATGCAGCTGGAGGTGGAAAAACAGCTACGGAAGAAGTCTCCTATCGCTGAAATTGTAAGTGTACAAATCCCCATTGTTTCGGTAGCGATGGAAATGCAGGGTTTCAGGTCAAAAGCCACATTTTTATTTGGTTCAAATCATGTCAAAATATTAGTTTAAACACGTGTTGAGCGAGGGCACTAATTACACTAAAGTGCGACAAATCTTATCAGCGGTCCAGAACAATTGCAAGAAAATATGCATGATGTTATATCAACATTCGATTCACATCTGTGTAATATGTGGTATGACCTTAACGTCTTGAGCTAACTTTTTCCACGGTGGTTCATAAATTAATCCTTGAATGTTTCACACCAATGATGTAACTTATTAAAAAGGCATAATGTTAGCATACCGCACATATGCACCCATGCATACACGCATGCACACACACACATATGCACGCACGTGCACATCACACACACACACACACACACACACACACACACACACACACACACACACACACACACACACACACACAAACACACACACACACACACACACACACAAGATTTGGGCCATGTTAGTAACATTCATACGTTTATCACAAAAACAGAAAATGAATTTCGCACCAACCAGCATTATCTCTCGCACTGTGCAATCTTCAACATTGCAGTTGCATAAAAACAAGTGTCCTAGTGGTCATGTAACATTGAGTTTCTATTATCCTGGGATATAAAATCGGTGAAGTAATAAGTTTCTTTTCACACACTAGGTGAGTAAAACTGACAGCTTTCATAAATCCTGCATGGCTCCATGATATTTGCCACATGCCATTGACGTTAGATTATCCATTACTGGCTCTCGACTGACGTAGTCGGTCTCCCTCTGGGGCTAGACATCACATTCATGGTGGCTACAATGACTCTGGAACATGTCCTAGCACGTTAAACCTCACACGGCCGACAATTTCAAATGTCAACTAACTCACTTTTCATCCGGCTCGCATTTTAGTGTCGCAGACAAACGCTACGTTTTACACTTGTTGTATGATAAATATAATTTTCTGTAAAGGTTTTGCGGTTTGTTTATTAATTATCTGGGAGTCATTCAGCCACACTGCAATTAATGCACAAAGACTGCTTGTACACAAACACCAACCAATGTCTATAGCCAGGTACTCATCCAAACAGGTGATAAACCAGAGCAATGTGAAATAAGTGAACTTACACAAGAGTCACAGCACATGATTGGAACCCGTGTTCTCTCAGTTTTGAGTCGAGTTCTGTCGCCACTGCTCTGCAGCACTTCCTGAATGTTGCAGGTTGGGATACCTGGCGTGGGAGACGGAACGAGAGTTCGGTTTGGAAGGCAGCGACTCGAGCAGATGAACGTGGCTCGACTCCAAGTGATCCTCAACGACCTTCACACGCAGATTGAAAGTACGGGCAGTGTGTTTTGATTGATTTGTCTGTCAGGCAGGATTCTGTGAACGGCGTTGTGCTGGGTGTGACAAGTAACAATCACCAATGAATCAGTATATATAATATATATATATTATATAAATTATATTAATACCCTGCTGATGCTTATACTAGCAGAGACCTGAGCTTGTTTGCTACAATAAATAAACAAGATTTCTTATTGTTGATAAAGATCATTTAATAAATGTATCCAGGATGTATACAAATTCCTCAAGACAATATACAGTTAGTAAATGACAATATTAGCAAAGGTGGGGTGTTCAAACAAACTTTCCCCACCAGGCCTCTTGTAACAGAGGCCCCACCCCCCACTTATGTTAAGCATAGACTTCACAATAAAATAAGATTATATATATATATATATTTATATACATTTATATACATATACATACACACACACACACACACACACACACACACACACACACACACACACACACACACATAATCTTTTATTGTGAAATCTAAACTTAATATAATCATTTAAAAAATTAAATAATTTTTATTTTAAATGACACCTTAGACATATTATAATATTAATTTATTTATTATCTTAACATAATAATTTTTAAATATTTTTTTACCATTTTAAAGGACATTTTGGATATATTTAATTGCATAACATAATTATTTTTAAATAGATAATTTTCTATCTTAAAGCAGATCTTAGAGAATTTTTTTATTAGATCAACACACTAATTTTTTATTTATCAGTTTAAAGATTTATTTATATACCGGTATATTTATTATATATTTATTTTTGTCGTTATTTCATTTTACTGTATATAGGCATTACGAGGCTCAGATTCCAGAACACATTCCTATTTGACATGAAATGTACTTGTATGTTGAAAATGGCAAATAAAGCTTTATTATTATATTAGACATTGCAACAAATAGCCAACTTGACAATTTATCCACTTAAATTTAGGTGAATGTAAGATTTGGTTATTTTTTTTATAAGCTAACATACATTTAGGGGGTCTGATAATATCAGAGAACAAGTTGGAATTCTTTCAAATGTACCATTGTGAAGGTAGTAATATAATATATAAAATCATGCCCCATATCTGCATGCGTATTTTTCACTGCCAACATTTGCTCGTCAACCCATGATTTTGCATATCAGTGTACCCCCCCCCATGAGAGCCACTCTAGCCAATCATTTTAATATCACCAACAGTCGTGACTCATGTGTTATGACCGAAGTCATATCATGACTCATGTATCAGGACAGATGGTATATCATCATTCATGTGTCATGACAGATGTCATATCATGAGTCATGTGTCATGACAGAAGTCATATCGTGACTCATGTGTCATGACAGATGTTATATCATGACTCATGTCATGACAGATGTCATATCATGTGTCATCACAGAAGTCATATCATGACTCATGTGTCATGACAGATGTCATATCATGAATCATGTGTCATGACATATGTCATATCATGTGTCATGACAGATGTCATATCATGACTCATGTGTCATGACAGATGTCATATCATGACTCATGTGTCATGACATATGTCATATCATGACTCATGTGGCACGACGGATGTCTTATCATGACTCATGTGTCATGACAGATGTCATATCATGTGTCATGACAGATGTCATATCATGAGGCATGTGTCATGACAGCTGTGATGTCATGACTCGTGTGTCATGACAGATGTCATATATTGACTCATGTGTCATAACAGATGTCATATCATGACTCATGTGTCATGACAGATGTCATATCATGACTCATGTGTCATGACAGAAGTCATATCATGACTCATGTGTCATGACAGATGTCATATCATGTGTCATGGCAGAAGTCATATCATGACTCACGTGTCATGACAGATGTCATATCATGACTCATGTGGCACGACAGATGTCATATCATGACTCATGTGTCATGACAGATGTCATATCATGTGTCATGACAGATGTCATATCATGACTCATGTGGCATGACAGATGTCATATCATGACTCATGTGTCATGACACGAATCGTGATATGTATCATATTATGATTAACGCATCACAATACATTATTGTATTTTGACTTATGTACCAAAATGTGTGACAATGTATCTCAAAATGTGTCATATTGTGACTCATATCACAGTATGTACCATATTGTGACTCATATATCACAGTATATACCATATTGTGACTCATATATCACAGTATGTACCATAGTGTGACTCATATATCACAGTATGTATCATATTGTGACTCATATATCACAGTATGTACCATATTGTGACTCATATATCACAGTATGTACCATATTGTGACTTTATGTACCATATTGTGACTTATGTTTCACGTTATGTGTCATATCATATGAGGGTGTCATATATCATTACAGCCAAGTTGGGTTGTTACCTTTCTGCCATATCACGCCTTTAAAAATGGTTGTAAATGTTTTACCATCACAAATACAAGAAATGGGAATAAGAAAACAGTATTCATATCCGTCACAAAATGATTAATGCATACAGAGTTCACAAGAGCTGAACCGAATTCTACAACAACCTCTGAGGAAACATAAACTGCTTGCCAGACTCACCAGTCACTGTTACCGCAAGACTAATCAATAGGCACAGCGAATTCGTTAACATTATGTCTTGTACTTAACTAATGACTGCTATTGATCTGGTTAAAGAGACAGTTGTCAGTAGGCTCATGTTCACTGACGTTATCTGTGTTTCCATCTCTGGTAAAGACAGTGCTCAGATGCTTTGAAAGAGAACGGGGCGCCTTCGTCATCAACTTCCTAGCCACATGATGTATAATAATGTTTATTTTATATAGTTCAGTATGTGGTTGCTGCACAAATGTCCCCTTAAATAATTTTTTACACATATGTCATGCTAATTTTAAATCAAATATCTTGTTCATTATTGGTGACATCCACTGACAAACTACTACTTAAATCTTTGACCAGACGCAGAACAAAATCAAGTGCAGTCCACCTGTGTAAAATAAAATACAAATCATACATTCACTGGTTACCTGACCTTATTTTCGTGTCAATTCTTTTTCTGACTTGACAATTTTGGTAGTGTTTCTTGTGTTTAGATCTGAATTAGGACAAACTGATAGACTACGTTTGTATGTGAACACGGAAATGACACAGCATTGGGTGACATTTGTTTATTTAGATCTGAATGAGGAACTGGTGCAGATGCTGGTTGAGAGAGACGATCTTCACATGGAGCAAGACTCCAAACTGGTGGATATAGAGGATCTCACAAGGTATGGGTGTATATTGTTTTATTTGTTTAGATATATTTATAAATTACTTATTATTACATATATATATGTGTGTGTGTATATAATTTTTTTATGTTTTATATATATATATATATATATATATATATATATATATATATATATATATATATATATATATACATATATGTATATATATATATATATATATATATATATATATATATATATATATATATATATATATATATGTATATGTATATATATATATATATATATATATATAAATGTGTGTGTATAATTTTCTTATGTTTACCACTGCCTTGTGGTACAGGTTCTTGACAGAACCGAAGGCTAAGGGAGCAAACCCTATATATATATATATATATATACACCTTGTAAAATATTCTTTCAAATAATGACTAATAACCATAAATTAATTATAAAAATAAACAGTATCTCTGTGTTTTGTCATAAACACTGCAGTGAGTTGTTCCTGTTGCGTGCTTCAGGAGAGCTCAAGAGTTGACGTCAAAAGTGAATACTCACGGCAGCCGCGAGAAAAAGAAGTCGAAACAGAAGAAGTAAGCAGGGTCCTCTTGGCTCCTGTTTTTCATGTACATAGACAGATCAGGGTCATGATAGACCGAGGACCCCGACGACAGATGGACCGGTGGACTACCAGGGTTTTGGGTGCACTGACACTGTGTTACGATATAACCAAGGTGTCGTTGTGTTTATCACAGGGCATGCCTATTGTCTTCTCAGCAAGGATCCCATGTGACATGATATGGTGCCACTTTATGTCAAGAGTGTGGTCGTTGATGTCTGCAGCGTCACTAAGTATGGTCGGTCAGGTGGCCGAAATGTCAGTGAGATCATTGTCACCAGTCTGGTCATTGTTATTGTTAATGAATGTACTCGCTGAGACAATATGTGTTATCATAGGTGTCCATTGGTATTTGTCGCCAATGTGGTAGTAATTTCTGGTGACAAGTGTTCATGCTGACATAACATTTGTCATCATTGGTGTCCATTGGTATTTGTCACCAATGTGGTAGTAATTGCTGGTGACAATTGTTCATGCTGACATAACATTTGTCATCATTGGTGTCCATTGGTATTTGTCACCACTTTGGTCATTATTGCTGTTGGCAAGTGTTCTCACTGACATAACATGTGTCATTGATATCCAATTGGTATTTATCAGCAGTGTGGTCATTGATATCAGTGTCAAGTCTATTGACGTCCATATACAAATAGTTTGAGTTGTCAGTGGTCATTGATATCGGTATCACTGTCGATATCCATGTGGTCATTTTCAACAGTGATGTCAATGATATCAGCATTATCATTGCTCACATACTGGCCATTTTAATTGCAAACATTGTTGTCATTGATATCAGTCTATCATTGATACCGTAGTAGTAATTCTCAACAGTGTCGTCAATGATATTGGTGTTGTCATTGACATCCCAGTGCTAATTGTGTAAAAGTGTCATCCCATATATTAATGTTATCACATAACCTTTGTCAAAAGAAGACAAAGCTATGTATCCTCCTATTAGCCCGGCTGTTTCCCCCATTCCTATACTTCCCCTCCTCACATCAGTATAAGGGCCTGATATATAAGGGCCAGATATTTTCACATAGCGATGCTGCTTTTTGACAGGTCGCTTGCGTGTGAGTGATGACATTTTGCTATGCAGCTGATGAAGCTTTGGTGATTGGACTTAATGTTGTGCAGCCGTTGAATAGATGAATAATCTGTACCCACCTATTTTTCTATGTCGTGGCGTGCATACGCAGCCAACACACCTTTGACGACTACGGATTCTCAGAAACGTCAACGACCTGGAAAGCCCAGCTAATGTAGCCCCATCAATTGTCTTGGCGGTAATCATGAATTATTCAAGAAACGGCAATCCCATTGTGTCGTATATGGTTTGAAACATGGGTTTGTCATCAAGTGTGGACATGTTTAAGAGGCCATGCCATCAGTGCACGCGATCCGCATGGCGTGAACAGTTCACTGAAAGTCGTGATTCCGTCTGGGTTTAACATGAGTGATGATCGCTTCCTTTGCCACCATTAGTCAGGCTGTTATGTGTGGTTTAACAGGATTATATGATGAAGAGAAACCATCAGATGCAAGTACACAAGGAGTATAATTGCAGATGAGTTCGACAGAAACGTTGAGCTTTGTGGTCATGATCGTACGTTACATGTACGCGAGCGAATATTTGCTATGTTTGAATAGGTTAAAATTACTTCCTGTAATTACTGATAATATTTATTTCACCACTGTTATATGATGGATAAATCATTACATCTTTGGATACAGATGTGAACATCAAATATCCAATTTAAGAGTTCTTTTAAACATTGCTCCCCCAATAATTAGTAGGAAAATAATAAGTGAACCCATACCTCAGTTTACAAATATTTTTAAAAGCGACAACAATTACTAGTTTATGACATGTTATGATATATACAGACTCAAATTTTTGACAAATCCACATTGACACCATTATAACAACATCAAACTTGAGCTGTGTTGGTGGACATATGAAGAGATACCAAAGATGTGTCTGTTTGTCAGGAAATGCATTATTATAAATGGTTCGGATGCTATCGTACAATGTCCATTCCTTATTTAATTTTTGTTCCGTTCTTAGTAGAAGAATATGTTGAGTTAATACTGCCTGCCAAAATGTATTTAATAATCCACAAAATGTTCATGTTATAAACAAAAAACCGTCAACAATATTTAACCAATAGGGTTACCAGTAATTGGTATTTGGAGAGGTGCATGAGTGGAAAATACCATTGAAGTTTCTGGTTCCTCAGTCGCAATTTGAAATAGAAGTGACAGGGATTCTTTAAATTTTGCATGTGAACAGTCAGAGTTCCAGACCGTCTTGGTTTCTCTCTCTGACAATTGGCATATGCCTCGTGTCCTCATGACACTGACATGTCATAGCTGATGACATGTCACAGCTGATGACGCCAGGTGCAGACAGCTTGTCTGTCTCTCAGCTGCCCACTCGTTGACATATCTGAGAAGCCAAGAACACCGCACAGCCAAGTGCCATCCATCATTTCATCCTACATCCCTCAAGGTATTGATTCGGCATCTGACAGCCCAGGCTGGACTTGTACTTGACGTTCTTTTTGTCGGCTAATTCGTCCGCTCTGTCAGTGTTTACTTCTGCATTGCGGCCATAAGAATGGTGACCACAACAATGACCCTCTGATTATCGTTCCTAGAAATATTGCCATGGTGATCCTTCGAAGATTTGTACACAATTAGGGACGTTTTTTGGCGAATCCAGTCAACTGCTCTACTCTACACTCTGTGCTCTACACAGTTGTGTCAAATCACTGAGAGAAGTTAGTTTTGTGCATATAATGCATGTTTATCAACATGTTCCATTTGATAGGTTTATGTGTAGGTGTAATGTGTAATTAATGGTTAACAAGACACAAATAGATGTCTTGTTTCCATACTTTCTTGCAGTGTGACATGTGACATAAGTTCAACTTTGTCCTCCAATTTACATATAGCTCTGCAGATTAACAAGAGGCTGTATACACATATGTCCATATTCTCTCGGCCATTGTTGTGCATTTAATCTATTAAACTGGAAATTTGCAACTGACGGAACAGTCAATTTGAATGTAAACATGCCAGTTTATTTTGATTATACATCAACAGAAGACCGGCTTATTTCTGGGTCATCTTACATTGCATATACATCAGGTATTACTCCAATATCTGGGGCTTGTTTTGTTAACATAATAATCCATCAAATGTCTTCTCATGAGTAATTATCATATTTGAATATGGCATTTTAAGAACTTGTCTATGTAGTTCTGTGTATTGGAGGTAAATTATTTCTATCAAAGCAGTATCGAATAATTAAAGCTTTACTAGTTTTCTGCATTTTGTTGATATTGCTGTGGTCATAGCAATGAAGTACCGGTAGTTAATTTCTTTTGATCAATCAACACATTGTTTTTAAAGCAAACAGTTTGTTGCAAGAATGCAGTAATGCTGTGTTTAACGTTTTAGCAACATAATGTTGACTTGTGTATAAAATGTAAAATATTAGGATTTTAAAAGTGTTTTTAAAATGGAGCTACATTGTGTTTATCTTTTTTCAGACATGTTGGCTTGCTTTAGCATATTTTGTAAAAGTAGGGAAGTTTTCAGGATTCGTTGCCGATAAGATTACATGAATAATTATGTCTTCCTTGAAATGTGTCATAAATGTTATGAAACTATACACAGTAATGTTCATGTTATAGTTCTTGTGTAATTATTTTAATCACCATGTATAAATGTGAAAGTTATTTTCAAACTGAATTGTGAATGTATATCAACCATAAGTTTATTGCTAGATTGTAGCTTTTAGCAGATGTCTGTGATTATACTGTTAGTTGTCTGATAGGATGGCAGCGTGATATTTTAGATGACGTAGCTTTACTTTATGTGCACTTAGTTGCCATGTGAACTCTGCTGTAGCAAGTGTGCACTCATGTGTGTCCAAGTGCGCCCATGCATGCAAATACCTGTTCATTTCTCCAGATGCTATGCTTCACTGTGTTTAGGATCCAAATAAGCTAGAGACAAAGAACCTACCTACATGTGTACATAATTGTGTCTGTGAAGACGTTTTTCTACACATAGTATTTCATTTAGTGTGAACCTGGACTGATATAACCATGTGTTTGTATGTACACACATATGGGAGGATTTTGTTCGATGTCAAATCCTTCTTTTTAACTACTGGTGTTGTCAGTTGTGTAGAATGCAATCGTGTCATAAATGTCAGTTTTACGCACGACCGGGATTTTATGTAAATATTAACAAGTAATGTTTATCTATCTGTGTCAGTTTCCTAAATCATTTTTATATTATACGTAGTTTGTAGCTATTTATTATTTATTTATTTATTATTTATTAGGAGACAGTTAAATTGCACATTCATGATATCATTGTTCGAATAGATGTAGTTTTAGCATCCATTGTAATTACGTCACGCCAAATGTGTAGTGTGTGTCAGATGTGTAGCTTTTACCAAACGACTGTATATTTCCGTTGCATGTTCTACAGTGCAGCCAGGCAATCATCACTTAGCTGCTGTTAATGTGGACTTAATAAAGCTGATACGTAGCATGTTCAAAGACAAATAGTGTCTCATTTCTTCTGTTAGAAAATAACACAAGGGACAAATATATGACCTAATTACCTGTATATTCTTAGTTATCTGTCCAAAGTGTAGAGTTTGGTTGTATATGTCATAAGATGATGTTAAAGTAGTATACATATGGTCACAAATGTTCTCAACAACCAAAAATACTTTGTGGGTGTGGATTTTGTTGCTACTACAACCAGGGGGAAATACATTGTAACAGCAGTGCCACGTAGGTAATGAAATAAACATGTTGGATCGTGTCAAGCTTTACATATTGCTGGTGGAGTGAAGAGATGAACCAGTTCTAGATGCACAACTTTCTTGCGTTTTTAAGAATTTGAAGTCATAGTTTTCTCATCAACCTTTCATCATGACATACCCTTCAAAATGGTCCTAAGTTGCACCAAACATTATGTTTCTCCTCTTGCTTATGTTTGAAAATTGAGTTCCTAAAACCCTCTCAAGAAGTGCATTACTTCATTGTTTGAATTCACTTTTTAAAGCATCGTTATTTATGGATTCACTTGTGTTAATTTACAGATTCATGCATCATAATTACATTGCAGTGATAGTGGTAGGCCTATATTTTGTCTGACCTGGAAACCGCAGCATCTGCAACATTTCTATTAAACAATGTTGCTCTAGCTGCTGAATAGATGTCTGCGTGTTTTGCAGCTGGCCATGTAGTCGTCTTCGGCAGGCTTCTTGTACAATTGAAGAGATCTTTTGTCTCGTGTCATTGCGGCAGGTGTGTTTACATCTGCTGATGATGCGCTGCCTTTCAACTGATTGTTCCCTTGGCTTGACGTGTGACTCTCTCTCTCTCCCTCTCTCCCTCCCTCCCTCCCTCCCTCCCTCCCCCCTCCCCCTCCCTCCCTCCCTCCCTCTCTCCCTCCCTCCCTCCCTCCCTCCCTCTCCCTGTCTGGCTATCTGTCTCTGTCTCTCTTTCTCTGTCTGTCTGTCTTGTCTGTCTCCTCTCTCCTCTCCTGTCTAACTATGTGTGTGTGTGTGTGTGTGTGTGGTGTGCGTGCGTGCGTGCGTGCGTGCGTGCGTGCGTGCGTGCGTGTGTGTATGTGCTGTATTTATTTCTTTTTACGTGCACCCAACCAACCATGATATGTCGGAATGAAGTCTGCACCTTTCATATAGCAGCAGTCTGAAGCATGAGATGTCTTGCGCACATGGTGCAGCACTGGGATATGTGGGCCTTCCTTACACCCTCGACTTCATCAACTACTTGATGACCTGGCTGAACTCTGACGCTGGCCGTGTCATGCTGCCAACGCGAAACATATTATCTGCCTTCTTCTATAGCCCATGCATAGGTCTTGCGTCCCATTTGTGTGAGTTGAATATTAATACCTGTTTGTTTGGCAACCACGATGCAAGCCATTTATGAAGAAGGAATTAATATTCCTGCTTATATACATATATATATATATACATACATTTATATATATATGTATATATATACATATATATATATATCTATATGTATATATATACATATACATACAAGCTTGACTATAATTTAATGCATTTCTAAGATATCACAAGAACTTATGAAATGGAGTCAATGTGTGTGCACACAACATGTAGTGTTTGCATAAGGAACACCAGCAGGGTATGAACCTACCACACACAACACTGAACCGACATTACCCTAAAGTGTGCAAGAGAACAAAATGATTCAGACAAACATTTTACAATGCTTTTGAATTAAACCACACTCCACAGTATTCTAACCGCAATCAGTCACAACTGTATTTCATGGTGTTAGAAAATGTGAATAATACATAATCTGACAGAAACACATAATTATTAATATACGATCTAAAAAACATGCATAAACGTATTATTCTGGACAATATTGTGGTTTTGAATTATTTATTCATATATTTAATTTATTATCATTAATATAGTGTAGCTGCAGTTATTTACTTATTTACGTTTCAAGCCAGTGTAGTTTATTTATATAATTGTAATGATTGTACTTAACAATTGAGTATGTAACAATATTTATGACTTAATGCATGCTAGTAACTCGTTTATAATTAGAATGCCTAACAGAACAGTTATCCTCTTAAAGATAACAGTCAATGAGTGAGTTTGATAGACTTTGAAAAACAAAAATTGAGACCGAGAGAGAATCAGGAAGTTGGAGACATTGGGTACATACCGCCTATAGTACAAGCTAATGTAACTACTAAGGCTCGGCCACCACATCGGTTGCTCCTCATAGCGTTCCCTGGCGAGGAATGTCATGACCTTTTCCCCTCACAACTGACCGACTTCCGCCGGAAGTGTTCCTATGGGACGGTTTTACCTGTCCCAAAGCCCGGTGCGCCAGACCGGGTGTGACCCTCCATAGTGCGAGCGTCACTGGTAGACCCTTCCGCCACGTGTTTTTCACTCCATCTTTCAGGCCTCTCTTAGCTTACAGAAAGTCCCTACCTTATGGAAAGCGTCTATTGTCGTGCCTGTCCCCAAGAAATCTCGTCCTGCTAATGATATTCGTTCAGTGGCGTTGACGTCGCATGTAATGAAGAGCTTTGAAAAAATAATCAGAACGATGATCATGACCCGTACAGACCATCTTTTAGATCCTCTGCAATTTGCATATCGACCTGGGAGAGGGGTGGAAGATGCAGTCGCTACTTTAATAAACTATGTACTTTGTCATCTTGAGGAAGCCAAAACCCATGCCAGAGTTTTCTGCCTGGATATGAGGTCTACCTTCAATACGCTGCAGCCTCATTGTTTAAGAAAATTATTTCCGAGTTTAAGCTTGAATCTAAATTGGCGCTTTGGGTGCTTGTTTTTTTTGGTGGGGAGACCCCAACAGGTTCGAGTAAATAACACCACTTCGATCTAGTTCTAGTGTGAAGGTTATTTCCACTGCCTCACCCCAAGAATGTGTCTTATCCCCTCTTTCATTTATATTATATATAAATGACTGCAGGAGCATCCGTCTCAATAGGAATTTCATAAAATTCTAGATGACACAGTCAGTCTGTTGTTTAACGATGCAGGTGGCCATGGTCATGTTTTAATCAACTTTGTTACATGGTGTAATAGATCGTATTTGTGCCTGAAGGCAACAAAAACCAAAGACATATGCATTAATTTTAGGAAATACCCTCCATTCCAATCTGATTATGTCACCCACGATAACAAGGCAAGGTATGGTGGGCACGGGCGTCGATCGGTGGGGGACGGGGGGGGGAGACGCGTCCCCCCCCCACTTTTCAGAGTGGGGGGACAGCATAGGAATTGTCCCCCCCACTTTTCAGTTCAGAAAAACTGCGAGGCATATAGCCTGACTCACCACTCCTCTCTCTTAAAAGCCGCTACATAGGACTAACTAGACAATACACTCGCAATATGAAGTTCCGACCACCCATTAGAAAATCGACTAGATAAATTGCTTGGTTGGCCATAGCGCGCAACTTGATCTTACTTTATTAAATAATCATCATGCCGGGCTGCGGTGTAGCGCTTACATTTTTCCGGCGTTATAAACGTTCCGATTGACGTTTCTGCGCATGCGCGATAAATGTAAAATCATTAATGTGCAGCGAAACGACAAAGCATTTATGGTATATTTACTACGTGCTGCTCATTATGATTTATATAACCTCTCAGCAATGTTATTCATCGGAAATTAACACGAGGCAAACACATTTTTAGGCATGTTTTAATAGCATGCGCAGATCACGTGACTGTAGTGCGCCATAATATATATACGTGATAGTGATTAAAACAAACGTAATAGTTTAGACAACTGAACGAAATTTTAGACAACTCTTCACAGTAGCCATCACAGGAGAGTTAACGAACAGCCCGTGGCATTTATACCAAAAATGCTTTGTTATTTCGCTGCACATTGATGATTTTAAATTTGTCGCGCATGCGCAGAAAGGCCAATAGGAAAGTATATAACTACCGGATAAATGTAACCCGCTGCCCGGGTCTATCAGTTTGCAACCTTGTGTTGATATTATTAATAGCCTCTAGCCATCAAGCACATTTAAAATGATGAAATTTGTGTTGTACTTTCACCCCTCGCCTGCTTGATGCTTAACGCCTACGGCGGCGGATTCCTACACTTTGTGTAACTTATTCCCATTTGAGTGATGACAAATTTCATTGCCAAAATGTTGGATTGGAATGTTCTACACAGGCACAGCATGGGCGTCGATCAGTGGGGGACGAGGGGGTCGCGCCCCCCATTTTTCGGCCTGAGGGGGTCAGCATAGGAAATGTCCTCACACTTTTTCAGTTCATAAAACAAATTTATAGGCATATATAGCGAGACTGACCACTCCCTTCTCTTAAAAACCCTACATCGGTGTAGTAGTTTTTTTTTTTAAACATATGAGTTCAGATATAAACTTCCGACTATCTAGTGGAAAATTACTAGAACAATTGCTTGGCTGGCCGCAGCCCGCTGTCGCGCTTATATTTTAACGGTCGTTAAAAACGTTCCGATTGACGTTTCTGCGCCTGCGCAATAAACGTATAATCATCAATGTTCAGCGAAACAACAAAGCATTTTCGGTATAAATGCCACGGGCTGTTCGTTAACTCTCCTTTGGTGATTACTGCGAAGAGTTTCTTAAAATGTCGTTCAATGCAATAAAATATTACGTTTTTTATAAATCACTGTCACGGATTATGGCGCACTACTGTCACGTGATTTACGGTTGCTATAAAATATGTCTCAAAACTTGTTTGCTCGTGTTAATTTGCGACAAATAACTTTGCTGAAAAGTTATATACATACTAACGAACAACCCGTAGTATTTATATCATAAATACATTGTCTTTTCGCTGCACATTGATGATTTTACACATATCGTGCATGCGCAGAAACATCAATCGGAACGTTTATAACGCCGGAAAAATGTAAGCGCTACACTGCAACTTGATCTTAGTCCAGTAAATATTCATCATGCCGGGCTCTGTCATTTTGCACCCTTGTGTTGATATATTAATAGTCATTAGCCATCAAGCACATTATAGATTATTACTTTTTGTTTGCCCTGTCACCCCTTGGATTGCAGCCTGGTCGCCCTGGTGGGTATTTATATCGCCTACGGCGGAACCTGCAGATTCCTGCACTTATGGTAATTTGATCTCATTTGAGTGATAACATATTTGTTTGCCAAAAGGTGGGACTGGGAATTCCTACACAGGCACCCCTGTAACCGCTGCTTCTTGTCAGTCTATGAATCAGGCAAGCAGTGATGGGTCCAAAGTGTACCCCCCAAATGTTCAGTGATTGGGGCGGTCCATGGCTCCTCTTCAAATACATGTTGCCAACATAACTATTATAAATAGCATAACATAAAAGTTTTATTTTAGAATTAGCACCAAACCATCAATGAATTATGTTTTATATGTACAATTAAATAGTTATGTCTTTCAGGTCATACATATATATATAATATATATACATATATATATATATATATATGACATATATGGCATATAATATATATATATATATATATATATATATATATATATATATATATATATATATATATATATATATATATATATATATACAGTGGTACCTGTCTTCAGCGTCCCCCGAGATGAGCGGCCACCTACAATGTACGGACACTTTTCCGAGGTCCCGATTGATTTTCAACGGATATGTCCCTTAGATCAGCGGACACCTACTGAACGCGGCCGCGGACAATTTTTTTTAATTATTATTCCACTGCTAAAGCGGACAGTCATACCGATTTGTTTTTTTCTTCAAAATAAACAACATTTTATTGTTGTATACGATATTTTTTAAGATGGCGTCGCACATTTGGTGAAGACATCTTGCACTGCACAGTCCATGCTGGGAGTGTTGTTTTTGTCGAATCACAAGAGACCGCGAGCAACCCGTGCGAGTTCAACCCACAGCTGTTTTTACATTCCGTTTTACATTTTGTTCGATAAGCACGTGTATCTAGTGATGGCAAGCGAAGGGAAGAGACAAGTGTTGAGTTGTGGACTATGCAACACGCACTGGAAATGCAGCAATGCTGGACGCCGTCACGACAGTGCAGGTCTTGTCCAAGAACACTGCATTAAGCAGGCAACCTTCGCAAAGCAGAAGTCAATCACAGACTTTTTCACTGCGAAGTGAGATGTGGAGACATTGTGGCCAAGGATATAGTTTACTGACTTCTTGATTTTTCAGTGCTATGTATGTATATATGTTGTGGGTATTTGTGTGGTGGAGGTTAATAAAGATTGTAAATATGTTCCCCAAAAATTGTCTGTAATTCTTGTCCCTCTGATGAGAGGACACCTGCGATGTACGGACACTTTTGCTCGGTCCCACAGGTGTCCCTAAAAGACAGGTACCACTGTATATATATATATATATATATATATATATATATATATATATATATATATATATATATATATATATATATATATAATTAATATTATATACATACATACATGTATATATAAATTGGTCCCCCGTCCCCCCACTTTTAAAACCGGATCGACGCCCCTGAGGGTGGGATAAGACACCTATACGAGGCAATATGCCCACCCGTCCTACCCACATAACAACGGCTCAGATCACCACTATGGCACTAAGGTTTTTGTATATCTGTGCGGCCACATAGGGGATGAAAATAAACATATAAAGAAGCAAGATTTTACAATTGTGAGTACAAAATGTGACTTAGTTGATTTGTACGTATAAAATAGTAAAACATGTCATTCCCTATATCATTGTAAAACTCATGGATTATAATAAATAACCATGACATTTATTCATATTTTAGGATATACATATCGACTAGCATTTGGTAACAGTTAAATGTGCGATAATTAAGCTGCGTACAACGTACAGCTATTTTACTAGCGCACATGCCGTGGGGCTAAACGCCGGTTTTGAATAGGGGAAAGAGTTTAGTAAAGTGGTCTAGGTCCGTTATAGCTAATTCCCGTTATAGCTACTTCCCGTTATAGCTACAGATTTTTCCCGTTATAGCTACTCGTTAAGTTTGACAGGCAAAATAGTCCCGTTATAGCTACTTATTTAATTACACAATTCAGGAGGGGACAGCAAGAGGGAGCATTAACTGTTTCAGATTACTGTAAGATATCTACATGAAATGTATTACTGAAGGACACATTTTAAAAGTCATAAGAATGGTATATAGATGTAACTGTCAGTTATTTGAAATTTGAAAATATACCATAAAACACTTGTGCAAATTGTTGTTTTCAAAAGACAACTACATTGTACTGAGTACAGAACTGCATTTATCAAAAAGTAATGAATGTCATCAATTATTCTTGTTACATGGTGGCATCATGTTTAGCAACCATGAACTGGAAGCTGTTGGGATGGTGTTTCCCCATCACTTTTGCAAACTTGGAATTCCATCCCTCAATATGGTTGTTTGTTCATATGTCAGATTCTGTGTAGACATCCCACGTGTCCATGGTGATTTTTGAATCATCACCAAGCCATGTCTCCACAAAGTACTTGTTAAAAATTATCACTGGACTTTGTGGAAATTCCTCAGTGGGACACACTTACATAAAAGCAGTCCACCCCTCATGGACATCAGCTGGATGGAGATGAAATAGTTAATGCTCCCTTATCTTGTTACATTGTAAAATGGAGAAATATAAAAGTAGCTATAACGGGACTAGTTTGCCTGTCAAACTTAACAAGTAGCTATAACGGGAATAAAAAGTAGCTATAACGGGAAGTAGCTATAACGGGAAGTAGCTATAACGGGAAGACGTACACCAGTAAAGACAAAGACGTACACCAGGGTAAGACACACACGGCCTAAAATTGTGGGGAGTGTCTATTATCTGCACTACGCAAATCGCTAGATGTCTATGATAGTGGGGTAAACTTAATATTAAATCGGGCATTTAAGATAAGAAAGGTATAACGGAAGAATTGTCCTGTGCGAAACGTGACCTCCGTCGCGCCGAACGCCGATGGCGAAAGACAAGACTCACTGTCCACAGACAGATCTATACGACGCTTCGAGACGAATATCGCCGCCATCTCGCTGCTACGAAGGCCAGTCACTTCTGTGCAGTTATAAGTGAGGCTGGACACAACATGAAAAAAATGTTCGGCGTCACGAATGCACTGCTGGGCCGATCTGTACCAGCTCAGTTACCTGAGACATCTAATGACGTAGCTCTTGCTGGGACATTTCAACAGTTTTTCGTCGAGAAAATCACTGACATACGTCGTTCAATTGACTCGCGTGCCGTGACGACCACCACTTTTGATCGGCAGCCGTGTGATGATTACCAACCTGCGCAACTCTGCGAATTTACGCCAGCAACGACTGCAGACATCAGACGGATCATTTTGCAGTCGTCTGCGAAATCCTGCACCCTCGACCCGATGCCAACGAGCCTGCTCAAAGAAAACATCGACATACTAGTACCGGTTTATACAGTCATCGTTAACTCGTCACTAGAATCCGGTATCGTACCTGCGGCCATGAAGCACGCAATTGTAACACCGATCCTGAAGAAACGCGGTCTCGACGTTAACTGTCTGACAAACTACCGTCCGATATCGAACTTAAGTTTTCTATCGAAAACATTAGAGCGGTACGTTGCCAGTGAACTTCGCCACTACCTTGACACAAACGGCTTCAACGACCCATTTCAGAGCGCGTACCGGCCCAAACACAGCACAGAAACAGCGCTAGTGCGAATACATGAAGACCTGATACAGGCAGTGGATTCACGGCGAGGCGTACTGCTTGTGCTATTAGATCTCAGCGCAGCGTTTGACACGCTGGACCACAGCACTCTCCTGCATCGTCTTCGTGCTATCGGACTAAACCAGACAGTGCTGGCTTGGTTTAGTTCATACTTAGTAGACCGCACGAACGCAGTAAAGATACGCGAAGTTACATCTGCTCCGGTGATTACTCATCATGGTGTTCCACAGGGCTCGGTCCTTGGTCCACTACTATTTAACATTTACCTTTTACCTATTACGGACATTTTCGATCGCCACCAGATCCGCTATCACATATACGCAGACGACACTCAATTGTACGCTGAGTGCCCGCCATCGAGTCACGCTGATGCACAACGAAAAATCGAGGAATGCGTGAGTGATATTAGACAGTGGCTGGTTTACAGCCACCTTCTTCTAAATGAGACGAAGACCGAAGCAATCGTTTTTCGTTCCTCCGCTGTCCACTCACCTTCCTCGTTGTCCACCATCTGTGTATGCGGGTCATCTATATCACTGTCGCTAACTGTTCGTGATATAGGCGTTTTACTTGACAGCCGACTTGACATGTCAGCGCAAGTATCGAACGTCTGCCGTGCTGCATACTCAAATTTATTTCGTATTGCCAAAATACGAACAAGTCTGACAACTGCAGCATGCAAGACTCTCGTCCACGCCCTCGTCACATCACGGCTAGACTACGGAAACGCAGTCCTGTATGGCATCTCCGACCGCCTCTTGCACCGCCTTGAGATGGTGCAGCGCTCGGCGGTCAGAGTAGTGCTGCAGCTCAGGCGCGGTGACCGGCGAAGCATGACGGCCGCATTGAAACAATTGCACTGGTTGCCCGTGAAGTATCGCATCGAGTACAAGATACTCGTCATTGTGTTTCGCGCCCTACACGAGCGGACGCCGGCGTACATTGCCTCGCTGATCACACCGTACGTGCCGCGTCGCGCCCTGCGATCTGCAGACCGCGCGTTGCTAGTGGTTCCTCGGCACAACCTCGAACGTTATGGACGCCGCTCATTCTCTCGTGCAGGACCAACTCTTTGGAACGCATTACCTGAGGACTTGCGTTCTACAGTGTGCATGAACAAGTTTAAAACACACCTTAAGACTTATTATTTCAAGATTGCTTTTTAATGTCTAGTTTTTCTACACCTTTCATCCTTTTATATTTTTATTTATTAACTTATTTACTCTTAATTAGCTCAACCAGCATGTCATTTTAATTATTTATTAATTAATAGTTTACAAATTAACATATATTTGAGTTTTTGTTTTTTATAATTACAATTGACACAACTATTATATTGCTGTAGTCATTTGTTAATAATTAAGTACTATGTATATTATTATATATTTATTTATTCTGCTACTTTATTTATTACTTATTTACTCTTAATTAGCTCAACCAGCATGTCATTTTAATTACTTATTAATTAATAGTTTACAAATTAACATATATTTGAGTTATTAATAATTACAATTGACACAACTATTACATTGCTGTAGTCATTTGTTAAAAATTAAGTACTATGTATATTATTATATATTTATTTATTCTGCTACTTTATACACACATATATATGTTTGCATATTTTTCTTGACTACATTGACATATGATATAGACTACAACAATGCCATCTCTGTTTAATTTTAGTTTCTCTTGTAGTTCTCTACAACACTGATTTAGACAAACGTTCTCATATGTTTTACTTGTACTTTTATTTTATTTATTTCTTAGGATGTTTTAATGTTGTAAACACTACCGAACAGAGTTTGTACTTTGGATTTTAGTGTCTAAATAAAGTGTATTATTATTATTATTATTATAACACAAGATATTTATGACCTGATTTTCCTAGTATTCATCAGTCGGAAGTTACAACTGTCATCCATCGAATATTATTCTTAATGTCCAGTCCCCAATCAGCTCCAGTCGCGCGGAGTCTCGCCATGTATCGTGACACACTTACACTTATTTTGTGTCAGCGACGTATCTAGCTATATCTGCGAACACTGGATATGCAGTTGATTAAAATGTTGCTGTTCTGTGTGATAGTTACAATGCTGAGCGTGACTAATGCTGTTGTATCAGGTACGTTTTACTGTCGAATAATTTAAGAGACGTAGTCCAGCGTTTGTTTTTTAATTAAGCTAAGGCCTAAGCTTAAAGGGAAAACAAAGTAAATGTTTGGATCATATGGGATTAACAGAGTGAATAAAAAGTAACAACTTCCAGCAACAATCATATTTTTAACGTCAGTGGTTTACCAGGACAAAAATGTAAAACACATAGACATAGAAAGTCTACAGACTACGCCATTTTAGAAACAAAATGACGTCAGAGAGTCTTCTTGGTCGGCGTGAACTGTGCATGCATATTATTATCTGTTACTTTCTAACCTAACCACGAAAACGACCGCCAACAGCCGCCAAACTTCTCCCCACATTTCTTACATACATATACATACACTACATTACAAAAAAAATCACTTGTATTCGTCTAACGAAGAAAATTCATAACAGAAACGCAAATCTTGGCGAACGGCAACTCGACAACTTCGACTACCGTAAACTCGCTATTATAAGTTAGCTTTACACAAAATACCGCTAGATGGCGCGCGAATATTTATTAACCTTACTGCATTCGCACGCGCGAATTAGTTTAATTAATTATAAATAATATAATAATAATTAGCTGCATCACTATGATCTACAGAAAATGTTAAACGGCAAACTAAGGCAACGCTTTGGTGATATGGGTCTAATAGAGTTGATAAAAAATAACAATTTAATATACAAATATATCATTTTATTAGTTTATTTTATATAGCGCCAAATCCACAATTCTCTTCTCTTCTATTCAACATACTGTTATTAAAGTATATGCAATAATAAGAATGCTACCCACAGGTAATATTTAAAAATAAATATTAAAAATACATGTGTCTGCATAATTATCCAAAATTGCCTATTAGTTATAAAAGAAAAAGGAAATTACGTGTTTTTCAATGAAGTCACATTGTTTATTTCATCAATATTTCTATAAACATCCCGCGTGTACTGCGAGCATGCAAGCTTATATTACATAAGCGATGTTTTAACAATAATAACTAAAACAATAACATGTTAATATTACTGTTTTTAAATCCTTCTTTTTCTACCACCATAATATTTCCCATATATTCATATTCCTTTTTACATTTTAGAGATTTATTGTTCCGATAATTAATAAAGTGTCTTGTTCAAAAATAATAATTATTACATATCTGATGGTGGAAATGTCATTCATGAGTAGAACAAATAGCTTCAGTAATATGTTCTTATGCATAATGGTTGTGTATGTGCTGAATAAAAATTATTATTACGTCGTACTTATTTTACTACTTTAATTATTTATTACTATTAACCATACTTTTATATTCATTTATTTCAATTGTTGTTATGTAATTTGTATGTTTATTTATGACTGATAGGTCAGCTTAGTTAATGATATAGAAACATGTATTTTCATTATTTATTTTTAAATAATATTATCTGTGAGTAGTTTTCTCTTTATTGTATTTTTAATAGCATTATTTTGTGAAGCGCCACAAACAATTATGGATGTGGCGCTACATAAATAAAATATTATATTATAATAAAAACAATTGTTTGTTTATTTAATATAGCGCCACATCCAATTTAAACTTGTTCATGGCGTTTTACATACATTAAAATGCTAAACAACAAATACACACCAGAAGAAAAAAAACATAAATATACTAGAAACATATATGAACAATTATAAAAATAAAATATCAATATAAAAATTATAAAACTTATAATTTCCTGCAAATCATAGTGATGATAATAATTAATTATTATTATTATATTATTTATAAGTAATTAAACTATTTCGCGCGTGTGAAGTAAAACAATTAAATATTAGCAGTCAGAAACGTGGCGTCTAGCGGTATTTTGTGTAAAGCTTTTAAAAGCGATTTTACGGTACCGCTGAGCGGCCGAACAAGTTGTACTCGAGGTCTGCGCGTTTTTGTGTGTGAATTTTCTTCGTCAGAGGAATGCAAGAGATTTGATTACATAATGTAGTGTATGCATATGTATGTAATATATGTGAGGAGAAGTTTGGCGGCTGTTGGTGGTCGTTTTGATGGTTAGGTCAATCAAATCGGGTCGTCTAGGATCCGCGCTGTGTCTGTGACTGTCCAAACGAATCCACCGAACCACTGTTTCAGTTCTGCTCGATTCATAGGTTAACAAGAAGACATCTTACTGATACTGTCTTTCACTGTACTATTACTATAAGCGTTTGAGGAACAGTGTGGCATATTGATGTCGCGATTTCGTTGTAAACCGACGTAAGGCAACTTTTAGCGTACCGCTTGGCTCTCTGTTATGACAGCTGAACCAGCAGACGACTCTCTGACGTATTACTTTTCCAAACTGCTGGGTTGTGATTGGTTGCAAGATCCAAGATGGGCCGGTTCATGGTGTCGGTGATTTAGCTAGATTTTCCCACTTTAAGACCACTTTCTGAGGTAACCACTAAGGTGAAAAATTGGATTGTAGATGCAAATGATTAGCTAGTGTAAACTCTTTTAGGTGCATAACACTAAACTGTAGCCTTTTTTTTCACTTTAAGAAAACCGACACCAAATCTCTACACCTGTGCCTGTGGCCAACAACTTAAATCTGTTCAATCACATTGTTATCTTGGCGTACACTACATATATCAAATACATTAAATTCGACAGCACAAATCCCACAATGCAACTCTGTCGTCAGGAAAGCACAACAGACACTTAGTCTAGGTCTAGGAGTCATTAGGAGAAAACAATACTCTCTGGCTCTCAATGACAATGACTGTCAACAGCAGTGTGCCAGTGACAAAAAAGAATGAAATATTTTGGATTTTACACGCACACCAGTCAAACAACTGTCTAACTGACAAGATCTGTCCTTCTAGTGGACTTTGAAGGCTTGCCCATACTGCCAGCCGTTTAAAGTGAAAAAAGGCAACAGTTTAGTGTTATGCACCTAAAAGAGTTTACACTAGCTAATCATTTGCATCTACAATCCAATTTTTCACCTTAGGCTTAGTGCATGGTTACCTCAGAAAGTGGTCTTAAAGTGGGAAAATCTAGCTAAATCACCGACACCATGAACCGGCCCTTCTTGGACCTTGCAACCAATCACAACCCAGCAGTTTGGAAAAGTAATACGTCAGAGAGTCGTCTGCTGGTTCAGCTGTCATAACAGAGAGCCAAGCGGTACGCTAAAAGTTGCCTTACGTCGGTTTACCACGAAACCGCGACAGCAATATGCCACACTGTTCCTCATACGCTTATGGTAACAGTACAGTGAAAGACAGTATCACTAAGATGTCTTCTTGTTAACCTTTGAATCGAGCAGAACTGAAACAGTGTTTCGGTGGATTCGTTGGGACAGTCATAGACACAGCGCCGATCCGACCAAGACGACCCAATTTGATTGACCTAACCATCAAAACGACCACCAACAGCCGCCAAACTTATCCTAACGTATGTTACATACATATACATACACTACGTTATAAAATAAAATCACTTGCATTCCTCTAACGAAGAAAATCCATAAAACAAACGCGCTGATGTCGACGGCAATTTCGATGACCGCTGGCCGGTACCGTAAAATCGCAAAAATAAGTTAGCCTTACACAAAATGCCATTAGACGGCACGTTTGTGCGCGCGAATATTGATAAACTTTACTTACTGCATTCGCACGCGCAAAATAGTTTAATTAATTGTAAATAATATAGTAATAATTAATTATTATCATCACTATGATTTGCAGGAAATTATAAGTTTTATTATAATATAGTATTTTATTTATATAGCGTTACATCCATAATTGGTTGTGGCGCTTCACAACATGCTGCTAGTAAAAATACAATAAGAAGAATACTACCCACAGATAATTTTTCAAAATAAATAATGAAAATATGTGTGTCTATGTAATTAACTAAGTGACCTATCAGTATTAAAAAGAACCCATACAAATTCCATAACAACAATAGTGGTAAATTAATGTAAAGGTAATAAATAATTAAGATGGTAAAATAATTACGAGGTAACAATAATTCATTCAGCATATACACACAGTATGCATAAGAAAATATTATTGAAGCTATACATTTTTCTACTCCTGAATTATATTTCCACCACCAGATATGTAATAATAATTATTTTTGGACAAAACACTGTATTAATTATCGGGACAATAAATCACTGAAATTTAAGCAGAATATGAATATAATATGGGAAATATATGATGGTAGAAAAAGAAGGTTTTGGAGCATTCAAAAATAATAATATGTTATTGTTTCGTTATCATTGCTAAAAACATCGTTTATATAAGCTTGCATGCTTGCAGTACACGCGGGATGTTTATAGAAATATTCTGAAAATTAACAATGTGACATCATCGAACAACACGTACTTTTATGCAAACACATGCATTTTTTTTTTTTTTAATATTACCTGTGGGTAGCATTCTTCTTATTGCATATATTTTAATAACATCATATTGTGAAGCGCCACAAACAATTATGGATTTGGCGCTATAAGAAAACAAAATTATAATTATATTATAAGAAAACTTAACATTTTCTGAAGATCTTTGTAATGATAATAATTAATTATTACTTGATTAATTAAACTATTTCGCGCGTGCTAATGCAGTAAATAAAGTTTATAAATATTCACGCGCACCACCGCCCGCCTAACGTTATTTTGTGTAAATCTAACTTTTATAGCGATGTTACGCTAACCGAAGAGCCTGAGTTGCCGTCGGGATCTGCGATCGAGTTACTTTTGTGAATTTCTTCGTTAGAGGAATGCAAGTGATTTTATTTTATAACATAGTGTATGTATATATGTATGTAAGACAAGTGATGAGAAGTTTGGCGGCTGCTGGCGGTCGTTTTCATGGTTAAGTCGGACAGTACATGTCATTGTTGACACCAGTCGATGCCGTGTCTGCCTCTGGACTGGGTGTTTCTCTTCTCGTCATTTCAATTTCCCTTGGGTCTTCACCACCACGCACATCTGGTCTGTATGACAACACAGGCCTTTGTCTTTGTGGCTGAAATCTATATCCAGCCACTTCTGAATCCGTGCTAGTCTCGCTTAACCGACTGTCGGTCGGCTGCGGAACTACGCCGAGAAGACAGTTGAGGGGGCTTAAAAGTGCTGCCACCTCACGGAGTCTGGGTAACCGAGGCTAAATCCGTGCTATTTCCGTCAGACGAAGAATCAGAAAATCCATGTTATTATTTACGCTCTTTTGTGAGCGCAAAGTCACAGCGCCACCAGACGGAGTAGCCAAGAAGTAGAACGACAACCGCCTATCAGTGGCGGCGAGTCTCATACGTCACTGTTTTTTTTTTTATAAAATGGCGTTTTCCATAGACTTTCTATAGATATATGTTCTACAATTTTTTTCTGCTAAACCGCTGACGTTAAAAATGTGATTGAGTTTAGAAATTGTTAGTTTTTCTTAGCTCTATTAGGCCCATATCACCAAACCGTTGCATTTGTTTTCACTTTAAGTGTTCCTCCAATTCCATCAGATGTGTTTTTACCATGGCTGGTTACAAAGAAAATCCATTCGCAATCCAGTCCAAATTCATCACAGTGGTGACGAATATTTTGTACTAGGTCTAGGCAGCTGGGTAAAAAAGTATACATATACATGTAAGTACTGTAACATAAATTGAAAATGTACCCATACCCACATGGTAGAACTCACTAAATTACAATTTATGCAACTTATATTTGTATGAGAAGTTTTATAAATTTGCTTGATATTTGTGTTGTTATGTTTGCTTTATGCCTCGTAGCCAGACCTGTACCATTTTTAATATGTACAAATTCATAATTAAGACAACCAGACAAGCACAACTCCTTGAAAATGTATACTGATATGCATAGATATCTAATATTTATAAATATTACCAACAACATATGTTTAACTCAAAATCAGTGCTTGAAACCCCCTTAGCAAGTGATTTATTCATAAGTTTTGGGTTGCAATGGGTTCTCATTCTTCTTGAGAAGGAAGCATAGAAGGATATTTAGAGTTACTTGTTATTTATGTGTTTGGATTGGTTTATGCCTGGTAAACGTTTCATAACAATATCTTCTAATCCACATTGACCATTTAGGGTCGGAAGTTTGCTAATTTTTAAGAAATATAAAATGTAGCACATTTGAATATGTGTAGATTCATAATTAAGACAGTCAAGCATGTCATATTGCTCTGATAATACACAAAGGTATACATAGATATCAAACTGACACAATAGTTCATTTAACCATCCATATTTACCTTGCAATCAATGTCTGAAGACCCTCTTATAGATCACGAGCAATTTATTTTAAAACGTGGGGCATACAGGCGTTTCCCTTTTTTGTTGTGAAGGAAGCTCGGAAAAATATTGAGACTAGGTATTTGAGTTATAGGAATGAACTTACCCATAGACAAAGTTTTGTGACAAACTAATCTATGCCTCATCGAAATTTTTGGGTCGGAAGTAGGTCATATTTTATGAAATATAATAACATACCATCTTTGCATATATATAGATTTTTGTGGCTAAGGTGTGTGTATTTTGCGTACAATCAGGGTCTGAAAACCCTCACGAGTGATATTTTGAATAAATCATGATGTTTATCAACTTGCTGCACATTAACCGAACACTGTAGTTATGTTCTAATTATAGTTATATAATCTCTATAATTTTATTATAGAGAACAACTCCGTACAATTTCACTGACACAGGCTAAGGAGTGCAGAAGATATTGACTAGTGAAATGTGAATGAAATTATTTATTTTTAACAAGCTGTCGAAAAACGTCTAAGTGGTTTATTTGTCAGACACGATTATATTGCCATGTAACCACACTGTCGCCAAGTCAGACCTTGAGGTTGTTGTGGGGAGGAAAGAGACTGAGATGATACTTGGATACAAGCTGTCGAAAAACGTCTAAGTCCCAAATTTCAAACAGCCGTAACTTGAAAACTAGTTAAGCTAGAACGCTTAAATCTTGGATTCTTACTAATCTTACCAAAGGCTCTCACCATGCTGATCTATTCAAAAATCTCAGAGATGAGAGCAACCAATTTCTGGAATTTCGGTTGCGTTCCCTCGGAATGACCCATATGTGTATAGATGAATAGGTAATAACAATGTGCTGATACAGATAATATATGTATTACTATACTTTATATATATATATATATATATATATATACATACATACATATTATAAATACTAATGGTAATATATATATATATATATATATTATTGATATATCTTTTAATATATAAATATATATATTAATATACATCTCATAATATGTAATATATTTGTATATAATAATTATACATATATATATATATATATATATATATATATATATATATATAATATTGATATAATATATATTATACATAATACATATATATGTGTGTGTATATAATGCATTTCTAAGAAATGTTGTTTATTTGTGGAATATATAATATACATATAATATATTTACATATTATAAATGATAATGATAATTTAAATATATATATATATAATTTATATATTTACATATATATATATATATATATATATATATATATATATATATATATATATATATATATATATATATATTATTTCATATATAATATGTAATATATGTGTATATAATAATTATATACTTATGTGTGTGTATATATATATATATATATATATATATATATATATAAGTATATAATTATTGTATACACATAATATATTACATATTAAATATATATTAAATAATATATATATATATATATATTATATTAGCATTATTATTTATAATATGTATAATATTATATATTAAATTATGTATAGTATACATATTATATGTTATATATATAATGTTATATATATATATATATATATATATATATATATATATATTATACATTCAATTGATATAAATTGTTTTCCTATTTTCAAAAAGACCAAATACCATAAGTTACCCAATAATCTTATTGGCAATGTGCAAAAATTGTACCTCTATTCCATAATATCTTATATGGTTTTACCATTAGTTACATACATGTTAACTATTGAAAACATATGTCCTTATTCACCAAGTGAACACTTTAGTATACAAGTAACAAGTATTTCCAAATTTGTCAGTATATTTGGCCAGAATCTCCCACAATTAGAACAGATTCTGAGTGAACCACTAGCATGGTTACAAATGATGGTTGTAATAAAAGATGGAATACCCCCAAAAGCACCTTTTGTTTCCATCCAGCCATTTCAAGTAATGATGCAAGACCTCGTGCAGTTTTCTAAAAATAATTCCTTTAGATAGAACTTAGAATCTTGAGTAAAATTAATTATGTACACAGTAAATTCAACAAGCATACTGTTTAGCTGCAGTTTCCTAATGTCCTATTCCTAATTTCTATTGCAGTGAGACCAAACAGTCAACGTGTCCTAGTTAATGACAGATCCTATGCGTGCTCTGAAGAGGTGTTAGTGGATGGTACTGTCAACAATTTAATCTTGAAATGTTCTGTGGAATCCAAATCTCAAGCCACATTCACCTGGTCCACCAAGCCAGCATTGGGTGGACCTCTGCTGAACACTACAGTCTGTGTACAAGACGGCACCAGCCTGGTGTACACCTGCACCAATGCCATGTCACTGTCGAGTAACGAAGTCACCCAGTCTGGCAAAATGGTGGTCACGTGTCATACTAAGGCTGCTGATACCACGACAGACAGCTGTGTCACACTGTGTGCACCTACTTTTTACTGATTTTCAAATTTACTAACTTGAAAATAATATGAAAAATTACTGTCTAATAAATTGATGCTTTATCTTTTGATGCATAAATAATTGCATGTTTTGAGTATGGTTTCAAAGTACATTACTTTAATACTAGGCAAACAGCCTCAAAGAATCGATTGAATGAAATACTGATATATGAAATGTCATATACTGGCATAGATGCTGCAAACCAGTATGTGATATAATGTAGGTAGTCATCTAGTGCCACTAGCCTGTAGTGTTTACAAAGTAAATGTGTAAACTTATAGTTTATTCCTAATCGTTTTTATTAGCAATGTTCAATAGATAATGCAGTAACGATTTGTCTAGGCTTGATGCCTTAGGTGAATTATTGAAAGATAAATGTACACCATTCCCTTGGTCATCATAGAGCCCAGACTCGGATGGCAGTTATTCATTTATAGTAAACCTTGTCCATCACATTATTCTTGGTCTAGAAACAATTAACCATTTCACCGTCACTGCACTTTATTGCTGCTATTACAATTATTAATTTATTAAGTGGATTTACAGTCTTAAATCCTGAAGATGTCTTAACATTTGCTTAGGTACTAATAGGACATTTGTATCATTATCAGTTTTGTTTATCATGGTATTGAATTCAAATGCGTAAACCCTGTCAGCCTGATCTATGTTTAATAAAACAACAGTTGTCTTAAAATAAAGAACGACCAAAAATGTGAAGGGTGCCTTCGTGCAATGATATGCAAAATTGATAAGCACATATTACATCAATAGTATGCAGTTATGTGTGTGGTAAAATAATCAATCATTTTTACATGGTTGTGTTTTTGTGGCAGATTCCCAGCTGCATTGTTGAATACTGCGTACTTCATCTGTTCTTATTCCAGTTGTCTCACATGTACATTTACAGGTGAGACAATTGAACGGTTGTTCCTGGTGCCTGGTCTTCCACTTTGATGAAATGTCTGTGGCACACTTTAGACAACCAGTAGACAATGCATGCATGTGGTGTCACAGGAATAATTCATTGCCTTGTCACCAATGCCTGCACAGCAGAAATATTTTTTTAATGAACACAGTGTGAACTAAAACCATGTACCCGAGTGTAGGTAAGACAGACACGCCGACAACATGTTTTCCTCTGAGTACAAATCAGGAGCCTACTATTAGTGACAACAATGAGCCTACGACAATTGACAACAATGAGCCTACGACAACTAACAACAATGAGCCTACTATAAGTGACAACAATGAGACTACGACAACTGACAACAATGAGCCTACGACAACTAACAACAATGAGCCTACTATAGGTGACAACAATGAGCCTACGATAACTGATAACAATGAGCCTACTACAACTGACAACAATGAGCCTACTACAACTGGCGAAAAGGCATCTGCTACAACTACAACAATTACTACAAACGCTACACCACCTACAATGACAATTGTCAGTGAGACAACTAGTTCCAACACTAACACTGGTGATCAGTTCGTGTCGATAGAAGGTATCCACATACTTGGAACTGCTGCATGTAGGCTTTGTAGCATTATATAATTATAATAATAAAACTTTATTTCAACACTATCAAATCCAGCACGTCTGTCCCGTTCACGGGTGTGTACATACATGTAAATAACTAGACATTGTATTAATCAACTGATTAAATAATTATTATGACGTTTTTATACGTCTTCTACCAAATTGTTATTTTATTGTTTCAACATGCTCTTGCGTATTTCATAATGTATGTTTGTATTATAATCTCATCTGTTTGGCTAAACAGTACAATTGAAAATAGAGAGAACAAGCAACAGAACAGTTGGATAAATAGTGTCAGAATTGTGTTCTTTATATTTGGAACCTTGGTTTTGTAAACAATAATACGTTTTTATATAGCACGGTATCCAATCTTCAGGATTGCCCAGAGAGCTTTACACTTTACACTCTGGCAGACATGTTCAATGGCAATCCACTAGTTTGCGGGTCACCTATCCTGAACATTACTTGCATGTTCAAAGTGGCTTGTACTCAAAGGAGGTCAAGAGTGACACAAAACTCCGGTTCTGTTATGATTACCGTAGAGCTATGTTTAACTTTGTCCTTGGTATGCCAAAATTAGATGTCCGTTATTATATTATTTCATGCTGAAAACAATGTTGAAAAACCCTGTTGTTGGCCGTCAAACCGGCGATCATAGATGGGAAAACGCTCTCACAATGCCATTCTCCCCCATCGCACAGCAATATTTTGAATAGCTAGCTGCTACAAATGAGCGATGTGAAGATGCCGGTGGGGAATCAGATTACAATGATTAATAATGACGTGCTCTGCGCAGTGTTTTTGCGTAGCGCAGTTGAAAGTCAAAGAAGACAAAGGTGGTGCCATTTGAAATAAGACTGCAAAGAAGACAAAATTGTAATGCTCATTAATGATGACATTCATCATGTCATTGCCAAAGAAAATGAAAAATTTATTCCTAAAAGGCCCAACTCCACCACTGAGAAGTTTTCCATTTTTTAATTTGAAGTATTACAACCATATTCTGTTCCAAGACTGCGAACAATACTCTACCCATACAAATATAGCATGTTATAGATATTACACATACAATTAGAAAATTATGTCCTGCACAATTTGGTCTGATGGAGTTGGTCCCTTTTAGATTTCACCAATTCAATTGTGATATACTAAAAAATTAAATATAGTTATTATATCATTAAACATAATAAATAATAAAACATTACATAAATGTATTCATAAAATGCATGCTTCTTCACAGAGTCTGCGGAAACAGGTAAATAACGTCAAACGAATGAGTGCAGAAGCTAAAAGAAAAAATGTGGTAGTCGACGCATATATTTCGGCTTTGCTTATGATGAATGGGCAAAGTATGGATAAACACATTTGTGACGATTACCGGTGGGGTTAACATTTTGAGAAACGGGGTCCTTTCGATGTCTTATGGTGATGACGTCGAGACGCATCTTCGTGGGACGTATATTCTGGACATAAGGTGATTGTCCCCCGTTTAGTCTCCTTTGTGTGTGTGTGTGTGTGTGTGTGTGTGTGTGTGTGTGTGTGTGTGTGTGTGTGTGTGTGTGTGTGTGTGTGTGTGTGTGTGTGTGTGTGTGTGTGTGTGTGTGTAATGAGTGCGGGAGTGTTCGTATACGGGTGTATTCACGTGTGTGTGTGTGTGTGTGTTGTGTGTGTGTCTGTGTGTGCGCGCGCGCGCATGCGGGTGGGTGGGTGGGTGTCCATGCATCACAAAAAACACCGTTTAAAATCGAAGCTGACCGTTCTTCAGTTCGTTAGATCATTTTCTTAGTACCAGGTTACACATGTTTTTATCGAGTTATATTACGCACTGAACTGAAACGGTATTCACAAGTGGAAAAGAAGTGTTGAGATTATAAACAAGCCCTATAATTATTTTAACATTTAAACATTCATTTAAACATATTTAAACATTCATTATTAGCACTTACTGCATTAACTTCTGAAGACACTAACATAATAAAAAAAAAATAACACCAGGTTGCACTTTATCATGATAAAGTAATTTTAATAATCACTGGACAGATACGACTTTTAATTAGTCTATATCTATATGTTACTAAAGATCGGGCCACAAAAATATGATTAACAAGTAGTCTAAGCAATAATAAGTCAGACTTTGACTTGTATCTATAAATCAATTTCCGTTCAACCATACCTGTTTTTTTATAACATAAAAGTTGTTCACATCCTTCAAATCCTCAATGTTTAGGGAATGTACGCCTCGTACATCGAAGATACTTAAATCTGTTGACAATTATTTGTAGAACAGGACCCTAATGTGACTGATATGTATAACATAAACAGTTCCAAATTGTAAACAATCAACACAAAATGTGTAACCATGTAGTATATAACCACCACCCGAAATAGTGAAAATATCAATAACATATGTCTACCACACAATTTCATCAAAATTGAAGTGATGACAATATAATGCTACATACTATCACAGCAATATCCTTATTGTAGATCACTTAGTGTTCCAGCTGATATTTTACAGTTTAACTTAACACACTTGTTGCTGCTTAAATATAATGAAGTGAAGACACTGACACAATTAAAAACAACAATAAATACCATGATAAAGTAATTTAAAAATCACCGGACGGATAAGAATTTTAATTAGTCTAAAATAAATAACACGGTATCGATGTAGTTCCGCTCTTGAAGGACGTAAATCGAGTAAGTCGTTGCTGTCGATGCGTCAGCCTTCGTCTGTCATCATTGCTGAAACTGGACAGAACACAACGTTGTCGTGTTTAGTTTAGTTAGCTACTTTGTCGCGGTTACATTTATCCGGGCGTTATATTTTGTCCGGGTCATGTACATAGGCAAATGTAATATAATATAACACAATATAATGTAATATATTGTAATGTAATTACAGCGTAGTAGCGTATCGTGTCGCGTCGCGTCGCGTCGCGTCGCGTCGCGTAGCGTAGCGTAGCGTAGCGTAGCGTAGCGTAGCGTAGCGTAGCGTAGCATAGCATAGTATAGTATAATATCACATAATTAATATAATATAATATTTGGCACCAATAGATCAATTGTATGCAGTGGCCAAATATGTTTAGTTTTTTGTCAAAAAACAAACGCTACAATGAGATTATAATTATTATTTGCGGTTTTCAGATTTCAGAATCACAAGAGGGACGTCACGTGACGTGTGCATGGAGAGGAGACTGTTTTACGATTGGAATTGTTTCTGTCTGCAGAAATCAAACCTTTTATAGTGTCTGCAACAAACATCATCCAGATAAAGTACAGTGCCCGAATAAATGATAGCGCGACTGTCGTAGTTGGTGTTAAATACACATTTTCCAAGAAACGCGCGGAAACGTCACCCGGATAAAAGTTAACCTCCGGAGAAATGTAAGCGCGACAACGTCGCGAATTATGAAACACAAGTGAAAGTTATATAAATTTGCATTTAAGCATATCAGACTATGTCAACATGAAACATTAAAGTAGTTTTGTTTCAAGAGTCGAACTATGTCACTGCCACACATGCACGCACACACGCACGCACGCACACACGCACGCACACGCACGCACACGCGCGCACACACACACACACACGCAGTGTTTAAATCGGGTTTCCTTAATGAAAATATGCTTGAACATGGGAATGTTGGTGATGTGTATACTGAACCTCGCCACCTTTTGGTTTTTCATGGCCAGTTGAAGTGTGACCGGGGAGATGGATGAACATTGACATTATCTTACCAGGTGAATCCTGGCATCAAATGTCCTTTTCAGTTGGGCTCCACCGTTATCTGACAGAGAACACCCCCAGAGACTGGAATAAATGTATCACACACTGTTACAGTTGTATTCGACTGCAAACACTCATCGCAAACAAGTGGAAAAGTACACACGTGCTAACGTGTATATATATATATATATATATATATATATATATATATATATATATATATATATATATATATATATATATATATATATATATATATATATATATATATAGTATATGCACGCACACACACACACACACACACACACACACACACACACACACACACACACACACACACACACAGATATCACCCGACGCCCCCGCTTAAACCATAATATTCTGTAACGTGGCGGTTTATTTTACATGCATCTATTGAAACGTAACGCTCTGCCTTCCAAACAGAACGTGACATTCCATGTTAAGCCTACCCACTATGTATTATAACGTGACATTCTGTTCTTACACACACACGCACGCAAGCACGCACACACAAAACACACACACGCACACACACACACACACACACACACACACACACACACACACACACACACACACACACACACACATATCACCCGACGCCCCCGCTTAAACCATAATATTCTGTAACGTGGCGGTTTATTTTACATGCATCTATTGAAACGTAACGCTCTGCCTTCCAAACAGAACGTGACATTCCATGTTAAGCCTACCCACTATGTATTATAACGTGACATTCTGTTCTTACACACACACGCACGCAAGCACGCACACACAAAACACACGCACGCACGCACGCGCGCGCGAGCACGCACACACACACACACACACACACACAATTACTATTAAAGGACCACGGTAGCATAGGGCCTACTACTTGCCTTATTGTCAGCATTGGCAATGTCGAGAGTGTGCGGATCACCTCAGACTCGATGGCTTGCGACAACGTGACGTTGACCGGGCAGCTGAGAGGAAGACACGGCAAGTGATTAGTTATTGTCAGACATCTTTATTTATTATATCAGCGCTATGCGGAAGCGAATTAAATCATTACAACAGTAATGTTAGCATGTCGTCGCCAGCAATTGTGTTGTGCAGTTGTGGTCTGATCCCACCAGTATGAGCCTCGCCCTGGGGTGAGCTCGATTATCGCCACCTCGTGGTTGTGTGTTATATTTTCTATGTCTGTGACAGCATGTTCATCAATAGAGTTGAACATGTCGTGTGTAACATTACGTTAATCCATCGACACGCCATAAAGGTACGTCATTTTATAAGAAAAGAGGTACTACCGCACCGGGGTAACTTGTAGCACTTTAGGACACATCATGTAACTCATTATGCCACAAATATGTAATAAGCCAAGCATTTAATTATGCACCAATTATCGTGGGAGATGCGTGGAGACCCTTTAGCATGACAAGAGTGTCGACCGGTTAAGAAACTCATCCGCAATCCTGAAGTGTGTTGTTTTTGTTGATACAATTCTGATTTGTGATGACGTACTAGATACAACATTCAATATGTCTAATGGATACGTAGAATATTACACACGGAAATGCCAAAGACCACAACAGATGGTCACTGTCACAAAAGGAAAAAGTCACGTTGTAACGAAAGCGTGGCTAGAGTTTAGCAAGAAGACCCCGCCTAGTTTACCCAAGAACAAATTCGGAATAACGAAACTGAACCTGCGGAAGTCAGCCAGGAGATAAACCGGAAGTGGGCTAGGTAAAACGTTACATTACGGAGATATTTACTCGACCAATATCGTCGTCATGTGACAGTTTCATGGTAAATATATCGGCATTATATAAATGGAAAGGAAACATCACCGTGTGCGGTCTACTTACCAGAGCAGCGTCAAGTTTGGACATTTCGTTCTGATTGTCTCACACAAGACAAAGAAGCCATTGTCGCTAAGCTGGCAATCAACCAAGCTGCAATGAGAGGACATGACAACTACTTACGGTTGACAATAAATGCCGAAATCAACACGAAGACTGAATGTACCCGAAACCCAGCTAACAAGACATGATTTGACACTGTCGTATCCGGACCCACCTCGATTTCACCATTGCTGCTACATGAATAGTTTTGTCTAAATATTACACACCAGTACGTTAACTCCATAATTCACATCTCACGCGTATTTATTTTACGAAAATATTATTGTGTATCAGCATACTTTTGAGACCCGAATGTGACCATGTTTGCACCGACAAACGTAGTGATATTGCTCACGGCTGTGTCACACGGCTGCTGCGACGGAGACCCAAGTTGAGTCGATTTTGACTAAGTACTGTGAGACTTAACTCTTCCAAGCTGTCGATGACATTGCATAAGTGTAAAACCTTTTCCTGCGTTTACACAGGGCCCATGATTGTATCGGGTGCCCATGGAATGTTTTAATCCGTCCCTCTGTACACACATGTACAATATGTCGCGCGTGAATATACACACGCGCACCACATACACACGCACAAACAAACACACACACACGCACGCACGCTCGCTCGCACGCACGCAAGCACGCACACACACACACACAAACACACACACTCACTCACACGCATACCCCAGTTCACGTAAGCGTGGCATTGCAGCGAGTCCCCTGCAGAGACGTTCCACGTCATCCGGGTCTCCAAAAGCGTCGACAGGGACCGTGCCGTCTCCTAGCAACTGGCCGCCCACCCTGGCGAAAAGACGAACACATTGTAAGAACAACACCGACATGTTGATTAGGTTGCAATCCTTCACGGGCCGTTTTGTTTATTTACATTCTTAATCCTCAGCACGGTGCAAATCAAAACGATTTATATCAATCTTATTCCTTACCACGGTGTGCTTAGTGCAAATCAAAATATCTCAAATGCTGTACAGAAAAAAACCATAAGGTCATCGTCACATTAACACCCGTGAATGTATCTGGGTCGTAGTTCCTCTCAAGCGAGCAAATTATAATATCAGGGAAATTCATTTCTTCTTCTTCTTCCATTTAACAAACCAGCGTGTTCATTTTTGTTATTTGCATGGGATGCGTCTCGAAATAGAAATACAAGAAATAGACACAATGCCAAAATTGCAGCTGAATAACATGAATTTGTATACGTCGCCCTTGGCTTTTGGCGGGGGTATCACAACCTAATTTGTGTATTAAACCGTCCTAGGTGTTGGGACGTGATGAATATGCAGGAGGAAAGTCTGAGGCTAGCCAGATATCCCATTATATCCCCGGGAGGCTCTCAAAAACCTCCAATTACCCTCCTCTCGACCGACTCGAAAATCT
>OZ024866.1:28175104-28230104 GCA_964017155.1 Oasisia sp. SBJ-2009
ACTATTTAAAGGACAAAAAAGGCTACGGCTTCGTGTCATACACCTAATAGAGTTTATACAAAGTAACAATTTCCACATATACTCAATTTTTTAACGTCAGCGGTTTACTCAGAATGTGACTTTAAAGTCTAAAATTCTAACGAAATCCACGATGGTCTAGACGCCGCCATAGGTGAAGGGTTAATTTGGCTTGGCCATTCAGCGCGCGGCATTCTATATCTCGGTCAGCTTCCGGCGACGCTGTTAAGGGTCAACAACTTCGAGTCTTCGACAGTTCGTTCAGTTGGCGTGACATCTAGCAGCTGCTTATAGACGTATATCTAAATCTGTGGTTAAATCTATGGTAAACTTTAGTAATTATGCCTTCGTGTTCGGCATACGGTTGCAATAATAGTTGAAACAACCGGTAGTATTGAAGCAATGGATTCACGTTGGTGATTTGCGGGCGTACTCTTTGGCACTTTGCTCGGTCCATTTTGAGGAGAAATGCTTTGATGTAGACATGTATCATCAGTTAATGGGATGATTTCAGCGATAACAATAATAGACAACTTTATATTTACCGTCATCAGCATGTTACGCGCGTTGCCGAGTTGCAGCCATTTCATGAGAACAGCCAAACCCTATGAGGGAATCTACGAGGAGAGCGCCTCGATCACCGTCGTGACGTCATTCTTCGTCTAAGATGGGGTAGCGCATAGAATTTGGATGGCTGGGTGTTAAAAAATATTTTTCTGGTAAACCGCTGGCGTTAAAAAAGTGAGTATATGTGGAAATTGTTACTTTATATTAACTCTATTAGGTGTATGCCACGTAAAAGTTAACTTTGTTTGTCCTTTAAACTAAATGTGTAATCAAGGATATCCTTGGTGTTATCCTATCGACAGTCAAAAAAAAATGTATTAACCATTTGAGGCTTGCGAAATGTTATGCTTCGTGACGAATCAAATGTTTTCCTTTTGAATAACGGTCGGTCTGAACGGCGAAAGCCGTATTGACTGCGCAGTGTTGACATTTGTGGTTTTGCCTTCCTGGATATTATCAGAGCACGCCATTCGGGAATATTAGTAATAACACAACGATTTGAATGACAGCGCTGCGAAAATTATAAACATTGAAAGGTTACATTCTAAAGTTGGATCTGCTTCACTAAAATATATTTTGATTTTTAATACCTTATAATATATGTAACTTATACTGTGTAACATAATTGCACAATAACAAATAAATATAAAACAGGATGTACTCCATGTAGTGATAAAGTACGTGCATACGTAGACTCTCGACTCAGTTGTGTTTCAGGGAGTGCATGCTAATAAATAAGTTAAGAATAAACATGTAATATATTCACAGACATGCGATTGTTTATCCGAATTTTTTAAATGTTATCAAAAACGAGGAGACCTGCGGCTTTTTCGGGAGACGTTTGAGGCGCGTGTTTACGTACCCTTGCTTTTAATCTTTTTTGACTTCGACTCTTTTTCCATCTCTATCATCAGGCCGTGCAGACGCTCCTCTGAACAGAGTTATTGTCAGCGTTAGTATGTTATATATATATATATATATATATATATATATATATATATATATATATATATATATATATGGTATATATGGTATATATATATATGGTATATATATACATGTATATATATATATACATTTATATACATGTATACACCATATATATATATATATATATATATATATATATATATATATATATATATATATATATATATATATATATATATATATATATATATATATATATATATATATATATATATATGATGAAGCACTGTCATATAGAACAAGCCACCGACTTATAAAGTTCGAAATATAAGGTGGGTATATTATATATATATATATATATATATATATATATATATATATATATATATATATATATATATATATATATATATATATATATATATATATATATATATACATATATATATATATCGATTTTTACAAGTCGGTGGCTTCTTCTGTATGATAGAACTTCATAATTCAAAACTTAGAGTAGAAAGAACCTTTAGAAGAATAAAAGAGCGTATCGCAAGCATAAAATTAATAACGTAAAACGTTCTGTGCAGTAAAATAATAATGATTATACGAATCTCCGGTTATTAGATCGCCGACATAAAATCAGCGGATTTGTATTTGGATGCAAACGTCTGGTACCATGTTTAACCTGCAACACCCGGTTCGTAAGAAGTTCGAGCATTTCTGGAACAAAAGAAAGTGCATTCAACTTCGTTAGTATTGCATTGACACCGTGGTGGTGTTATGCATATGGTCATAGGCAAATGTTTGGGTATTCTTGCTTAGGCGTTGTTCTTGCCGAATTATTACCTACTACTTTTACCTACCTTTCTAATTGTAATCATTTATAATAATAATAATAATGTTTTTCTATAGCTCTAATTCCCGTATGGTAGATCGATGCGCTGTACAAGAAATATAATAAATGTATGTTAATAAATATAAATAGATAAACTATATAATTTATTATATATATATATATATATATAAGTAATATATATATACATTGGTAAACCTTTGTATGTAAATTATATACATTAATTTAAAATAAATTAATCACTGCCTTTAAGAAGTCTGGTACTAAACATGTGTATGTAAATTATATAAATTAATATAAAATTAAATACTGTGCTAAAGCTGTGTAAATTATATAAATTAATCTGAAACCTAAACACGGATTAAGACGTGCATAACACTAAAAAGAAATTCTAAAGCAATGTCCGTCATTTCGAAACAAGTAGAATTTAGCATTTGTTTAATACACTGTTGCCAAGTGTAATGCGTACCACTGAGTTTGTCTTCCAATGATTGCATTTGTTTTCGCAGACGTTTGATCTCCTCTTGGAGATGTTGTTCTAAAAAGAAGGTGGCGTTAATTATTTAGCGCCTGTTTTCGCTGATGTGTTTTGTGTGTGTGTGTGTGTGTGTGTGTGTGTGTGTGTGTGTGTGTGTGTATGCAAGTGTGTGAGTACGTGTGTGCGTTGTGTGTGTGCCTATGTGTGTATGTGTACGTGTGTGTCTGTGCGTACGAGCGAGCCTGCGGCTGTGAGTGATGAGGGCGTGCGCGGTGCATATGCTTGTGCGTGAGTGATTCGAGCGTGCGCGCGCGCGCGTGCGTGCGTGCGTGTGTGTGTGAGTGTGCGTCCTTGTGTATGTGTGTGTGTGTGCGTGTTAAAAAAACAGCATCGTAGTTGTGGAAACATCTACACAAATGAGTATGAAGAATCCATATAACAGAAACAAACACTAATCCCTTATTCCACAATAATATATTTCACAGGCAGTGTTTTTGTTATAAAAATTGTAGTTCACATATCGCTGTGTATATTTTTTTTTATTCATATCCACAAACGCACACACACATGCATACACGCACCCACACACACTCACACATACAAACACAGACGCGAGCGTGGGCGCGCGCACGTATGCACAAACACACAGCAACATCTATAAGCTAAGGTATCTCTTCAAAGTACAATCTGTTGGGCATAACATTGTAATCGGATGATCTACAAAGCTAACTTAAATACCTCGGTTGGTTGGTTGCGCAGTCTTCTGAACTTCGATTCCTAAAAGTATAAAAATCTGCAATATGTAGACCGACAGTGCGTCTGCACACTCACATAAGCAAAGTACCTCCGCTGTAGGCCCTACACCACAATGAGATTCGGTGGGGGGGAAGTATTTATGGTGTCCTTTCGGAAAATAGTTGCGAGCATGCAATCACAGATCGAAACACGAACACTCTTCCGTAAATAAATTATACCACGATACGTTCATGCATTTACATGTTCCCTTTGTATTTACAATTTAGACAAAATGGCTACTCTTTGGACATGTGAATTAAGTGGAACTCGAACATTGTTTGCGCAACCAATGATTTTGTGCAGTCATTTATGTAAAAAACTGTTAGCATTGTAAGCAGTTGCTAACATTACTCTACTAAGGAGTTCTTGACCACTGGTCATGTAAACGTTATTGGATAGACATATACATACCCTTTTTCGCTTGTTCCAACTTCTCGTTCAAACTTCGCAGTTTCTCTGAAAAGATCAATTGAGTTGTCATCGCATCTTTGAATTGTTATCAAGATATGTAACAGGATATTGTTTAACTAGTTTAACTGTTGTTCTGTTTTATGTGTTATATATAACGTTGATTTGTTTATGGTTTCCACTGTCCAGAACAGGAAGTTTAATAAACAGGTTGGCTGGGATGTGGAATATTGCAACATCGCTTTGCATCGGTTACCCAGAAGCCATAAGGTGGCAGCACCCTTTAGCCTCTCACGTGCGCCTTTAGTGTTATACTCTGCCAATATTACCGCCACCGCGGCCTAACCCCATAAAAGGATAGGAACGCTGATTGGTTCTCAGGCCCAATATGAAATGACAAATTAAATATGGATACCTTTTATCAGATAATACCATATTATAAAAAGAACTATCAAAATTAAACAAGGTAAACAACAATGACAATGTTTTGTTGGTAATTTTTCATCTTATTTTTGTTTCCTACTTGTTTTGTGAGAACATATATTATAACTTAGTTGTACGGCTTCGTATGGTGGCACAATCCGACCGAGAGTCGATTAAGTGAGCTTAGACTTCACTGCTCTTCGCGGAAAAATTCGGTTAAACTTACAGGGATTCATTGTAAGATGAACACAGCTGTTTATAGTGTTCACGAACGTTTCATTTGCTTTTCGCCTGCTATAAAGGACAAACTGCAAAGAGTATTTCGAGCTGGCTAATATAATTCGTTGGCCCGTACAACATCAACATCATAGGCCCTGGTGTGTGTGTGTGTGTGTGTGTGTGTGTGTGTGTGTGTGTGTGTGTGTGTGTGTGTGTGTGTGTGTGTGTGTGTGTGTGTCCCTCTCTCTCTGGTGTGTGTGTATATGTATGTATGTGTGTGTGTGTGTGTGTGTGTGCGTGCGTGCGTGCGTGCGTGCGTGCGTGCGTGCGTGCGTGCATGCATGCATGCATGCATGCATGCATGTATGTATTAATAATATACAACGAGGAACGTACAACGACCCTTTACAGATTATCTGCAAAGTTACGACATAACACGGGAAGTTTAGTGCTTACCGTTGTATTTTTCTTCCATTGACTTCTTGTCTTCTTCCAGACGTTCTATCTCCAGATACAGACGTTGTTCTAAAACAACGGCAATTATTGAATATTACGTTTTGAGTTTTGACATTCAATTGATTAAATGCACGTCACATCACATTGCCAATGCAAGTTTCATTTGATCAGCTAGGATTGCTAGATGAAGAAGATTCCTCTTATGCGGCGTTTGACATTGAAATCACACCTAATCTTGTCATTGATTAGTAATTCAACAGGGAAAATGTTGGTCTCTCTCTCTCTCTCTCTCTCTCTCTCTCTCTCTCTCTCTCTCACATGCGTCATATATACAATATTCAGAGGCCTACACAGCGCGGTTATTGTTTCAAGAAAACGTCCTAAAAATTCCGCACCCTGGCAACATGCACTGAATGCTGACAGACGAATGTTTGGAAACCCTCCATAGGTCAAATCGGGGTTCGCCACTAATACCGTAGGGTCTGTTTCTATAAAGCTACTGTTACTTGCGATGACGTGATAGACCCAGACACAGTTTCACGATTTGGTGCCACGTTTAGGTGCGTTGCGAAACGTGGCAGAACGTGGCTACAACGTTTCTGCTATGTTGTGGTACGTTACGATACATTGTGGTACGCTATTATGTGTGGCGGCAGCGTAGTATAACGAGGCACAACGTGACGACAGAGACGCTACAGCGTGGCGGCAGCGTGGCATAACCCGACTTTGATCTTTACAGCGGGACTACAACGAGTCGGTAGCATCGCCAGCACGTGGCGACAACGTGACACGACGTGGCACCCTGCAGAAATGTGCAATTTTTTTCCAGAACGTGCGGATCAAAAAAGGGGCACAACGGCGTGACCAAAACGTGACGCTGTATTATTACAGGATCAATGGGGTGGAAATTGCGTCATGCTTCTGGTAGACATAACTCGATCTACACACTGGCGAATATAAAACCTGATAAAGGATATGCCCAGTTTCGTAGCTTTGTTTCACAAGTCATAACAACACATGTGGCGGCACGCATACACACACGCATGCACGCACACACACGTACATACCCATGCACACACGAATTCACGCAAACAAAACTTATTTTGCATGTTGGATATTATCTTCAAGGCACAAATACAATTGCTTTTGTTGCAAAATACTTCTTGGCGTTAGAAATGTCATATCAGTGGTTTAGGAACTACATTGTAAAAGCGACGAAAATAGTTTATGTTTAGTTTTCAAGACAATAGGGTTTACCTGTCTCCGTCGCGTCCACGGTGCCTCGTTTCCGACCGTTCGGGTCAGCTGCCTTCCACGCTTCTGAAATGAAATAAAAACAATTACGAGCACGACTGTGCTTTGACATCACTATTAGCCAGACCAGAAGATTAATAGGAGATCAGACAGAAGTATTCGAAATATTTAATGGGTGGGTATTAGAATATTAATACAATTAATTATCTCAGTTAAGAAAGACAGAGGGACTCGAGGACATGAAGTAGTATTAGTGAATGAACGATTTAGATTATACATCAGTAAGTCTTTCTCACTGAGGAATACAATATAAAACAATTAAGGTAAATTATTATATAGCGCAGCATCCATTCATCAGGATAGCTTAAAGGACAAAAAAAGGCTACGGCTTCGTGTCATACACCTAATAGAGTTTATACAAAGTAACAATTTCCACATATACTCAATTTTTTAACGTCAGCGGTTTACTCAGAATGTGACTTTAAAGTCTAACGAAATCCACGATGGTCTAGACGTCGCCATAGGTGAAGGGTTAATTTGGCTTGGCCATTCAGCGCGCGGCATTCTATATCTCGGTCAACTTCCGGCGACGCTGTTAAGGGTCAACAACTTCGAGTCTTCGACAGTTCGTTCAGTTGGCGTGACATCTAGCAGCTGCTTATAGGCGTATATATAAATATGTGGTTAAATCTATGGTAAACTTTAGTAATTATGCCTTCGTGTTCGGCATACGGTTGCAATAATAGTTGAAACAACCGGTAGTATTGAAGCAATGGATTCACGTTGGTGATTTGCGGGCGTACTCTTTGGCACTTTGCTCGGTCCATTTTGAGGAGAAATGCTTTGATGTAGACATGTATCATCAGTTGATGGGATGATTTCAGCGATAACAATAATAGACAACTTTATATTTACCGTCATCAGCATGTTACGCGCGTTGCCGAGTTGCAGCCATTTCATGAGAACAGCCAAACCCTATGAGGGAATCTACGAGGAGAGCGCCTCGATCACCGTCGTGACGTCATTCTTCGTCTAAGATGGGGTAGCGCATAGAATTTGGATGGCTGGGTGTTAAAAAATATTTTTCTGGTAAACGGCTGGCGTTAAAAAATTGAGTATATGTGGGAATTGTTACTTTATATTAACTCTATTAGGTGTATGCCACGTAAAAGTTAACTTTGTTTGTCCTTTAAAGCTTTATAGCTTAATCCCTGGCAGACATGTTCACGCCAACACAATCTCAACTTCTCTGGGAACCATACGGCCATGATGCAAGTGTTGCGCGAAGACTATTCGTACACAAATATCTACCATTATCTACAGCCTGGTAATCATTCATATAGTTGAGTGAACTGGAGCAATTTATAGTGAACGAACGACACGGCAGCATAGGATTCGAACCCGGGATCTCTTAGTCGAGATTCCGAAGCCACCTCGCTGCTATTACTACAGAAGAATGGGCTTATCTGTTGACTATGTGAGAGTTAGCAGGGTAAATATATTAAAAAAGATTTACGAAACCATTCCTAGTTCACTTGCAATTTAGAGATTATTATAGTTATCTTGATCGTTTCTACTATGGAGATCACAATTTACTCATGTGGAATTGTGAATAAGGTTGCGTTCAAAATGCAACGGAAATAGGATAATGTAGATATGTGACCTAGTTGTTCTTGTTACAATTTAGATAAATTGAATTTCGCACTGTGACGATGAACAGGATACGGAAATGTGCTGATCTACAAATAGGTCAATGCTTACGTTCTCTGACGAAGTCAACCAAGTCATTCCTCCCCAAGTCCTTCAACGCGTCACACAGTTGTTTGTATGACTTAATCGAACTTCGTTCCTTTAGTGCGTACATCCACCTCTTCAAAATTTCAAAACCGCGATCAACTGTTTTTCTATTGTCAGCTTCTATAGCGTCGATGTAGTGAGGTTCGATTCCCAAAAGTATGCCGATGTGTCGATGCTCAACACCTAGCTTTATAGCCAAACGGAACAAGAACTGGCTTGTTAGATACTCTACAACAAACCACCAAAAGGTGTTATCACAGATGTGAAAACACGTGATAAGTTATGTAAAGTAGGTGCTCTACCAGTGGCATATGCAAATATGCGTTCATTTATACATTTTGCCACGACACGGGCCTATTCAACTAGCCAAGTCGATCAACGCTTGAAAAATATTAACAGAAATTGTGCGCTGCACATGCAAAGAAGTGTCCGAATGGCTTGAGGGCTATTTTGGCGGTTTGGTTCGCTGCAGTTGTGTATTTGGGTGTTTTTTTTTGCCATAAACCCACATTTATAATAATAATAATCTTTATTTTCAGACCTGCCACATGATGCTAGACTATTATAAACTATATAACTACATTAAATCCTTCAATGAACGTATTCGTTCATCCATATTCAGTCTTTTATATCGTCTTCATCAGTCAGATAATATCCTTTTTATTAATTACCTCCATACCGATATTCATTTTAAGAGCCATATGTACTCATACTGGAGGTCGTTATTATACACATGACATTAGTATTGTATTTATTTTTTAATACATTTTCTTATTTAATTAATTTCCTCATATATTTAGACATTTTTTTTATTTATTTTACACTTATATTTTTACGTTGATCACATCATTGCTTTGATTGTATTAATATATTATGTATTGTACTTTTTATATTTTATATATATTTAATTGTATTTTATGTATACATATATATGGACGTCTGAAATTAACTTTATTATTATTATATCCGATACGGATTTTTCTTAAGGGATACGGCCGTAGGCCTACTCCATTTTGATACGGATTGTAGCTAAAATTATTTAGAAATTATTTTTAATCACATTATGTCCTATGCGTAACAAAACTATACAATATAATGGAATAATCGTTTATTGTTAGTGACTAAGTAAATCGATTCGAAGCGAACAAACAAAACCACCGATTACTTTATTGTAGCGTGCAAAAGATGGCGCGCTAGTAAATTTTCATTTTGAATACTGCGGCAGGTTGCTCAACGGGTGGGAATGTAGCCTCGGTTACCCAGACTCCGTGAGGTGGCAGCACTTTTAAGCCACTCAACTTCGCCTGGGGAATTAATGCAAGTTTCTACATCCGGGTAGCCTTACCCCAGATTAGGTTAGAGACGCTGATTGGCTCCCAGGCCAACTATGAAATTAAAATTAAGATAACGATATACTTTTACAAGATAATAATATCATATGAAAAGTATTCAATATGAACTTATATTAACACAAAAGTAAGTAAAAATTCAAATTTACAGTTGTTTATAAAATAAGAATTACGGCAGGATTAACCAGTATCCGTGAGGTGGCAGCATTGTCTAGCCCCACACGGATAGCATATCAAATCATATTTTAGTAATTATAGCCTGCACCGCCCAGGCTATGATTACAGTCGATCTGTTGTATAGGCTAAATAAAAAAATATATTGGGAGAATTATTCTATTCAATTAATTTGTTACTGAGCAGACAATTTTTTTTTTTAAATGAGTAATGATAATGTTAGTGCAATGTTAGAATCATTGCAGAGCCACAAGAGTAGAATAGATTGTTTTGAATTAGTTGGCCTTGTTATAAAGTTATAAAAGTTTCTCTTTCAATATTTGCTACATTATTAATTTAATTTGTATTACATTAATTGTAGGTGTTGTTTGGACTTTAATAACTGAAAGATGTCCCATTAATAATTTTTGCGTGTTTGCACATTTCTCAGTACTTTTTCAGCTTTCTTTTAATGCGATACACAATGTTTCTATTAAATTATATTGAATTTTTATTTGCTTTGTATGTTGTAGTCATGTGTTGTTATGGTATGCGCGAAAATGTTGTACATACGAGTTATCTGATACAGATTGATACAGATTCTTACATAATTTTAGGTCCAAAATACAGATTACCAAAAATGTGGCAGGTTTGTATTTTACATAGCGCATATATCCATTGTTTTTTCAGCGCTTTACATGTTATTTCATTAATACTACAACATAAATAGTAAACATTTTACAAACGTTAATAATAAAATAAATAAATATAGTAAATAAAGATAGATAAAAATGTTGTGTACACATCAGTGGATTATAAAAAAATAAGTATCATCGAAAATAAAGTACTAAAAATGTTTTTTCGGTGTAATCCGGATAAAAATAGGAATAGATTATGATTAAAAATATTACTAATAAATAAATAATGTCCCAGCAGCCATTAATCGATTTATATCGCGAATAGTACCGTTATATTATTAGCGTAATACGTGTTTGGTCATATCGTTGTTTTGATGTGTTTAAGGGTGGTCACAATTGATATTAATTGTTACTGATTGTTCCCAATAGCATAGCATATTTGTTTACTTACCTGCATTGTCTACTACACCTTCACTGTCGGGTGCTTTGCTCGGTTTCTTCGAAGGTGAACGATTAGCCATGTCTAGAGTGTAAAATAAACCATCATCTGTCAATATTTTATGCGTAAGATATAACGCTACTGTATCAAGTGAATAAGATCAAGCGTCCTATTACAATATCTATAGTACGTAAAATAGGGGTGTTACAACCGATAATGTAATAATCGCCTATTAATGTAACAACTGCCCGATAATGTAATAAAATCGCCCGTTAATGTAATAACCGCCTGATAATGTAATAAAATCAACCGATAATGTAATAAACTTGCTAACCGATAATGTAATAATTTTCGCCCGATAATGTAATAAACTCCTCTTGCCTGATAATGTAATAACTTTCGCCTGATAATGTAATAAGTTTACTAATAACGTACACATTTCTCGTAGGACTTAGTCGTTTTCGTGGATTTCATGCTGTTTTCTTGTACTTAGTCCATTTCGTCGATTTCGTCTATTTCGCTATACCACAACTTTTGCTAGTTAGTGGAATCAATTTATCAATATGCTGGTTCCAAATCGGAAGTCAGATTTGTCCCAGCAGGTCAGGATTTTGAGTTATGCATTCTCACACCATTTATTAATGGCGGGTTGGTGAAACATGCTACTTTACAACTGTGGGCTTCATTGATAACGAAATTGTCGGCCAAAATTTTGGTATCGATGATCTCACAAGTGTTCCCTTTCCATGCTATGGTGTCAGGGTATCGAATGCCAACAGGCGTGGGGTTTGCCGGTTCAATCCTAGTGTGAAACCCAGATGAAGAAATGGTTTATTAAGGAATGTGTTATATAGGGGTTAGTACGATACGTGTAACGTGTAACGTGTAACGTGTAACGTGTAACGTGTAACGTGTAACGTGTAACGTGTAACGTGTAACGTGTAACGTGTAACGTGTAACGTGTAACGTGTAACATGTAACAAACATTTACGTGTAACATGTAACATGTAACATGTAGTAACATGTAACATGTAACATGTAACATGTAACATGTAACATGTAATAATGTAACATGTAACATGTAACATTTATGTATAACATGTAACATGTAACATGTAACATGTATCATTTAACATTTAACATTTAACATTTAACATTTAACATTTAACATTTAACATTTAACATTTAACATTTAACATTTAACATTTAACATTTAACATTTAACATGTAACATGTAACATGTAACATGTAGCATGTGACATGTGACATGTGACATGTGACATGCACCATGTAACGTGTAACATGTAACATGTAACATGTAACATGTAACATGTAACATGTAACATGTAACATGTAACATGTAACATGTAAAATGTGTCATGCGACATGCGACACGCGACACGCGACACGCGACACGCGACACGCGACACGCGACACGCGACACGCGACACGCGACACGCGACACGCAACACGCAACACGTAACACGTAGCACGTAGCACGTAACACGTAATACGTAACATTTACGTGTAACGTGTAACGTGTAACGTGTAACGTGTAACGTGTAACGTGTAACGTGTAACGTGTAACAAGTAACACGTAACACGTAACACGTAACACGTAACACGTAACACGTAACACGTAACACGTAACACGTAGCACGTAACATGTAAAATGTAACATTTACGTGTGACGTGTGTCGTGTGACGTGTGACGTGTGACGTGTGACGTGTGACGTGTGACGTGTGACGTGTGACGTGTGACGTGTGACGTGTGACGTGTAACGTGTAACGTGTTACGTGTTACGTGCAACGTGCAACGTGCAACGTGCAACATGTAACATTTACGTGTAACATGCAACATGCATCATGCAACATGCAACATGCAACATGCAACATGCAACATGCAACATGCAACATGCAACATGCAACATGCAACATGCAACATGCAACATGCAACATGCAACATGCAACATGCAACAAGCAACATGCAACATGTAACATATACCATGTAACATTTACGTGTAACCTGTAACCTGTAACCTGTAACCTGTAACCTGTAACCTGTAACCTGTAACCTGTTACCTGTAACCTGTAACATGTAACCTGTAACATGTAAAATGTAACATGTAACATGTAACATGTAACATGTAACATTTACGTGTAACATGTAAAATGTAACACGTAACACGTAACACGTATCACGCGACACGCAACACGCAACACGCAACACGCAACACGCAACACGCAACACGCAACACGCAACACGCAACACGCAACACGCAACACGCAACACGCAACACGCAACACGCAACACGCAACACGCAACACGTAACACGTAGCACGTAACACGTAATATGTAACATTTACGTGTAACGTGTAACGTGTAACGTGTAACGTGTAACGTGTAACGTGTAACGTGTAACGTGTAACGTGTAACGTGTAACGTGTAACGTGTAACGTGTAACGTGTAACGTGTAACACGTAACACGTAACACGTAACACGTAACACGTAACACGTAACACGTAACACGTAACACGTAACACGTAACACGTAACACGTAACACGTAACACGTAACATTTACGTGTGACGTGTGACGTGTGACGTGTGACGTGTGACGTGTGACGTGTGACGTGTGACGTGTGACGTGCAACGTGCAACGTGCAACGTGCAACGTGCAACGTGCAACGTGCAACGTGCAACATGCAACATGCAACATGCAACATGCAACATGCAACATGCAACATGCAACATGCAACATGCAACATGTACCATGTAACATTTACGTGTAACCTGTAACCTGTAACCTGTTACCTGTAACCTGTAAAATGTAACATGTAACATGTAACATGTAACATGTAACAGTTTACATGTAACATGTAACATTTACGTGTAACATGTAAAATGTAACACGTAACACGTAACACGTAACACGTAACAGGTAACAGGTAACAGGTAACAGGTAACACGTAACACTTAACACGTAACACACAAATGTAACATTTAACATTTAACGTGATACGTAACACGTAACATGTAAAACGTAACGTATATCACGTAACAGGTAGCATGTAATATGTAATATGTAATACATACCATGTAACTGGTAAAATGCAACACGTAACGTGTTGTTCGTAACATGTAATAGGTAATATATATATATGTATATATATATATATATATATATATATATATATATATATATATATGATATAACACGTAACATATTACGTGTAACGTGTAACACGTAACGTGTAACACGTAACATGTAATGTATAACGCGTAGCATATAATATGCTACACGCTACACGTAATATGTAACATGCAACATGTAACATGTAACATGTAACATGTAACATGTAACATGTAACATGTAACATGTAACATGTAACATGTAACATGTAACACGTGACATGTAATATGTAACATGTAACACATAACATGTAAAATATATATATATACACACGCACGCACGCACGCACGCACGCGCGCGCATTATATCACGGGAAGGGAACCCGTCGTTCGTAATTAGTGCGATAACGCATAACACATGGTGCGAGCATGTGTAACTCAAAATCCTGATTTGCTTGGACATACCTGACTTCAGAGTCTGAACCAGCGTATTGGATTTAATCTAAAAAGATTCCACTACTAGCAAAAGGGGTAGTATTGTGAAAGAAACGAAATATACAAATTGGACTAAGTGCAAGAAATCAACATGAAATCCACAAAAACGACTAAGTCCTACGAGAAATATGTACGTTATTACATTATCAGGCGAAAGTTATTATACATTATCAGGCAAGAGGAGTTTATTACATTATCGGGCGAAAATTATTACATTATCGGTTAGCAAGTTTATTACATTATCGGTTGATGTTATTACATTATCAGGCGGTTATTACATTAATGGGCGATTTTATTACATTATCGGGCAGTTATTACATTAACAGGCGATTATTACATTATCGGTTGTAACATAGGGGGTAATATTACAATACAATACAGATTATTATGTGTGTTTGTAAGACAGAATGTCACGTTATAATACATAGAGGGTAGGCTTAAGATAGAACGTCACGTTGTTTGGAAGACAGAGCGATACGTTTCAATAGCTGCATGTAAAATACGTTACAGCATATCGTGGTTTAAGCGGGGGCGTCGGGTGATATTTAGTGTGTGTGTGTGTGTGCGTGCGTGTGTGCGTTCGTGCGTGCGTGCGTGCGTGCGCGCGCGCGCGTGTTGTGTGTATGTTTTTATATGTTGGGAATCTAAAAACATTGCAAATGTTCACGTCAGAATCAAATGTCCGGTCTTCCACAGATCAAGGGGAACAAAGGCTATGTATACGTCACCTCTATTGCATATAACGTAACGTATCGGCAGCTAAATAATCACTCACCGTCTCGTCCCTATTCGTACCGTACCATTGCTTCCCGTGCTATCCCCTCCCCTCCCCTCCCCTTCCGTCCCTTCCGTCCCACACTTACCGAAGCGTCGGTGTTTCTCTGTACACGTCGACGCAGTTTGGAAGACGTCCACTCAATGGTTTTACACGTTTGTTCTCGTGGCTGAGATCAGCGACCAGTGCCAACAGATAGACCACCTCGACGAACGGATTACTTCCTCATTAATAGTGTTCTGTCATTGTTGCAGTGTTTGCACTGATTGTTGTAGTTGCCTATTGTCCACGTTAATCATAGTCAGACTATTCACTCTATTCTGTTCATTCCACGCGGTGTTCTGTAGACTTGCCGCAGTTTAGAGATAGCTATCTATAAGATATGCCTTCGTCTCCAGTTCAAATGTCAACTCTACGGCGTGTGGATATTGTCGACATTCATACCTGCAAGGAGCATTGGCATGCCGGTTGTAGGAGGCTATAATTCTATTATACCACATATAAACATAACACAAACTACGCCTGTTAGATTCTAGTTGAGATATATATTTAACAATATTGCCACTTAGATGGCAGGTGGACAAGGAAGCCCTTTGGCTTATCGAATGTCCAACCTATCTATCTAAGTGTACCCTGTCCTTCTTATGTATATGTCGATTTTATTTTTAATCATATTAACACTACTAGCACCTACACAATCAGCCGATAATCTGTTCCATAGTCGTGACTCATATTGTTGACAAATTGCAGCTTATACAGATTCACAGAACTGCGCCGCTCGCCTAATCATTTGGACACGCAAGAGCGAACACGTCACGTGACGGTTGAGTTACGTGAACTGCACTGACTGCCAGTGAAGTACCGGCGCCGCTTATTTGTCAACTATTGTATGTGTAAATTGCTCAAAGCATTGGCACTGACGTACGTGAATGACACTGTGCTAATTTAAGCAACTCACTTGTCATCGTACCTGTACTTGAGGACACTACCCTATGGTTAACATCATATTGTCCATGCAACGACTTGCACGAGAACATTAAACAATTGTAACATTCTCAGCGCCTTAAACACACTCAAAACACATTTCTTTGTTAAACTGGTCAGATGTGATTGAATCATGCTCTATAAAATAATAGGCTATCTATTATTTCTGCTATTACACACACGCATGCAGGCACGCACGCACGCGCACACTCACCCACACACTCACCCACACACTCACCCACACACTCACCCACACACACCCACACACACACACACACACACACCCACACCCACACCCACACACACACACACACACACACACACACACACACAACAAATACTGGGCCAGTAATTGAAACTACAAAGGAGAGCTAGTACTGACGTAATCAGTTAGCCACAGTGACCTTGGCACGCGAGGATGCTGGACTAGGACACTGACCTATATTAAAGATATAAAAAAACTGTGGACTAGAACCATTTAAAACCTAAGAACCTACGAGCAAACCATCTTTCACAAAATAAAAAATTACTTCCGGAAACAGACCACGTGAACTTTGAACTCTCTCCAGCCCAGTGGCAGACGCAGTGGAGAAAGACATGGAGAGGAGAAAGAAAATTTACGCTGACATATTTTGATAGACATAATGACATTTACCAATTCTGGTATTATAATATACATTATATGACTAAATACACACACACACACCACACACCACACACGCACGCACACACACATCCATCTCATCAGCCTCATCCCAGCTCTTTCCATCCTTGTGTCAAGATCTGACGTCATGGCTTTGTCTAAGAAGACGAAGAAGAGTTCCTGGATGGGATGGAGAGACAACACATTCTGCCACCTGGTCGACATGCTGAGTGCGAAGGGTGGGGTGGCTGCAGTGGTAAGAGCAAGAGTTAAGTGTACCTGGCAGAAGTTCAGGAAGTTTACACCCTTCTTGAATGCCAAAGCTCCCCCCACCCCTGGAGATAAAGAGCCAGATGCACATTACATGTCAGAAGTTGCCTGTTGTACAGGTCCTTGTAGAGCGCAGTGGCTCAGGGGTAGAGCTTCGGACTCTCGACTACGAGAACCTGGGTTCGAATCCTGGCTGCGGTGTTAAAACCTTGGGCAAGTTTTTTCACTCTACATTGCTCCAGTTCACTCAGCTGAATAAATGAGTACCTGGCTGTAGACAGTGGTGGATATGTGTACGAGTAGCCTTCGCGCATTAATTGTAGCATATGGCTGGATGCTTCCCAGAGAAGCCGAGATGGTGTCTGAGTGAACAGGTCTGTCAGGGAAGTAAAGTGTAAAGCGCTTTGAGCGGTCCTGAGGACTGGATACTGCGCTATATAGGAACTTGCCTTTTTTATACTTTTATAACAGTAGGTTAGAATCCCACTTTGACTGACAAAAACAAACCATTGTTGCATGGTTATTTTAACACAGTATTTATAATGTACTGTAACTTTTGGAATACCACAAAATAAAATATGTAGTAGTCAAAATGTTTCTGCATAAATTTAACTATTTACATATATTGTGCAAGACGGGGGTTGGCACAATATGTATAAATAATTAAAGCAGGATGCCAAAGAACATCTGATTTCAGGCAATACGCTAGTCTATATCAATAACAAATAATTATGGTTGAACAGACTTTTATGTTTGGACAGACTTTTAAAAGCCTAGCCACAACAATTATTTTCCTATACAGAAGTCTCTGAATATCACATTGAGGAGTTCGTCCGAGGTCACATGACCAGTGACCTTGCCAATGTGTGTCAGGGCAGCGTGGAGGTGGTGCGCCGCCAGCACCACATCGTGTGGGTGGTGCTTCCTGTAGCGGCGCAAGGCAGCGGCGCAGGCCTGCAGCTCAGTACGGTGCCGAGCCTGAGTGAGACATGGCTGCCCAGACCCTGGGTCTCCACAACTGGAGGTAAAAACACAACTTCAGTGACACAGATATAGGACAGTGTGACCTAGATCTCCACAACTGCAGGTGCAAATACAACATCAGTGACACAGAATCAGTAATTCAGATATAGGGCAGTGTGACCTAGATCTTCACAACTGGAGGTCTAAATATAACATCAGTGACAGAGATATAGGGCAGTGTGACCTAGATCTCTACAACTGGAGGTGAAAATACAACATCAGTGACAGAGATATAGGGCAGTCTGACCTAGATCTTCTTCACAACTGGAGGTGAAAATACAACATCATTGACATGACAGTGTGACCTAGATCTTCACAACTGGAGGTGAAAATACAACATCAGTGACATATATATATATATATATATATATATATATATATATATATATATATATATATATATATATATATATATATATATATATATATATATATGACAGTGTGACCTAGATCTTCACAACTGGAAGTGAAAACACAACATCAGTGACATAGATATAGGGCAGTGTGACCTAGATCTTCACAACTGGAGGTGAAAACACAACATCAGTAACATGGATATAGGGCAGTGTGACCTAGATGTTCACAACTGGAGGTGAAAATACAACATCATTGACATGGATATAGGGCAGTGTGATCTAGATCTTCACAACTGAAGGTGAAAATACAACATCATTAACATGGATACCGGGCAGTGTGACCTACATCTTCACAACTGGATGTAAAAATAATGACAACATCAGTGACTGAGAGGCCAATTTCAATTTGCATACTCGAGTAACACGGTTACGAATCGAAAGCCAAGATTATTTATTTCATGTGACCATTCTTGACCTAGATTAGCAAGGTGAATCTCAAGGCTGCTATCCAAGGCAGTTGTGGTTTGGAGAGGATTCACTCATATAATATTAGTAGCTAACGATAGCTAACATAGGGCCCTACTGAACAAGAAATTAATGAAACACTACATGAAACAATCACTTAAATATGTACTTTTTATATTAAAGTCACCACAATCTATGGATTATGATTTAAGATTGCGAAGAAGATCACATTTACTCATTGATCAATTGATTACTTTACTTAATTTATTTACATAACGGGGGTTTATGTCTGTAATCATGACCATCGTTGTTGAGTTGGAATATGTCACATAGGACTGCACGTGCAGAGTACGATGGTGGTACACTTGTTACTCGAGTAATTGAATCAATGTCAGCCACATAAGAGTGTGACCAAGATCTCCACAACTGGAGGTAAACATTAAACATCAGGTTTAAAGGAACACATGTACGGGCAGGTGTTCACTATCACCTGTACCAACAGGTGATCAGAATCACTTGTATCAACAGGTAATCAGAATCACCTGTATGGACAGGTATTCAGAATCGCCTGTACTGATCTGGGCTAACAAGTACCAAGGCTACTTACATCAGTTTGACCTCGACCCCCAACAAAGCTACTTACATCAGTTTGACCTTGTCTTCCAACAGGTGCAGGAAGTGCTGAAGGCCGTCTCGTGTCTCACACGACATGTGACACCACGAGAGGTCAAGGTCATCTGCAAAACTGAACTGGCAGTTGTTCTCTGAAAGGTCCGACTTGTTGATAACGACAAGTGTATTGTCTTTGGACAATAAAGAGTCCCGTTCTGTGGCCGTCTCTGACAGCCTCTTGTTGCTACTGGCCACTCCAGCAATGTCAGAGAATCCCAACTTTCTCAGGTTTTCCACGGCAAGTGACCAGAGGTTTGACTGGTGCTGCTGAATCCTGGTGTCACTGGCATCAAGAACTAGGATGTTGAGGTCAGCACTTCGTGCACTGCAAGATGACAACATCACGTACATGAATGAACGGACGGACGGACGGACGGACGGACGGACGGACGGACGGACGGACGGACGGACGGACGGACGGACGGACGGACGGACGGACGGACGGACGGACGGACGGACGGACGGACGGACGGACGGACGGACGGACGGACGGACGGACGAACACAGACATCTTCTACATTTTATTCAGGTCAATGGTGTGAAGAACGGTTAATGACTGTGTTAGAGTCACAGTAAGATAACTTTCCAAGAGCACCTGTCCATTTGTTTTGGGCACGAGATGAATCAGTTAAGTTATATAAACTAAATATATTAATGAATAAAGTTTAAATAACTTCATTGATTCATCGGGTGGATGGAAATTATTACAAAACTTATTTCTTGATATGTCTATATTAACTATTTGGGTTCCTAGAGAACTTAGATTAGGGATAGGAAGATAGGAGCTGAATTTTATTCATTTTCTGTGGTAAGACGTGGCATGAAAACAAAAGAATTATCAAGTATTGTAGTAACTTAATGTTTGTTGCAGTAACTGTATGTTTGTTACAGAGTGTTGGAGTAACTGTATGTTTGTTACAGAGTGTTGCAGTAACATGTATGTTTGTTATGGTGTGTTGTAATAACTTTGTCTGTTATTGAGTGTTGCAAGCTTGCAGTAATTGTATCACAATATGTTGTTACTGAGCATTGCAGAAGAAAACTGTCTGCCTGTATGTCTGTTACTGAATGTTGCAATAACTGTATGTTTGTTAATGAGTGTTGCAGAAATTGTATGTTTGTTACTGGGTGTTGCAATAACTGTATGTTTGTTACTGTGTGTTGCAGAAATTGTATGTTTGTTACTGGGTGTTGCAATAACTGTATGTTTGTTACTGAGTGTTGAAGGAATTTTATGTTTGTTACTGGGTGTTGCAATAACTGTATGATTGTTACTGAGTATTGCAGAAATTGTACATTTTTATGTTTGTTACTGGGTGTTGCAATAACTTGATGTTTGTTACTGAGTGTTGTAGTAACTTGATGTTTGTTACTGAGTGTTGTAGTAACTTGATGTTTGTTACTGAGTGTTGTAGTAACTTGATGTTTGTTACTGAGTGTTGTAGAAACCTTTCGAGAGCGCGTTTCACTCCCTCAGTCTCCACCAGGCTGTCGGAGAGTCTCAGTCCCGCCGTGTCACGCATCACGACTGGACACCCCCCCAGGTTAACCATCTTCTCTATCACGTCTCGCGTTGTCCCTGCTTCCTCGGACACTATGGCCGCTGGACACTGACCTACAACATGGAGAAACTATGACCACAGGACACTGACCTACAACATAGAGAAACTATGACCACAGGACACTGACATACAACATAGAGAAACTATGACCACAGGACACTGACCTACAACATAGAGAAACTATGACCACAGGACACTGACCTACAACATAGAGAAACTATGACCACAGGACACTGACCTACAACATAGAGAAACTATGACCACAGGACACTGACATACAACATAGAGAAACTATGACCACAGGACACTGACCTACAACATAGAGAAACTATGACCACAGGACACTGACCTACAACATAGAGAAACTATGACCACAGGACACTGACATACAACATAGAGAAACTATGACCACAGGACACTGACATACAACATAGAGAAACTATGACCACAGGACACTGACATACAACATAGAGAAACTATGACCACAGGACACTGACATACAACATAGAGAAACTATGAATACTGGACACTGACATACAACATAGAGAAACTATGACCACAGGACACTGACCTACAACATAGAGAAACTATGACCACAGGACACTGACCTACAACATAGAGAAACTATGACCACAGGACACTGACATACAACATAGAGAAACTATGAATACTGGACACTGACCTACAATGTAGACTTGGAATATTATGACCACTGATTTACAATGTAATGTAGGCTGAACCGTACGGAAAGATTCATGAAATGTAATCAGCCTGTTTATAACACTGGCCACTTCCTACTTTGTTCTGTTTCTCTCCAAGAATTAACTGTGAGGGAGATTAACTCTCTTGGATACTGTCTCTTTGTCTTGACAATTGTAATAACGCCAGTGTCAGTCTTGTTTACTCTGTCATAATTCAAACATACACAATAATCGTTTGTTTAGATTCTGTAGATTCCCTGTCCACAGCAACTCTCCAGAGCCACCGTCACTGACCAGATCCACTATAGTTGACCAGGGTCACTATAACTGACCGTGCCACTAACCTAATACTAATGTTACCACTGGCCAATGACATGAGCCACTCGTTACTGACCAAGGCCAGTGGTCACTGACTGGGCCAGTGGTCAGTGACCTGGGCCAGTGGTCACTGACTGGGCCAGTGGTCAGTGACCTGGGCCAGTGGTCAGTGACTGGGCCAGTGGTCACTGCCTGGGCCAGTGGTCACTGCCTGGGCCAGTGGTCACTGACTGGGCCAGTGGTCACTGACTGGGCCAGTGGTCAGTGCCTGGGCCAGTGGTCACTGCCTGGGCCAGTGGTCACTGACTGGGCCAGTGGTCACTGACTGGGCCAGTGGTCACTGCCTGGGCCAGTGGTCACTGACTGGGCCGGTGGTCAGTGTGAGAGGCCGGAGTGACAGAAGACAGACTTACAGAGGAGGTTCATCAGACGGCTCTTGCCAACATTTGGCTCGCCAATGATCGACACCCGTACTCCGCTCCGCAGTATTTCACCTCTGTGGCTGTCCGCCAGGTGGCGCTCTATCTCCATCGTCAACAGCTGCACGTCGGTGAATACTGAAGTCAGGGGAGACAGAACACAAGGTGACGATTCACTCTTTAGAACAGGGTTCATAGTGTATGATGTGTAGACATCTGTCAGTTTATTTAATTTGTATTTTTTTTTACCTATTTATTATCTTGTACATGTTTTACATTAATTTTTATTTTACAAAATGTCATACTCATTATTTTATTATCAATATACATTTATTCTAATAATGATCTTTAGCTAATTTATTTATTTTATTATTTATTACTATTACTTTTTTATACATATTTTATGTATTTTATTTAACTTAACAAACTTGTTATTATAATTCTATGACACATGTATAGTTAATCATGTACAGTGCCTCCGAATGGATATTTTTAGAATAATGGCACTTTATAAATGTTCTTCTTCTTCTTATTAAGAGTCTCTTTGTATTATTCAGATTATATATGTATGACATGGATAACGTGTATGTATGTATTGTGTTGACAAAATGGTCAAATAAAAACAAAAATTCTTCTTATTATTATTTTATTTTACTATTTCATATTACATCCATTGTATATCAATATATGTGTATTACGTTGAATGTTTATATTGATTCGTATATTGTGCAGCACAATAGAATATCACTGTATAAATATGGTTCTATATAACATAATAAACATTTACATTTACACATTGACATTTTGGCACGTTTTAATATCTGGGTCATTCTGTGTCAGACAAAGAAATCATCTGGCAACTTTCCCCAACGCCATCTTAGAATTGGCTGATTTTTATGTAAGTCAAAATATGTATCAATACTTGAGTGTCCTGAAAATTTGAGCTTCATTTGACAGTTTTCCAAATTTTGGTGGGAATCTAAAGTTTTATAGCTTCAAAAATCATTAAATCAAGCTCAGATTTTCAAGATAAGGTAGATTGTATGTGTATTTTGACATATAAAAAATCAGTCAGTCCTAAAATGTTGTGGTGGCAGCTATTTGTTAATCTGACACGAAATGACCTGTTTACTACCTAGCACACAAGGTGGCAGGCAGAACACACACGTGCTATGTTGTATATCATCACAAAAATCGATGATGGTAGATAGAAATGTATTTCACCCTTCAGTAAAGTTACAAGCAACTACTTATACTATTAATCACATGTAAGTTAACTAACAACCTTACACGGTTGATTTAGCAACAGCAGAAAAAGGGTGTTCATAGCTATGACCAATTTGTGTATAGCATCGGTTTGTGAAGCTTAGAGTTCAGCATTCTCCATATGTTAGGTAACACCATTTTACAAGAGTTTCTTTGCATTATAATGATGAAACAATGGTGGTGAATGTTTTAAGTTTCAATTTTTGCAAAGGTTTGGTCCGTTCTTTTGCAAAACGACATTCCATTAACTATGACCAATTTGTGTTTTATACCAGCCTAACAAACAACCATCGCTGAACAGGAACTAGGACTTTGGACTCTAAGTGAGACATAACACTGACGAGAGATGACCTTGTTCAAGGATTCCGTCGTCCAAGTTGTCGTCCTCACTGAAGTCTATGTGAGCCTCTAGACTCGCCGTGTTCTGCAGCAAATGGATGCCGTGATAAACAGTGGTCAACATTTTTATATCACTAAACAATCTTCAGGACATTTCTTTTCATTTCAAAATATTCCATTGTGACATATTCAGTGAAACTGTTACCTGACACTGACAGGCAATTTTGTTGACGTCTGTCAGCATCAGGGGTAATGAAAAAGTCAGTGTGTTATGCTATATTTTTAGCCAGGTACAAATACTGTCTGGATATGTCAAAATGAAATATTTTGTATTATTTACTAAAATCTAAGCTCAGTTAATTTAACCAACAGGATAATGAATAGTTAACCAACTCTTGCCAACCTTTGTGAGATAATATATAGTACATATTACCAATGTGAATTGTGCTGTGTTAATATGGAGACCATACCTTTTACAAAGTTGACTGGACACAACATTTTAGCAGATTTCGAACACTGTTGATAACCGATTAATTCATATATTCACACACACATGCATACATATGCACAGGTATTACCACGCGACCACTGCGCCCCACAACTACAGCTACCTACTGTGATCAGTCGCTGTGTCCAGTCAGAGTAAAGTGAGCCCAGGTCTCCCTCCATCTGTCTCAGGGCCTGTCTATGCTGGAGCTCAGTCTCCGCAGCGATCAAGTCGGCCAACCCTTCCACTTCTGTCAGGTCCAGTTTGCCATTCTGGAACGCGCTGAAACAAGACAAATCAGCACGACTTCATCACGACGGAACAATAGAGACTGGTGTCGCTCTTTGAACAAAACAAAGCCATGTCATTCGCAGAACAAGACAAGCTGGTGACATTCTTCGAATTATCAAAGCTATGTCATTCGCTGAACAAGACAAACTGTTGACATGGACTGTGTCTGTCTGTCTGTAAGTCAGAACCTGCATCAGACCCACACAGACTGACAGACGTTAAAGACATTATTGTACGTCACAATCCACAAAGAACAGCCTGTTCTGTTGACAGATTGCTCCTTGATGTACCAATTTATCATTATCATTATTATTACTAGCATTTGTATTTTGTAGAGTGCCGTATCTCTGGGACCAGTTCGTTCACAGGCACATATACAGATCACAATAAAATGTACATGGAATCATACAACAGTTTAAAATAAAAAGTACTAAAACATGTATGCCATGGTAAATTATTTATTTATAAAATAAGAAATATGTATATATATATATATATATATATATATATATAATATATATATATATATATACCAAGTAATTAAGATATATGATATTGTTTCAAAGATATTAAGACAATTGCGTAAATATAGAGATAAGGTGAATTAAAAAATAAAACACTATAATTATTATACAATAAAAACAATAATAAAATAACAAAATAAAATAAAGAAATACTAAATCAGTTATAAAAAAAAAAATATTAACAACTCAAGGATGCTGGACAGAGCCTTCCCTGTAGCAGCACCAGCACTGGGAACATTGTGTCGGTTACCATTTGCCAGGCTCCGTCTGTTGATGTATTTAAGACATTTTATAAGACCTTAATTATTTTTGACACTTATAAACATTCTGATTGTATATGATATATTCTATAGATAATGTTATGTCTACTTGTTTAAGAAATACCTTGTGGTTGATAGATCTTAGATATGTACCGATAGTTTAATTATTCTGTAGAGTTTTTGTTATTTGTATAATTTTATATACCAGTTTCAAATTGCAATGTTCTTTAGTATGTAAGAAAATTTATTTAATTAATTTGTAAAGCACTTTGGCAGCTAGAGCTGAAAGGGGGCATATATTAGACTGTTTTTTCTCAACAAACCGCTTTGTGAATTCCCCGGGTTCCGCTGGTCTGAGGCCAGGGATGGAGCCGAGAGCTTGGAGCGTGGCTGTCACCACAGCGGGGCCACCATGGACGTGAAACTCACAACTGTCTTCACCAGTGAAGCTTGCTGGACCTACACAACCACCAGTTTCACATCAGTCAACAGAACCATCAGGTGTCACACCAGTCAACATAACCATCAGGTGTCACACCAGTCAACATAACCATCAGGTGTCACACCAGTCAACACAACCATCAGGTGTCACACCAGTCAACACAACCATCAGGTGTCACACCAGTCAACATAACCATCAGGTGTCAGACAGTCAACATAAACATCAGGTGTCAGACAGTGTTTTATACCATTTTAATTCCATTGAATTGATGTAAACAAACCGAGATGACAGAGAATGCCAACGTGTGAATTGTAAAAGATTTAGGTGAGTTATTTAATTTTGATTTTGATGAGTGAATATGAACGTATACTACACAGCAGGCTGTGCATTGGTCACAAATTTGGTATAATTTTTTGAACGTTAATAAAGGGCCATAGTTTTTTACTGCATGGAGATATTTAAATTCTGTAAATGGTATCTTGTTACTTATTATACATACAATCAACAAGCACCATCACAAACTTGGTAAATTTATTCTTAATTTTTGTTGCCGGTCCCTACCTTCGGTGCTCGCTCAGCCCAACCCACCACCTCGCCTATCATTTTACTCAGGAGAAACATTGGTCAGGATTCAACAACATATATCTATCATAACAATAATTAACGCGTGGTGGTGACAATCTCACCCGGAAACCAGACGACCAGGCCGCGGTCGATAAGCCGGGCCGTGGTCGGGTGCCAAAGTCGGCGCAGCACGGCTCCCCTCGGTCCGGGCAGACGCACGAATCGGCCGACCTCCTTCAGCGCCGTGCCAGCCTCGGCGCCAGACACGCGGATCACGGCCACACCGCACTTGCCTTGACCAGACGACAACGAGTAGATACTGCCGGCGAACGAGCCGCGATCAACGCCCGACAGGCACCGAACTCCGGTCACCGCCACCGCCGGATTCAATACCTTCGTGGTCGTGCGGAACAGTAGGGCGATAATAGGGGTTCGACTGTACATACTTCGTGCGTACACCGTGTTGAGAAAATGGCGTTGACATAATGGTCTACTGATGCTTATGCATGGCATCGGGGACGCCGGTGTGTGTGTGTTAATTCTTAAAACACTTCGCTTGCAGCACGAATTCGGTTGCGATCGCAAGGTACCCTTGACTACCCGAGACTCCGCAGTGAGGCGGCGCCACCGTCGCTCCGAACTAGGTTCCGCGACGAGGCGCTACTGTCTGACCAGACGACAATAATGCAATAAAAAACGATATGCTTCTTTAAGATAATACTATATACTATCAAAAGTATTCAACATTAATAAACATGAATACAAATTTGCGGTTGTTTATGAAGCAGGACGTATGGCAAGATTAACCTCGATTACCCAGTTTCCGTGAGGTGACAGCACTTCTTTTATATAGCCTTTCAGGCTTCACACGGATAACATTCAACTGCCGGCTTAGTAAACTTTTCGGCGAAGTTACGCAACCGAGCGAGAATCGGTGAAGCGAAACTCTGTTTGTTGCAACTATCACGTTTAACTATCGTCGCAAACCAATGGTCGTCGCGCTATGCTACTGTATTCCTGGTTGCTCGTCTCCGCAAACAGTGCATGTGTGCAGAATTTGGTGAGGCTTAGGTAAACATGACTGTGCGACCGCAAATAAACGAAAATCCTATTTAGGCCCTACTTTGTTCACTTTGATTACACATTTTCAGTGGCTGCACAACTGACCAGCACCACCCTGTGTCCCTTCCTCTACAGTGGACGCAAATGTTTCAGCGGCTCGTGTGACACAAATCGCTAACAAACGCGCTTAAAATCAATAGTCGATTGGCGGCATATGTTGCTCTTCAAAACGTTACGTTTTCGCGCGTTCACCGCGTCACAAAGGTTGAATTTACCGTTCGGAATACTATCGTCTGCGGATATGTTTTTCATATCGCTTCAATTTCCGGTTTCCCGTGTACAGATAGCGTCTATAACGTACCGTGATGTTCTTGCGGAAGCTGGGCGCGTGTCGTCGCATGGTCTCGTTGCTGTCGCAGCAGTGTGTGATCGTGAGGAAGTTCGCTGTGGCAGCCACCGTGAAGCCGTTCAAGTACCAAGGCCTGCTCGAGTTCGAACGTGCTCCCGACATCCCGTGGCGCAAAGTGACCAGTGACTTCGTGTCGGTGCAGAAGGCGAATGGACACGACATCTTGACGGTCAGTCCGGAGGGGCTCACGTTACTGACAGAAGAGGCATTCAAGGACGTGGCCCACTTGCTGAGACCCGAACATCTGCAGCAGCTGGCGAACATCCTGAAAGACCCAGAAGCGTCGAGCAACGATTAGTTTGTGGCCCTCGAGCTGCTGAAGAACGCAAACAACGCCTCTGGGATGGTGCTGCCGGGGTGCCAGGACACGGGCACCGCCATCGTCATGGGCAAGAAGGGACAGTACGTGTGGACAGACGGCAACGACGAGGAGGCGATCACGCGTGGGATATACAACACGTACACGAAGAGGAACCTGAGGTATTCGATGGTGGCAGCGCTCGACATGTATAAAGAGGCGAACACCGTCACGAACCTACCGGGTCAGATCGAGTTGTACGCGACGCCCGGCAGCGAATACAAGTTCCACTTCATCGCCAAGGGCGGTGGTTCGGCCAACAAGAGCATGCTGTACCAACAGACGAAGGCCCTGCTCAACCCTGTCACGATGGCGAAGTTCCTCAACGAGACGGTGAAGACCCTGGGCACTGCCGCCTGTCCTTCCTACCATCTCGCCATCGTCATCGGAGGCACGTCCGCCGAGTTCACGCTGAAGACGGTCAAGTTGGCGTCGACGAAATACCTCGACACGCTCCCGACGACTGGCAACGAACACGGGCGCGGCTTCCGGGACCTCGAGATGGAGAAACAGGTGCACGAGATGACGCGATCTATGGGCATCGGAGCGCAGTTCGGCGGCAAGTACTTCTGCCACGACGTGCGCGTCGTACGCCTGCCGCGCCACGGGGCGTCCTGTCCCGTCGGCATCGGCGTCTCCTGCTCCGCCGACCGCCAGATCAACGGCAAGATCACGTCCGAGGGGCTCTTCCTCGAGCAGCTGGAGACGCAACCCGCCAAATACCTGCCGGACATCAACCCGAGTCAGCTGGGCGGCGACGTCGTCAACATCGACCTGAACCGGCCGATGAAAGACGTCCTCGCTGAGCTCTCGAAGCACCCCGTCAAGACGCGCGTCCAACTGACGGGAACACTCATCGTCGGACGAGACATCGCGCACGCGAAACTGAAAGAGAGGCTCGATAGCGGCGAGGGTCTGCCGGACTATCTCAAGAACCATCCGATCTACTACGCCGGCCCCGCGAAGACCCCCGAGGGCTACGCGAGCGGGTCGTTCGGCCCGACGACCGCCGGTCGCATGGATGCCTACGTCGACGCCTTCCAGAAGAATGGCGCCAGCATGGTCATGCTTGCGAAGGGGAACAGGAGCAAGGCGGTCACGAACGCCTGCAAGAAGTACGGTGGCTTCTATCTCGGCTCCATAGGCGGGCCGGCGGCCATCTTGGCTCTGAATTGCATCAAGCAGGTCGAAGTTCTCGAGTATCCGGAGCTCGGTATGGAGGCCATCTTTAAGGTGGTTATCGTAGACTTCCCGGCATTCATTGTGGTCGATGACAAGGGCAACGACTTCTATGCGAAGTGGCAAGTGTAGGTATCGGCTTTGCGTGGCCCATGTAGAGAAGACGCTGCCGAAATAAAGACGGAATGGCCGTAGTAAAGAAGCTGAAATATAAGGAGTAACTATGTTGTCCATCTATCATTACGGAGTTATGACGTCCATCCAGTTCGCATCTAATCTGTTGTTGTATACACCTATCTGGTGTATAAATATGTTGTATCAGTTTATGTACATCTGGTGTACCATTGTACACATCGCCATCTATGTTATTGTATACACGACTACACGTGCACATTGTAAAGTCTGCCGTCGGATTGCTAGAGCAGCAAATGACGTTTTGAATAACTTATTTTATACAAACATTAAAACAATTATGATAAACTACGCATTATTAGACTACTGTGTGCAATTCAGTGTTAATCATACTGTCAAGGGTGCTTGATGACCTACGCACGACATTATGACGCATAAAACATGTTCGCGTAGTATTCGTACATGACGCTAAACGCATAATAATTTATACATTGGCACTTTTCGCACAACCCGACCCAATCCAACCCGACTCGACCAGACCAGACTAATCCCAATCAGCTGTAGGCCTATATGATTCACTAGCTCTGCTGGTATGTACACTATATCGTCTAACAACAATTGCACAAAACTTGTAGCTAGCATAAAGTCATAATCATGTAAACTAAACAACGTTCGACAACGTCAGACTGACACTGACTAGCCCCGATTACAAACTTAGCATTGTCCGTCGAGCGATTGTGGAAGGACGCAAGACACGTGTGGATCATTGCCTGCATGTGTTTACTGCATCCAACTTTAGCATCGTTCAGTACCTGGCCACGAATTATAGGCGTGGCTGCGCCATACCACCGAGTCGGACAATACGTCACATTCTAGTTCCAATATACGCAGCGCTGCGGCACTCGAGTGCAGCAGCTTATAATAAAATTATAAGTATATTATAAGTTGCTGCACGCGAAACCTCAATCGGAAAGTTTATAACGACCGGAACAATGTAAGCGCGACACCGTCTTTACTGTGGTAGTGTCAATTGCCCTGGCAGTTGGAGCAGTATATTGACTAATTAAGACGCGCGTGTCTGGAAGTTGGCTGGCGGCGGCTGGCAACAGACTTGGCAGCCAAGTAATTATAAACAGATACGATAGCTAATCACCAGACATGCCACATTTTTGGGATGGCAATCCGTATTTTTGACCTAAAATTCTGTATGTGTTTGGAATATCATTCTGCACAACTCCCGCTAAAAAAAGTCCGATATATATATATATATATATATATATATATATATATATATATATATATATATATATATATATTAATTGTGTTTTAGATCAATTTAATGCTGTCGAGTCGACTTTAATAAGCCGATCGATGTCACAAGGCGCGAGCAGTTAACGCAGCCCAGACACATCGGGGCCTAAAACCCCGGCTTTGTCAAAGGCGATGTCTAGCGTGTGCATTGCGAAGTCGAAAACAATTAGCCATATTTTATAAATTTATGTTTAAAACAAATATATCTGCATTATATAGAATAACAAGTTAATGATGTAGCCTTAGTTTTGGGGACATATTCGCAAATCGCAAGACATCGCCTTTGCGGTCGTGATACGTCCGGGGAGCACTATGCCTATGTTTTGCTCACGCCCAGTGACATCGGCTTATTTACGTCGACTCGACGACATTTAATTGATATAAAACACAATTTACAAAAATGATATCCGACTTCAGTTTAGCGGGTATGATGCAGAATGACATTCGAAACACATACACATCGAAAAAACGTGGTAAAACCGTTTTGAAAAGGCCCTAATAATTTTGAAAAATAATGTCTCCATAAATTTAGTTAAAATCCGTATAAAAATGGAGTACGGCCATATCACTTAAAAAAACGCCAAAATCCGTATCGGATACGGGTAATCCGTATCATGTGGCATGTCTGAATCACAGTGAAATAAATGAAACATTCTTAGCCTATATGAACTTCTAACAAAACTTTTCTAAAAACTTCAGCTAGGTGTTTGCAAACGGGGGCTTTTGTAGGTCATGGTGGTTGAGGGGGGGAGCTCGCAGACTCGAGACCGAGTCATTATACAGCTGTCAAGAGAACAGTGCTGCCATCTAACGGGCTGCGTGCTCGGAATCCGACTGTTCCATGGGATATTATAATATTCTCCCATAATAATATACGTCATTATCTCGATATGGTAATTGTTTATGTATATGTTTCTGCAACACTGACATGTGTAATGAAAAGCCAATTCCGTATTTGTTGAGAAACTTTTCCACTCGAACGACACCGACATAACAACATGGACCAATCACCGTCCAGATCGACTCGACGAACGCAGCCAATCTGCGTCGACCCGCATTTATTTGAACCCAGTTGATCTCGTATCTTTGGACGAATAAGAAGTGTGCCGAGAACTTACTATATCTGACGAATTATTGTTGAATTGTTGTATCCCAAATTACGGAACTGAACCAATATGGCAACCACCAGAAGCGCTTTGGTAAGGGGTTTGCCAGTTTTTATTTAGAAACAGCTGTAACAAACCTGAGTTATTACGCACGAATGCCGCGCTATACCAGCCATTTTTAAAGGTCCCGTCTGAATTAAGTTAAGCTTTAATTTGTGCACAACTGTGATTACAACATAATAATGTCTTGTTCAGTTGTATAGTCGTTCCGTTTTCACGGACTGTTAATAAAAGCAAAATTATGTATTAGGCGGAAGTGCCAAAATGCTGGCCATTTTGGTAACTTGCATGTCGAATCTTGCCCGTGCATGTCGTGTGTCGCTTTGTTTGAAGCTTTGTCGACTGGTCACTGAGTTCATACTGGACTTGGATAGACGCTTGAGTGTTGACGTCTTTGGGCATTTCAGCACTAGTCTAAGCATAGTGGTATATAAAGTTTCGCGTACATGATTAGCCAACATTTCAAAATGAATACTAACGTACAATTTCAATTTGGAGCGTTCCAGTTGACAGTGAGTATACTATTGATTTATTTTCGCGAGATTTCCAACGCCATGACGGCTTAATTCACTGCCGAAATAAATATGTTGTCAGTCTCAGTTTATATTGACCGTTTTATACACACAATTCTTAAACATCTTATATGGAATAGTTTCCAATATTAGGCACATTTCAGTTACGAATTGTGGCTATGTACAAGGTTTGAATCATGTCATAGAGTGATAGACATAGTCAACTGAATCCAAAATGGTTCAAGTTAAGCTTATATGTATATTTTTGTAAGTTTAACCATGGTATGATCTGAACTATGCGTTTTAAAACTTAACTTAAACCCCGAACTTTATAAAGTGGTTGTGCAGAAAAAATCTTGCCATGTATGGTGCCAGTGTTAAAAGGCTTTTAGATTGAGAAGCTAGACTAAAGAATACAGCGATTTCACTGCTCAGAAAACTAATGTCAGATGCGTTATATTACTTAAATTTTGTGGCTATCATCAACCAATGTACATACTGTATCAACTGTTCAACAACAAATTTAGGAAGTTTATTTATTGGGTTTTCTTAATTCGATCATCGTGGCAGGGGTGGCGGTGGCTGATTTTGCCAGTACGACCTTTATCACTACTCTGGCGCATCCCTTTGAAAAACCCTCTTAACGTCGGCCAACAAAATTGCCCACGAGGACTGGTTGGCCTCCGGTTGCGTGATATAAGTTTGCTTCTCATATTACATGCAATGTTTAGGATGTATGTGGGATTCCCACCAGTCTTGTGCCGTTTTTCAAATTGTGGTGGCCGTATTACAGTATTTGTGATGTTCCCATGGCTAACACAGTAGCGAATGCATGACGAGTCGATTGCTATGACTTTGTAGTTCAACTCAGCTCACTTCCACAGTTTGCGGGGACAATCATTCAGGGTTCAGTAACAGCGCATTGACCACTGGCTTGCGAGGATGTATCGGGTTACATGATAGTGTGTTTTGATACATTGTTGTTTGTTGCAGGGCATGATTGGTGGACTGAGACATGGCTTGGGCGGCAACAACAGTGAGAATGTGGAGGTGGTGAAGGGCAAGGCTGGTGACAAGACACATGTCACGAGTGCTGCAGTCACCCGCGGTCGAGCCGCTCTTGGCAACATTAGCAACAAGACTGGCACGCTGTCAAACCTTGGCGGCAAGAAGGTGAGAATTTGAATCATTGCCGTTTTTGACACTGCAGAAATATATATAAGTTATTCGTTGCGTTGGTTTTTTGTAGGTTAACTATCCATCCTCAGTTTCATTTATCCATGTTTTGCATAAAAATCAAAAGTGCATCGTGTCCAATTTATGTATCTGTGAATCAAACAATCTGTTTTCATATCCTGTGTGACATAGTCAAGTTTAAAGTGGGATGGGTGTGTAGTATTTTTGTTGAAATACATGTATATACTACAATAATTATATTTAAATGGGATACAGGTAAAAATGGTGACGCGATTTTTACAATTTGTTGCTATATATTAGTGATCTACTCTATGCAAGTTTTTCATGGATGTAATGAACATAAGCAGGTGTAACTGCTGGTGAATCATAACGATGTTGAAACAAGGACCTTTTATTGGATTATAAAGTTGAGATGTTAGGGTTTGTCACCGTTTTGACCTGTACCTAAATAAATGAATGTATGTTTTGTGCAGGGCCTGAAGGACTCCACAAATGTTGTATGTACGAGGGCCAAGACACTGAGTAAGTCGACAGCGACTACATGCCTGCAGACAGTCGCACAGAAGGAGAACGCTAGCAGTAGACTCATCGAGACGGTCAATGAGAAAGATGTCTTGCTGGTAGGAATGTTGTCTCTAACATAATTTGTTAGTTTTGCCATGCTATTGCTGCAGAGATGTCTGTTAAATGTTAATGCCATCTGATCTCTAACATTTCTTTTGTTAAAATTCTGCTTTTTGACATAATAATATATGACAAACCATCTCTTCTTGTTTAAACTGATCATGTTTTTCTTGTCAACCTATGCCGATTTGGTGGCATTTCTTTTATGATCTGTAGACCTAGGTAATGTGTTATTTAGGTAAGCATATATATGAGTGTATAAATATATATATATATAATAACCAACTTGAAAAAATCTCTGTCACAGCTTTGTACGATAAGCAGGTACTCCGTAAAGCCAATAAAATAATTAATGACAGCATATACACATTCTATATAACGAGTACGTCCTTCTGCCCTCGTCCAGAAGGTTCAGAACTATAATATCCAAAACAAATAGAAAGCGAGTCTCTATAACTTTAATTTTAAAATTATATTATAGATTTGTCTTGTATTTTATTATGATTAATGTTTACATACTGTTTTAGTAATGATTTTATTTCTTTACTCTGTATTTTATATTTATATGATGATGAACGCTGCAAAATGAATTTCTCGATCGGGGATAATAAATTTTGATTGTATATTTATAAATGTGTATTATGCCCACCCCCAAAGAATACATGTATCTCTATATTCACCAGGACCTGGTGGCAGAGCCAAAGACCGCTGCGAGTCCAGCGCCGATGGACATCAGCTCGACGTCACTAGATGGCGCCTTCTCGAAACAGCTCCTCGTGCTGGACATTGACGCGGAGGACGGCGACAACCCGCAGCTGGTGAGCCTCTACGTCAACGACATCTACGACTACATGCGCCACCTGGAGGTGGAGCAGTGCGTGAGACAGCACTACCTGGAGGGGCGGGACATCAACGGCCGCATGCGGGGCATCCTGGTCGACTGGCTCGTGCAGGTGCACCTCCGCTTCCACCTGCTCCAGGAGACGCTCTACCTCACCATCGCGATCATCGACCGGTTCCTCCAGGTGGGTGCCGTGTCAGCCTCCCCAAAGGTAACCCTTGTAGCTCATCTAGGTAGACGATAGACGCCTGGGGTACGGGTTTACTGTAGTGCATGACTAGTGCTGGTTCGATACCAGGTTTTGTTCGATGCTTACATTGTAAGTCTAATATTCACATAGAACACAGAAGCACAGTATGCAACAGAAGTAGTGCTGGTTCGATACCATAATTCTTCGATGCCAATCGATACAAGATTTTTTACTTGTAGGGAAACATGTGATAATTTTATAGTCATGCAAACAATGATTAATATGCAATTTTCATTTTATGTAAGTAAACAAACAGTTTCAATATAATTGATTACTGTTGTAAAACTAAAAGGTAACTGTAATATAATATTAAAACAAAAAGACAACTGCAAGAAAATACCTAGTGACAAATAAATTATATGGTCCAGGTAGACGTCTGGGGGTACAGGTTCACAGTAGTGCATGACTGTCGCTGGCCTGTATACATGGATATGGTGTAGGTAGACGTCTCGGGGTACAGGTTCACGTCTGTACCCCCGGTCCAATAAAATCCTTGAATTTGATTGAACCAAATTCAAGGCCTTGAAATCCTTGAATTTTACAAAGTAGTCTTTAATTGTGGTCAATAAAATATTATTTTGACTCAATTGTTGTGACGAATAACAGCCATACAAGGAAAAGCCTATGCACAAAAATAACTCATGTGCCCATTGGGCAAACAGCATTTCATTGGCGCCATTGCTTTCTTAGTAAAGTAAAAATGTTAATCTTCATTTAATGCACTTAAAAGTAGTGCTGGTTCGATACCAAAAATATCGAAGTATCGCGATACTTGCGAAAGTTCGATACCGATATTTAGTGGTATCGCGATACTTCGATATTTTTGGTATCGAACGCCCACTATTCGATACCTTCGATACTTTCGATACCTACGATACCTACGATACCTTCGATACCTTCGATACCTTCGATACTCGACATCGAGTCCATTCGACGAAGTCGATGCGAAGGCGCAACATCGTTTTTGATGACGACGTTGTTTACGGGAGCTAACACTACAGGCTTCGCTGCATAACTTGACTTAGGCGTGGTTGTTTAAAAAATAATATAACATAAAATGTGAATTGTTTTCTAAAACTTTATTGTAGAATTAGTGTCTATAATAACTGTTTTCTGTGTGCTATCTTAAATTAGCGTAGGTCAGACTTCGCTTAGCCTCGTTACCCAAACCAAGGTTCGTATGTGACGCTCTCGTTTGGTGGCAGTACCATGCCATCTTTCTCCCTACTTTATTTAGTATTTGCATATCTAGAGTGTTTATTGCACGCACTGGTATTTATGAAACTAGTTTAATAATAACATTATTAATATAAATATTTATTCGAGCGCGATGCGGAGGTTATGTTTATCCGGGTTCCGTTTGGTGGCGCCACCATTTGCCGTACACGATGCCCACAACCAAGGCGAACGACAAGTCGCAACGTTCATCGCTAATAATTTGGCAGTTTTCCAACAAAGAGTGTCTACTGTGCTAGAGGTGTGTCAAAGATAGCGGGTGAAATATATCGAATTTGACGAAACATGTCACCATTCAAGAAGCTACCAAAACCTGATGATCAACTTTCATCGTATGGCGTCATCGACGTCGTGGACAACGTCGCATTGCCAGTGGCATTGCCATTGTCATTGACTCGAGAACGTATTCTATCGAAATATTCGAAAGTGAGCGAGTAATGGACATCTAGTTACAGTCGAAGCGAATCGCCATCGGTTGCCGAATCTACTAAGTAACTGCGACAAACATCGCCAAGAAGTGACATACACGACGTGACTGATTAACGATGACGATGTTCTTACTGCATCTACTGTCACTCTCAGTCTCACTGTGACACTGCCAGTCACTGGCACTGGCCAAACAGAATCACCACTGGCAGAGCCAGAGGTAGAGGAAGAAACTGACCGGTTCTTGAAAACAGTTGCAAAAACATTATGGGGCTTGTTATGTGTACTTGATAACGTGGTAATCTAAGTTATATAAAAAAAAATTGGTGTGAACTGGGAAGTGCAATTGTAATTTTTATTAATATTGTTTCTATTATTAATTAGTGTTATTTTATTGTAATCGTCTATACACTTTTGATGTTAAATCACAATTATCTTTACGATACAATTAATTATAAAACAGTTATAATAGTGAGTGTGCAGCTGTGCTGGCAGTGGCACTATTATAAGTGATAGGTGTATTTATATTTAATATAATAATAACATATTATTTGTATGTTATCTTTCAGCTGTATTTGTTGATGGTCAGTTTAGGAGACACATTGAATTGAAATTAAGCTGCTATATTATAGTGTATTTACAAACAAACAGTTGTGGGGTGAAGTACTGTTATTAATTTAAAATAATTCAGTGCAATTGATGAATTTATTTGTCACTAGGTATTTTACTGCAGTTATCTTTATTGTTTTCATTTTATATTACAGTTACCTTTTAGTTTTACAACAGTAATCAATTATATTGAAACTGTTGTTTGTTTACATACATAAAATGAAAATTGCATTTTAATCATTGTTTGCATGACTATAAAATTATCACATATTTCCCTACTTGTAAGTGAAAAATTGTGTGTGTTTTTGTGGCATTAGTCTAAGTGGATAGTAATGTGTTTCTTTGGAGATCTCTACTGTACTGAATTATACTTACAAGGTAAATTTTGAGTATCGAATAAAAATCTGGTATCGATTGATATCGAAGAATTCTGGTATCGAACCAGCAATATGTCGATCGGTATTGAAGAATTCTGGTATCGAACCAGCACTACTTCTGTTGCATACTATTTCTACTGGGAACTGTGTTCTATGTGAATATTAGACTTACAACGTAAGTATCGAGTATCGAGTATCGAACAAAATTCAGGTATCGATCGGTATCGAACAAAACCTGGTATCGAACCAGCACTACTTAAAAGTATGTCTTTAAAAAAGTATTGAATGTCTTTTTCAAGTAGCCTTGAATTTCAAATGTTCAGATGTGTACGGACCCTGCAGTAGTGCATGACGGTCGCTGGCCTATATACATGAATATGGTCTAGGTAGATGCCTGGGAGTACAGGTTCACAGTAGTGCATGAGCAGCATGACATTCGCTGGCCTATAGACATGGATAGGAACTGTAGTTGAGTTACTTCTGTAGAACTTGAGTTCCCAGACGTGTAGATAGTCAAGTCGGAGGATGATTTACGTGTAGCGATTGCGTGTTATGTTTGGAATATGAATATAAATACATGCGAAAACACAATTATTGCATGTGGATGATATGCATAACATGGTTGAAATAATATGACCGCATTTATTATACATAACAATAGAGAAAGCAATATGGGAGTCATGCGTCACATCAAGTAGCCCTTTTACTAGCATTATGCTTCCTATTCATGTATATAGATCAGTGGTGACAGCATGTGTCAAATCTGCCAGGATTCTAATTTCAACATGCTTGATTGCTTTTCAAAAGTATGTGTTCAATTGCTTAGAAAACAAGTAAGGTTGCTATAATTTTTAAGAACACCCTTATTACCATAATAGCCACTGAACAACATGTCTCCTTGCCTCTTGTAGCAATATTAGATCAATTCCAGCAACATCACTAAGTACGTGATTTTCTGCAGGATTACGAAGTGTCGCGCAGCAAGCTCCAGCTGGTGGGAGTGACGGCGATGCTGATCGCGTCCAAATACGAGGAGATGTACGCGCCAGAGATCGCCGACTTTGTCTACATCACAGACAATGCCTACACAAAGGCTGACATCCGCCGCATGGAGGTGACCATCCTACGACAGCTCAACTTTCAGCTCGGTCGGCCGCTGCCCCTTCACTTCCTCCGCAGGAACTCTAAGGCTGGGGAGGTGAGGTGTTAGTTGTATGTATGGTGGTTTGTGCCCATTGGGCTTTGGAAAATGAATAATGCGCCAAGTTTTTGTCAGCTATCCAGTGGTATAACTGAGCCCGTGAAATGATTCTCATCTAAGAACAATACAAATGACCTTTCGTAAGTTTAAAAACAAACGCTTATTTCTCTGTTGTGTAGACAGGTTGGTTCTAATTTTCAATGTTCACTTGAAGCTTAAAGCAAGGGTGCCAGCTCCTGGTTTATTTTATTTTTTCATTTAGTATTACATTCTTATGACTCTTAACATGCAAGTTGAAGGTTTCCTGCCTACCAATTTGTGTTTAGTTACTTTATTATTCTCGGAACAATTGTTCGCAGTTTGAAAGATTCCCCTTGCAATACATTCAAATGGTAAACAAAACATCCAGTTCCGATAAAAAAAATATTGCGGAAATGAGCATATTTAATCGCAATACCCTTTGATGTTTAACCACCCCAAGTTCTAGATCTAGCAGACTTCCCATTACAAATTATTGCTCTGCCAATTCAGAAGAGATAGCATCTGCTCTTTAAAAGCTGAATTTTATGGTAGGAATGTTGGTGTTAACAGTTAATGATTTGGTTATCATGAGGCGATGGGCATCAATCAAGTTTAGTCTTCTGTGGCAGTTATACCTAACAAATGATATGACATCTACATGGCGTTGTTGCCATTTGTAGGTTGACGCCAACAAACATACGTTAGCCAAGTACTTGATGGAGCTGACGATTGTCGATTACGACATGGTGCACATGCGACCCTCGGAGATAGCTGCTGCTGCCCTCTGTCTGTCGATAGCCCTACTTGGTGGCGCCGAATGGGTGAGTTCTCATGGTATACAGCAGGCTGTGAATGTGTCTCACTTAACCCTGCAGGTGACCAAGAAAAATCCTCGGTGGCATACTGTTCCAATAAAAATTATAACTTCGCTAATATTGGTCATAAAAATATGAATGATGCATCATTTTAACGCTAAAATGTTGCTCTGTTATAATGAAATTATAATATCTGTAGAACAAATGAAAATCATGCGGATATTTGTATTTGAAATTGAACTAAAAAAAATAAACACCCATTTCATCCTGCTGCCAGAAAATGATCGTGTGGACGAATATACTTCACCATTTAGACAAATGTAGATTCATATATTAGCTGCGAAATGAAACAAATCCGTTGAGAACTATAATATTTATGATTTTTTCTGACATAAAAATACGTTGATTCAAGACGGCCGATTTCGGCCGCGCTCGTTACCGTTGCAACCCACGCAATCGGCCGAAGAAATGAGGTGCTGCTAATTTGGTGAATTTTCACCCCAAAACGGCTCCAAAGTCAATCTACCTACATGAACTAATATAATAACCTTGTTTATGAATACGGATAAACTGTTGTTTACCGGCCGCCATTTTGTCTTCAACTTTGGTTCCGTGGGGGTCGATGGCGCCACATTTGAAATCACGGTTCTGATTGGCTAAATGGACCGAACCCACGTGGTTTATTTTTGGCAGATTGGCCACTCACAGAGCTTTCTTTTGATACAGAATGTGTGGGGGTGTCGACTTTATGAATGGATGCGTAAATTCATTCATCAGGACATAGTAAAATCTCCTAAATATGGGCAGCAACTGTATCACATGCTTTTTAAACTCGACTGCGAAAAATCTGTCACTGAATCTACGCAAGGAAAAATATACGATCTAGAAAAATCTGTCAGCTATCCAATAATACCAAATTCTCGCGTGTCAGTTTAGTGTGATGGAAATGAAAATTGTTACAACAGAGGCAGGTACATTTGGGCCGATTTTCGGCCCTGGTCACCTGCAGGGTTAAAACTTTAATATTTGGATATGTTATGGTACAAAAACTGCAAGTCAACAGTGAATGTGTGGTGTACTTAAAAACTTATGGAGTGTAGGCAAAACATAAGGCCAGATTTATGCCCATGTGACATACTCGAGTTCTTAAAAAAAATAATATGTTGATCCGATTCTGATATATAAAAAAATTACTACATCTCAAGAATTTATTCCTGCAAAAATGTGAAAAAAATCAAATGTGATATGTTCGAACAAAATGAGTCATGTCAGTAATGGTTTTATTTTTGTCATCAAAGTACACTTTAATCTTTTCTTTACAGTGGCAATGCTTATTTCTTGATATTTAGTACCTTTTATAATGTTTTTTAATAATCCCTCAATGTCTATTGGACATATCTGCTGCTGTGGGAAAGCCCAGAAAGCCTGTATCTGGGGGTTTTCTCACTGACGTCAACTTTAGCCAATATCAGCGCATACCACAGAGGTCTGTTTGATAAGCAAAAGTTGCCTGATGCTGGACGTGGATGATGACGGTCCCCTGATTGGCTTAGAGCTTCAGGCGCAGCGCACACTCGCTATCTCTAAACAAGTGTGACTGAGTGGGTCGCCACTACAAACGTTGCTAAATACTCAGATTATGTTGCAATAATCTCAACAAACAGCAAGACTTATCTTTGACAGTATTTTCAAATGGAAAAACAGCCAACTTTGGAATGACCACATCCTTGATGTCTTTCCAGTGGTGTCACTAACTCGATTTTTAATAATAATTTTTATTTGAAAAGCGCCGTATATCTGGGAAAATGTCCACTCAGAGGTGCATAAAATACATTGTAACACATACACATTTAAAATATTCATAACTTTATGAACTAGGATTTTTAGCTTTATTTAATTATTAATTTATTATCATTTAACATTTCGTCTTTACGTGCAAGCTAATAATGATTATGAATATTTTAAATGTGTATGAGTTACAATGTATTTTATGCACCTCTGAGTGGAAATTTCCCCGGATATACAGCGCTTTTCAAATAAAAATTATTATTATTAAAAATCGGGTTAGTGAAACCAGTCATGTAGTCATCCCCGGTCGTTGTTGTTGCAGTCGGACACTCTGGTGCACTACAGCAAGTACGAGGAGACCCACCTGAAGGACATCATGCGACACATGGCTTACCTCGCCACTCGCGCCGGTGTCGGCAAACTCACCGCCATCAAGACCAAGTACCAGAGTTCAAAGTTCATGCGCATCAGCACCATCCCTGAGCTGCGGTCCCAACAGATCATTGACCTCTCCGAGCAGCACTTGCCATTGTAGGACTCTGTGACGTCAATGACGGACTCGAAGCGAATCACTTGATGCTATTGCATCGTGTGCTGTGATAGCATGCCGTGGCTGTGCGAGCATGCGTGAACTGATGGCGATAGCTGGGGTTTCCGATTCACTGGGGTACTAATCGACTGACTTAGATGGTATCCGCTGTACTGGACATGATGCGGGATCATCTTCTAACCTATAATGCACTTCCGATTTTATGGCGATTTTTTTATACTGTCTGTAATTTTGTAGCTATCTATGTCGACTCAAACATTGTGGTAAAATGACGGCATTGTTTCAAATCTGCATGGTAACTGCCCTCATGACATTTTATATTGCAGTCGAGTATTGGTCGTTTGATCACCAGAGTCGATGTAGTATGTAAACGACTGAACTTAACAGGGTGGTGTATCTTTTGCCGTGATTAATAATATCAGAATTCAAGGAACCATTCATCTATCATGCATACACACAAGTTACTCATGTCAAATTCTGCAAGTTGAACTGAGCGGTATTTTTCTTGCTCTGTGATACAAACTTTATTTTTATAACAAATTTGATAGGACTTTTGTACCATTTTATAAATGTGTGGTATACAAATAAGACAGCTGGTTGTTGAGCGATTTTTGTACACCGCTGGGTGTTTTTATTTTACGTGAGCCGAGTGAATACACACGTAAAATAAATGTGATTTATATTGAGTAGACACTTCTTTTGCAATTCAGACTGGAATTTTAGGCTTGCTTATCAAACCCATCCGTGGCTGGCAGTGAAACCATAATAATGCAATTTTTATCAGTCTTGAGATGGTGTCAGATTTTAGCTGCTGTGAATAACTGATACGTAAACTGAACCATTTTGTTCTACTAAACCATGTCGAACACTTGGTGTTCCGGATGCAGAGATTCTGTCAAGGATCCGTGGTCATAAAATGTGCTGCAGTCAGTCTACATTTACATGTCCGTCACTGTACCATTAGTTATTCTACATCATTGGCAGCAGAACTTTTTATGTATGTGGTTGTATATATTATATGAATAAATGTTTGTATTATTTCATCCTGTTATGTTGTTACTTTGCTTAGCAAGTATTCTGACTTGATACTCCTAAGGTTATATAAATAATTTTATCATGCAAAGTATTGTAATTTGAACATTGTTTCAGCTTGGCTATTCGACATGGGACCGTTAATTATATTATAATTATTATGTTTGCCTTAGAAACTAACCCGCCCAAATTTGAAGAGGCAGAAATACTTTTTTTTGCAAATTATACAATAGCGACCCACCCCATCGCATGATTAGCCGTGTATATAAATATAATGTTCAAACCACTTGACCATATTACTTTACCACGCGTACGCTCTGCTGCATGCGAGTAGACCGTATAATGTTGTTCTCATACATGCCACAATTTTGGATGGCAATCCGTATTTTTGACCTAAAATGTAAGAATTCGTGTCAATCCGTAACATTAATCAGATCTATATTTTATCAAAATTTATGATATATTATATTCTTTTTTATTTCATATTTTAAACTAATATATTTCTACTAGATCGTATCAATTATTTATCGATGTTATAAAGAGCAATTTTTTATTTGAACCTTTTTATTATTTATTTGTATATTTTATTTAAAGTAGTAACAGAGAAGATCTAATAGAGAAGGTTCACTACGGCAGTTCCATTTTGAATTTTGAGACAGTAGCGCCTCTAGCGGACGAATGTGCCGTGTTAGCAGACTGCTAGATGAAACTGCAGTACAATTTATATGTTCAATTATTCATACGTTAGAGAAATTGCACTTGAAGCACTTCATAAACACTGAAGCACGTAGCAACATCTTTTCTCACTATCCATACACTAGATAGGCCTATTAGTACATTTTTTTACATTATATTACAGCGTGTTATTTACTTGCTTGCACACCTGTGGCTGGCGTTGGCCGGTATCATGCACCCTTCCCAGCCCCCCCCCCCCATTTCCTATACCCACATCAGCACCTGTTTGGGTTTTTATATCGTTGTATGAAATGTTGTTTATTTATGCAATATATATATATATATATATAATTATATATATATTTACACATTTTAAATGGTAATGATAATTTACATATATATAGATTATTGATATGTATATAATATATATATATATATATTATGTGTATATAATAATTATATACTTATTATGTGTGTATATATATATATATATATATATATATATATATATATACATAAATATATATATAAGTTTATAATTATTGTATACACATATATATTACATATAAAATATATATTAAATAAAATAAATAATATTAAATAATATATATATAAATTACATTATCATTAATAATATGTATATTATATATTAAATGATTAAATTATGTATTTTATATATTGCAAAAACACAATAATTATATATATATATATATAATTATATCTATATATATATATATATTTACATATTTTAAATGGTAATGATAATTTACATATATATATATATATTATTGATATATATTTAATATATATATAGATATATATTATTCAATATGTGTATATAACAATTATATACTTATTATGTATATATTATATATACATAAATATATATAAGTTTATAATTATTGTATACACATATATATTACATACTAAATATATATTAAATATAATTATATTAAATAATATTAAATAATATATATATAAATTACATTATCATTATTATTTATAATATGTATATTATATATTAAATGATTAAATTATATATTATATATATATTGCAAAACACAATAATTATATATAAGTATATAGTTATTGTGTAATATTATATAATGTTATATATAGTATATAATTATTGTATATTCAAATTCTTACATATTAGAAAAATAATCAAACAGTGTTCATGGCTAATGATTACTGATAGTTTTACTCGCAATAACATAATATCGGTTTGAGCATTTTAACAAAACATTTGTATTTAATGATGATTATTTCCTGGTAGTATAAAATAATTAAAAGTTCATAACTATGTGCTCTTATCTTCAACTTACTCGTTGCATCCGTAGGTCGCGCAAAATGAGCCAGTTGATTAACTTTTCGATGTACTTGGCGGTGGTGTTGCCATTGTCTAATATGTCAAGCAAATGAAGCGGCACATTCGTCCGCTTGGGACGCTGCGCTCCACGCGCTAAAATGGCGGCCCATTATAAATTGCGAAGTCACCATTCTCTATTACTAATAGAGAATGGTGACTAATAGTATTAGATCTTCTCTGGTAGTAATATATTTTAACATCATCGTTTGGTGCATGTGGTGACGTCTAGCGAGACTAGACCGGCTGGCGTCAGATGTTGAGCGTCTCCATGATGGCACAAAAATCACGCCAAATTAACGATCCACGGTGAAGTCGGAAGAGGAATGTGAATGTACTAGTGCGACGACCAATATCATTACACATTCCAATGTTTTATTGTAACTACAATGTGAACACATGGCAATAAAGGTATCTTATCTTATCTTCCAGTTAAATGGCCCAAGACCAAGTTATTAAGCCCCAATATAAGGGCTTTTCAAAACGGGTTTTCTACGTGTTTCTTTTCGATTGTTTAGGGCCAGTTAACTGGAAGATTACCGAAGTTTTACACATTTAAGCTGCGTACCACAAAATAGACAGTGTCATCAAATAATGACCTTTTATTTCGGCGTCGAGGTCCATTTCCTGTACTGCTTTTTATAATCGTCACGCGTCCAGTTTCCACCCGTCCCTGTCGCAGTTTTCAGAACTAAAATTTACCAGTGCGCCATCTATTTCGCGCTACAATAAACGGATCTCAATAAATTTATCGGTGATTTAGTTCGTTCGTTTCGAATCGATTGACTTTGACACTAACAGTAAACAATTATGCCATTATGCATTATATAATTTTTATTTGTGACGCATACAAGGCACAATGTGGTTACAAATTAGTTCTCCATAAATTTATTTGAAATCCGTATCAAAACGGAGTACGGCCGTATCACTTAAAAAAAAACCGCCAAATTCCGTATCGGATACGGGTAATCCGTATCATGTGGCATGTCTGTGTTCTAGAGTGATTATGAAATGTTTGCACGTCATAGTCTCGCTCAGCTGTGTAACTTGGCTATAATGATTGGGGCTCAAACAGTGCTGCCACCTTACGAATCCTGGGTAACCGAATCTAGGCATGTTACCCTAGATTAGGGTAGACAGACTGATTGGTTCTCAGGCCGAAGTTGAAATAGTAAATTAAATAAAGAGACTGTGTTATAAAAACTATTAAAAAATACATATTTAATATTGCAGTTGGTGTATGAATAGGATTTACGGCAGGACCCGTGGGGTGGCAGATCTGAGAACAAGCTACAATAGCAGCCTCTCAAACAAAGATGGAAATATGTAGATCTATATTGTATATTACACTTCGCAACAAAAAAACACTCATTAGAGTAGCTATAGACTCCATAGATCAAGTCAGAAGTGCACTTGGGCAGGGCACGTCAGCAGAATACGAGATAACCGATGGATATTTCGTATTACCGCCTGGAAACCATATGAAGGAACGCAAGCGGGGGCCTTTGCATGCGCGTACGATGCAAATAACAACCTTCCAATCTTGACTTGGCTGATGCCTGTTGCGTCTGTGACGATGTCTGTTTGTTACGGACATGTAGTAATTTTCGGTTTTCAATGCATCGTTTGGGCTTTTACGTGTCCATCTCCGCCATAATATGCGAGATAGGGTTAACCTTAAGCCCACGGTATTATAAAAACTGTTCATCATAATTCTATAAAAGTTTACATTATCTGAACCAGAAAGGAATTATCTACTATTGGTGTATAAATCATTGTTGTATGACTAATTGAACCTAATTAATATATAATTTACATACGTCAAAAGTCCAAGATGGCCGACAATAAATATAAAAATCAGTTTTGCTTTATAATTTTCTCCATAATTATAAACAATTATTATCGTATCAGTTATCATATCATTGCAAGATAAAAATGGATCTTCTATGAGCAAAAAATAGTTATACATCAATTGGGCTTGTATATTATGTCACTTAGGAAGTTGGTCCTGTCTGTCTCATATCTGGATTGAAGTAGTATATATGCAGCTAATGGGTGGGAGCTTAACATTAACCGGGTAAAATAATACCAACGGTGTCGATGAATATTGATTAACTGAGTAGCGCGGCTGCTGAAGCAAGGGAGGCCGATTTGCCGCCAAACACCAGTTTAAATAGGACCGTGGGCATAGAGGGCGTATAAGTCTCGCGCGCGAAAACGAGGCTGGGGGCAGTTGGGGGGAGGAGGTCCATATTCTCCATGTTAACGTATAGGACTTCGTTTTGTTTTTGGTTGTATAATAATCGAACGGTTCCAGTCTAACTATTTCAGTTATACTGTCCGAAGGATTATTACAAGCAGAAGCAGTGGAACACTTTGCCGGTGACAATGATCACGGAAATCATGATTTTTTATCGATTATAATGGTGGTTGTCATGGCAATAGCGGCAAGTACTTGCGTTTGGCGATCTTGACAAATAATGAAAAGTGCAATTTTTCGCGTAGTACAACCTGTTTGGGGCAAACGTACACATGTGTTATGATTATGCGAATTTAGACAACTTGTCAGATATTATAAGTGCTTATCGAAACCACAATGTACAGCAATGTAAAATGCAAATCCCGTAAACTATTTTATTGTCTATTGTTCTTGTGACCAGTCCCCAATTGTCTCGCTTAGACCCCAAATGAACTCCAATCGCGCGGAGTCACGCCATTTATCGTGACACACTTACGGGCCCTATTGCGAAACACCAGACCAGGTGAAACACCCAACCAGATTGCGAAACACCGAAACAGGAAACCACTGTGTAAACAGAGCCGTGCCTATAGACATTGACTGATGACCCTGGCTTTGCAAGTCTGGGCCATAATTAATATTCTGAGTAGCATAGTGAATAACAAAGTACAGAGTAATGCAAAAGAAACCACGTTTCCACCACCAGTGATTAATACATAATTAAAAATATTTTAATTCTCACATTAATCAGTCTGTTAGCATAAACCGCCCTGACACTCGGTCAGGTTCGTGAACAAATAAGAGTAAGACAGGGTTGTGGGTGAACTTGTAGATCTGCATTGTTTTAATGTTATACAATAACCATAATATTATTATGTTCAAATAATCACCATACATAGTAAACATGTGCAAATATACAGGCAATTGCCATCTAACAATGCAAACTCCCAGAACACAGCTGCCATCTCAAGTACTGTGTGGAATATAGCACATGCAAGTACAAAACAAAATTATATTGTATGAATCAGAATAAATGTGCCCACCCTGTGGCATCATAATTACTGTTGTGTGACTGACTACCAGTACAACAATTACTGAATTCTCCAGAATATCATTTATGTCACAAATCCAGACTAGAAATAAGATGGCCGACAAGAAACATGAAAATCTGTTTTTATGTGGCTAATAAATCTCAGAACATACAGAAGTGTCGCCGATGTCAACCATGGCTGTTAGCATCGCTGCATTTCACATTGTCATCCGAATGATCAGACATAATAACTTAACAACTGCAATTCTTGCTCATAGTCACCGATACCACGAATAGAGAAACATCTACGATCCACTGCTGATTTGATTTTGCTAAGAAGTACCGGGAATAATTAAGGTTATAAACTGTTATAGTAAGTATATGGGAGTAATTTATTTTTTGGTCTTTAAACAGTTTATTCGGTGCATCATATAGAGCCATAATGCTCGAATAAACAACGGGTGTATACATACACAAAAATGGCGCAAAAAGCGTAGTAACAAAGTACCGGTGTATAATATAGTTTATAACCTGGTGCTGCTTGCATGGGTTAATTTCACAACCTGTAGATAATATTTAAAAAATTTAATTGAAAAATTTCAATAAACAATTTCCATTTTTTTTCCAAAAATCATTTTTTCTCCATCATTTTTTTTATATATTTTAAACCGGAATGTTTAATTTTGGTTGGAAAGGCTCTCATCTCATATGGGAGTAATTAAGGTTGAAAACTATTATAGTAAATATATGTATTATATCAGGCTAGAAACTGGTGTAGAAGTAAATGGTTTTATATCAGGCTAGAAACTGGTGTAGAAGTAAATAATAATAATAATGACTTCTTTTGCGCCAATATCCTCGAAGATCAAGCTCAGTGGCGCGACAAAACCAAGGGATTCAGCAAACTCGTAATCGTAAAACAATGCTTGAGTCGTCAATGGGAGGATGAAGAAGCTAGGAAGCTAAGGAGGATAGGCAGCATATAGAGATAGGTTTTTAGACGTCGGCGGAATGAAACTATATTACCTTGTGATTTAACACGGGCAGGAAGCGAATTCCACACCGTTGGTGCGGCAACCGAGAAAGATCGGGTCCCGGCTGGTAGTGTAGATGAGAGTGCTTGATAGGCTACTGTACAAATCTTGATAATTATGCGATAGTGCACAGGGAGCCAATGCAATGATTTTAGAAGCGGCACTAAGCGAGAAAAACGAGGAGAGCGCTTAACTACCCTTATGTTTTTGCTAAACAATTTGAGACACGCTGAAGTTTTGCTATATCCTTGTTTGCGGAACTGTAAAGGAGGATATTGCAATAGTCAAATCTGCTGCTTGCTAGAGCTGTTACGGTGGTCTTAGCAACGGAAAGTGATATAAACCGGCGAATACCCCGAAGATCACGGATATGGTAAAAACAGCAACGCCAACGGCATGTTTTCGATATATACCTTGTTTGAAATTGAAGTTTTCATCAAACGTTACTCCGAGCTGGTGTGATACTCTGACTCAGAATGTGTCGGGAAATACCTATCGAGTTTTGCATGCTGCATTGAGGTACCAATGATGAGAAATTCGGTCTTATCTGCATTTAAGTTTAATTTACTGTTTTTCATCCAAACGAAGATATTTTGGAGACGTAATAGAAGGTAATACAATAATTCTGTTTATTGTTATAGTCAGGAAACGAGGGGAGGGACAACCCGTAACATGCACGACAGTCGGCAGTCGCATTAATGTGAGACAATCAATCAGTTGGTAACTTAAGATGATTGAAAGAGTAACTTAATCGGCCCTTCTTCAGTATTACCGGATGTCAAACTGGGGGGGGGGGGGGGGGGCAACAATTCGGTATCTCACTTTAACTGTCATTAAGACACATTTAATTATAAATCTCTTATTCTTGCATATCAAAGCAACATTGACATAGCCAACGCATCGTCACTGTAAGTATACAAACTGATATTAATTTAGACTTCGATAGGCTTACATGTATTACCGACTGATGCTTGTAAGTTGTCGCCAATTATATATCGATGCTGCTTGCACTATGTTGGAGAACTGAACTTATGTAGGCCAAAACCCTCAGTTGCGTTTTCTATAGGCGGCCATTATAACGTTTCCTTCATTTCTTATCAAATTTAAATAGACCAGTTATCGAAAATTTCATAGCATATTTACCCTCCACTGATAGACGTGCCATGGAATATTCGTGACACCATTCGCTTGACACCACTTCATTTCTGCTAGAATCAGACGGTGACCAACCGTTTTTATATCACCAATCTAAATGACACATGTATCAATACGCAGACAAACACCGACTGTTATCTGCCGTAATGTTGCAGCTCTGGTGCCACGCTGCACAAAAACATCATTTCTAGTCACTCCGCACTATATATACGTCCTCACAGAAATCCAGACAACCTGAATAATAATATTTCTTTAGGGTACTCTTTGGGTAATGGCGGACGAGCACGTTATTGTGGTCTTACATCTGTAGGCTCGAAGACGTAGTGTAGTCACAAAATAAAGGCAGTCGATCACGTCCTGTCTACATCCGGGTATAATGATGGAGTTACCGCGTGATTTGGAGTTACCGCGAAAAGCTAGTGACATCTAGGTATTAGTGTACACACTAACGTAAAACCCCAAAAGATCGGGGTTCGGGATCCATGAGGTTAAACAATTACCCAAGTTTCGACACGGTGGCTGTATCAACACAGAACCACCGACCAGCCGAATGTGGTACTCTAATCACTCGGCCACCGCGTCCTGAAAAATACCACTACTGTATCATTTAGTTGGGTTTGGTAAAAATCGTGCATGTAATCATAGTGTCACAAATATACTAACATATGTACGTTTTTATTACAATGCGTCAAACACGAAACAAAATAGGCCTACAGAGTATCCAAAAATAGGTGATAATAATTCAGCAAAACACCGTGTGTTGACGTAACCTGACAAAACAATAAGTTTCACATATTATGTTACGTATACGTGTTGTTTATATTGCCATTTGACACCTACTCGGCTTTCTGTGTTAGACTGCCACCTCGTGATCAACACCTACTGCTAGACTCTAGGGTGTGGCCGTCTGGCGTTATGGTCCGTGCTTTCCTTGAATAAGTGGATGTTTGAAACCCAGATTGCATTGTTTCTAGCTAACATTCAATCACACAATACTTAATGGATTGAAAATTGTAACGTTTAACTGTCATGGTTTTAAGCCATCTGTTTATGATATTTTACTTCTTTGTGAACAGTTTGATGTCATAATTTTGCAAGAGCTATGGCTCTCCAGTGAAGATATCTCTCTATTGCGTTCTATTCATAAAGCATTTGAAGCATATGCGGTCAGCGCTATGAATGACCAACTCGGTATACAAGTTGGACGCCCATTTGGTGGTATAGGTGTTTTATGGAGAAAATCGATTTCACATGCTTGTACTATTTGTGATTTACAAGATAACAGATTATTTGGAATTGACATTGATACAAATTATGGCAAGTTGTTTATTTTAAATGTATACCTGCCTTACCAGTCATCTGACAACTATGAGGAATTTTGTAACTACTTGGGTAAAATTGCATGTATAATTGAAGAAAAGGACACGACCAATGTTGTCATCACTGGTGATTTTAATGCTGCTGTTAACACTCCTTTTGAATCTGAATTAATTGCTATGTGTGAGAATACTGGTTTGGTTATCTCAGATTATGAGATTTTTGGTCCAGCTAGCAATACGCATACGTATGTAAGTGATGCTCACAACTCTACCTCGTGGTTAGATCACTTTATCTGCTATCACAGTGTAAACTCGATGATCACGGATCTATAAATATTAGATAAATGTCCTAGTTCGGATCACCTCCCTGTAGGACTAGAGATCTCTACTGCTCTAACTGCAGAAAGATGCGTTAATAATGAGAAACACGCTGACAAAATGCCTCCTATCTTCAGATGGTCTAATGCAAAAGATTGTAATATCAAAGAATATGGAAAGTGTAGTGCTGTTCATCTAGACAGAATACACACTTCAGACTCGTGTACGTGCACTAATCCTAACTGTTCAAACAGACAGCATATAACTGATATTGACAATTTATTTGATGATATATGTAATGCGCTTAGGGTATCTAGTCTTCAAACGATTACTATATGCAAAAAAACATTGTGCCAAGACTACATTGTACCTGGGTGGAATGATTATGTTAAGGAAGCGCACACTGAAGCTAGATACTACTATATTTTATGGCGTGATATGGGAAAACCTAAGCATGGCCCAGTCTGTGAACTCCGCCATGTGGAAAACACGCTTTGAATCCTTATTAAACAATGTAACCACAGATGTAAATATGCAAAATGTGAAAGAGTGTGTACATAACCATGAATATTTGTGTTATGCAAATAACTTAGTCATAACGCCTTGCATGGTAAAAAATGCTATCGACACTTTATTCATTCAGATAGGTGCATAACTATACTGTTGTCAATTTTTTGTTATAATAGAGTGATTTCTCATGGTTATCTACCTGATGACTTTATGAAAACTATTATAATTCCACTGATAAAAAATAATTCTGGAGATACGAGCAACGTAAATAACTACAGACCAATAGCGCTTGTCACTGTAGCCTCTAAGATATTTGAAATTATATTGCTGGAAATGTTGACACCATATCTGAATACAACTGACAATCAGTTTGGGTTTAGGAAGGGACACTCTACTGACCACTGTATATTTGCTTTAAAAAATGTTATGCAATACTATAAAAGTAACAATAGTCCGGTGTATTCATGCTTTTTAGACGCGTCAAAAGCATTTGACAGGGTCAACCATTGGACGCTTTTTAGAAAATTGCTTAATCGATGTGTGCCTGTTGTACTTATACGTATTCTGTTGTACTGGTACAGAACCCAAACATTCTGTGTCAAATGGGGTTCAACAACATCAGAGTTTTTTAATGTTTCGAATGGTGTTCGACAAGGTGGGATTTTGTCCCCATATTTATTTATCGTATACATTGATGATCTGAGCAATATGCTAAATAGTGCTGGTATAGGTTTTCACATACACAACTGCTGCACTAACCATGAGTTCTATGCCGATGACATAATGTGTTATTGCTCCCAGTCCTAGTGGCCTTCAGGGTTTGCTGAACATATGTGCAAAGTTTGGCTTTGAAAATGATGTTGAATATAACCCTATCAAGTCGTTGTGTATGGTCTTCAAACCACATGGTTTTAACCTGAAATGTCCAGATATGTATATGAACCTAAACAAGCTTGCATATGTCAAAGAAGCAAAATATTTAGGTGTGATAATATGCAATGACCTGAAAGATGACGGAGATATTCTAAGACATCTACGTAATTTTTATGCTAGGTCAAATAGCATTATCAGAAAATTTCACCACTGTTCCGTGGGTGTTAAACTACATCTGTTTCATGCGTATTGTTGTACAACTTATTGTTGCCAGTTATGGGTTAACTTTAATAAGGGCTCATATTTGAAAGCTAAAGTTGCCTACAACAATATGCATAGACGGATTTTGGGATATAGCCGACGGGACAGTGCGAGTGGCATGTTTGCTAGTAATGCTATTGATACATTTGACGCCCTATTGCGTAAGAACATTTATGGTTTTCAAAGACGCATTTTTAACATAAATAATGGCTTGATTAGGGTTATGTAAAATTGCTTTGAAATAGTAAATGGCTCAATGTGGATTAGCTGGGCCAATTCCTTGTACACAGTAAATCTGTAAGATAGTCATCATGTCTCGCATATCACTTTATTATTATTTATTATATATATATATATATA
>OZ024866.1:28235104-28240104 GCA_964017155.1 Oasisia sp. SBJ-2009
CATGCGTAAAAGAACTTGTTTCTGGATCACGCTGGGTGTGTGTTTATTCGGCATGTTCATCTTCGCGTCCAAGATAGCCCTGTCCCCGTATTCTGCCCGAGATTACCGCCAGGGATATACAGCTGAAGGAATAGGACATCGTGTTCATACCATGCACAAGACGTACACAACGCCAAAACCGGAGATGCCAGTGAAAGAATGTTCACACAGTTCCCGGCTATGTAGCGAAAACGCAATTCGAAACTGTCTTGTCGCGAGCGACTACTTTCCCAACGAAGCCCATTGGAGAAACTCCAACGCGTCCTTTCCCGACAGTCGGTTTGACCCTGGTTTCTGCCGGTTTAAATATGACGTCATTCCACCACGTCTGCTACAACGTTGCTTGCAGCAAAAGCAAATGAAACGTATTGTTGTGATCGGCGACTCGAACGGCAGTCGTTATTTCCAAATGTTGAAGAAAATTTTGCATTCAATCGCTAATTGTACGACCGTAAGAAGTGCATTCTCGGACGAGTATTTCGTGAGGAGGAGGCGACGTCGCTCAGTGACGTTTCCGAAGCAGAAGCCTCACTGGCGACTAAATGGTTTAGTAGAATGTGTGTTTCTAAACCAGTCAGACCAAATCAGCAATCACAACGAGGCTAGTGTGACATTTCCACAAAGCGTATTCATCGAAGTCATCACCGTCATTTCGTTCACTGACAAGGAACTATCTAACCCGCACACGAACTGTTCAACAGACCCCGTCAACGGAACGAAACAGTGCACGAAGGCAGAACCTAGAATGTTGTACCCTACCATGTTTGGCGACTATTTCGCTAGAGAAAACAATTATCCCGATGTGATTCTGATGTTCTCCAACAGCCACGATAAAGGTACAGGCAAAAACTTGACAAAGACCCGGGCTGACATGGTGGCTTTGCGTGACGTCATCCGCCGATATGTGCCTCGAAGCACCGCCTTGTATTGGTTCAGTCAATTGAGTGAGAACGACTCAAAGAAGCGGCATGAATGGCAGATCGTTCTCTACGAGAATAAATATACAGCCAACGAGATGCTGGTTAGGTTGAATCGTGCCATGTACGACATCTTGCGTGACGACTTCCGGAAAGGTCGAATACGTACATTCTTTGACTTGTACGCCATGACGCTAGCGGTGCCAGATTGGTCTCTCGACGGCGTTCATCTTAAACAGGATTGGTATAGCTATGTCTTGTCCTACTGGTTTCAAACGACATGCAGTGAATTCATGTGATTGCATATCAAACGTAGACCCCATACAAACATTTTACACGGACAATACACGACGTAATTTCATGTTAGTACAACTGTATTGTACTGTGTATTGTATTTACGCTGGTAATGATTTAAGATTCCAACGGGTCTAGTGGAAGAGACTGGACTGGTTATTGAAACAACACGTATACATATTAAAACAATATAACCAAACAAGAACAAAAAGAACAATTGGGAACCATAAACTACACAATCCTATCATCGATCCTATAAGCAAAGGTCATTCATACGCAATCATATTTTGAATTTAAGATTTATAGGCTTCAGCTCATGAAAATATAGTACTGACTTACATGTCTGCTATTACCGCCTAAATACAAATGGATACGTGTGAAATTGAAAATTAGTAATGCTCGCCAACTACTAATCAAAATGAAATATTAATATTGAATATATTAATAAGTATACCATTACTGATGATATACGGACAATTACGTACAACACCTTACGCTAAATAGAAAGCAAAATCGGTTATATGGGATAAACTGCATCCTGAGAGATGTCACTTCGTATTAGCCTGAGAGATGTCACTTCGTATTAGCCTGAGAGATGTCACTTCGTATTATCCTGAGAGATGTCACTTCGTATTATCCTGAGATATGTCACTTAGTATTAGCCTGAGAGATGTCACTTCGTATTAGCCTGAGAGATGTCACTTCGTATCAGCCTGAGAGATGTCACTTCGTATTATCCTGAGAGATGTCACTTCGTATCAGCATGAGAGATGTCACTTCGTATCAGCCTGAGAGATGTCACTTCGTATTAGCCTGAGATATGTCACTTTGTATTATCCTGAAAGATATCACTTCATATTATCCTGTGATATGTCACTTCGTGTCAGCCTGAGAGATGTCACTTAGTATTAGCCTGAGAGATGTCACTTCGTATTAGCCTGAGAGATGTCACTTCGTATCAGCCTGATAGATGTCACTTCGTATTAGCCTGAGAGATGTCACTTCGTATCAGCCTAAGAGATGTCACTTCATATTAGCCTGAGAGATGTCACTTCGTATAAGCCTGAGAGATGTCACTTCGTATTAGCCTGAGAGATGTCATTTGCCATTAGCCCTACCGAATATGTGGGGCAGTAACCACAACGAGGAAGACATGTAATTCCAACTATTTTAAATTTAATGTGTTGCAGATTATTAGACGCTTACTTGCAGTTGCTGGTAGTATTCTGCAATTACAGTTGGGAATACTAAATTTTTGAAAAGAACATTGCGTAATTATTATGTTATCTGCGAATTCACAGTGTCATTAATAATACAATTAAGCGTAACATTCGGACAAGGTGCATTACATATCAAACCGCTACCCACGTGCATTCAAATTCACGACAGCGAGGTGGCCGCATGTAATACAGAAATATGTTCTGTTTTTAATATGACAACTATTTAAATCCCAGCAAATTGGCAACTGGTAACGTCAACATTACATGCAAAGTCGGTGTTTATTCTTATGCAAACGTCTGTGCCCGTTACATTACGTCAAAGGAAACAGGAGTAAGATGTACGCCATAATCAGTGTTCATTTACTAAGATAATTTTTTTCTTAAAAACAAGCGTTTAAGGATGCACAGAAATAACATTGGGCAGATTATTCAGTACAACAAGATTGTTGTATGTAATCTTGCATCTGTTGAAACTGCCGATGATAACTGGCTGGGGTCAATCAATCTTTTCAGTTTCGCTGGAACTGACCGACTCTATCAATCCTCACGACAGCTCCATAGAGGGGCCGGAATCGAAGCAGAGAAGCATCCGAAAAGTTGGCAAACCAACCAATGATCTCTTCCGTTGTTGCCCCATTTTCGTCCTTCGCAATGTAGGTATACGTCACGTTCTGGTGACCAAGTCGTGGTTATTTTCTGGAATGAGCTCCACGATTGTCGACACAGACGTCTTCACCTACTTCGGCACCAGTGGATGTCGGAGAAACACCGACTCACGATACGGTAGTTCACGGTCGAGATTTGCGATTCTGCAGAACACTGCCGAGTGGCAGCGTGACGTCACGTTCTCGCTGGTCAACGTCAATGGAACCGTTGTAGCGCTTACATTTTTCCGGTCGTTAAAAACGTTCCGATTGACGTTTCTGCGCATGTGCAATAAATGTAAAATCATCAATGTGCAGCGAAAAGACAAAGCATTTACGATATAAATACTACAGGTTGTTCGTTAGTATGTATATAACCTCTCAGCAAAGTTATTTGTCGCAAATCAACCCGAGGCAAACAAGTTTTGAGGCATATTTTTATAGCAAGCATAAATCACGTGACTGTAATGCGCCATAATCCGTGACAGTGATTTAAAAAAATACGACATTTTAAGAAACTCTTCACAGTAATCACCACAGGAGAGTTAACGATCAGCTCGTGGCATTTATACCGAAAATGCTTTGTTGTTTCGCTGAATATTGATGATTTTACATTTATTGCGCATGCACAGAAACGTCAATCGGAACGTTTTTAACGATCGGAAAAATGTATGCGCGACACCGTCACAAGACGAGAGTCCGGTTGAAGATGTGTGCTATGATGAACGCACTATAGTGAATACTCGATTACCCAGGCTCCATGAGGTGGCAGCACTTTTAAGCCCCTCAACTCTGCCTGAGAAATTAATGGGCTGCCGTTGCAACCGCCAGGGTGGCCATACCCCAGATTAGGGTAGAGACGCTGATTGGCTCTCAGGCCAACTATGAAAAATAACGATACATTTTTACAAGATAATTATATTCTATGAAAAGTATTCAACTTTGAACTTATATTAACACAAAACTAAATGAAAATACAAATTTGCAGTTGTTTATAAAATAGGAATTACGGCAGGATAAACCAGTATCCGTGAGGTCGCGGCGTTGTTTAGCACAGCTAATATTCAAAAGCTGCAAAGTCACCAGACTGTCTTCTCGGCGTAGTTACGCAACTGACCGACAGTCGGTTAAGAGAGACTAGAGAATTGTTCGTTGCAAGATGGCATATCGTCATGTGGTAGTGATATTGACCATTGTGCGCATCACCGCACGATGATTACGGACGCGTACAATCATAATCACGACGGCCAAATTCATCACAATTACTCAATCTAAATTGTAGCTAGATTTAGATTACCAAGAATGTCATCAACACAATTCAATTACAAAAGACAAAACATAGAAAATAACTCAATTGTATGAGAAGTTATGTTTTATGAAAATACCCCGAGGTGACGAAACGGTTAAAGTCTGTTCGCGTCAGCTTGTATCCGAGTAGCAACTAGCCTCGGTTACCCAGGCTCCGTGAGGTGGCAGCACGTTCAAGCCCCTCACACCCGCCTGGGGAAAGAATAGGTCTGCATTTTCAACCCGCCAGGGAGACCTTACCTCAGATTAGGGTAGAGATGCTGATTGGCTCTCAGGCCAACTATGAAATAAAATTTAAAATAACGATATACTTTCACAAGATAATGATATCATATTAACACAAATGTAAGTAAACATTCAAATTTACAGAATTACGGCAGGATTAACCAGTATCCGTGAGATGGCAGCATTGTTTAGCCCCACACGGATAGCATACAAATTAAATAAGGATACCTTTTAATCAAATAATGCTGTATTATAAAAGCTGTTCAAAATTAAACGTATATTAACACAAAATAAATATCAATACAAATTTGCATTTGTTTATAAAATAGAAATTACGGCAGTGTCCGTCAGGT
>OZ024866.1:28245104-28267604 GCA_964017155.1 Oasisia sp. SBJ-2009
GTGAAGTTGCTATGCGCGACGGATGTCGTCGTTTGTAGAAAGCGACACGACTAATGCGTGGTTTCGTGAATGCGAAACTACGCACCGAGTCTTGTGTTGTCGACACGGAGAGACAACGTAATGTGTTCGCATGTCTACTTGCAGATGTTTGACGCAAGGTAAGTTTTGCAGGTGTGTGTACATGTGTCCGGTACCGATGTTGCGGTATGCGAGGCTTGTCTACACAACGAGAAGACATCAATACCTCGTGCCAACGACATCAACCGCGGAAAAACTGTCACGCTGATGCAATGGCTATCTCCGTAATTTCTTTATCATAACATTGCGATATAATCCCGAGCGGACGACGTAACATGTAATTGGATCGCTGTCCAATTATCCAATTATTGCTTGGCATCATTACAGAGGAGAAGTAATTCTAAAAGATGAAACTAGAACCATTTACACCGATGCGCAAACAATTCAAGTAAACAACTACATACAAAAAGGTAATTTGTATAAGGTTACGACTTTCTATTACAACGATACGCAATTTGTCGAATGCCAAGCGTAAAGTTAGTGTTTAGCGCTACCGTAGTCAGATTGCTGTGTCAGTATTTGTAAGCCCGTAACACGTGCAAGTTTCACGGATTGTCTCAAGTACCGGAAGTGCGCCATTATGACATTACAGAGTAACTGAACGACAGGTGTGACCCGGCCCCGGGCTAGGTGTGATTGTGGGGTTCACGCCAAGATAAGTGTCCGGGTGTCTATAACATTCTGACAGACAATTTAAGCTGGCGAAAATCTTTTGTTCTTTCCATCGCTGAAGACATACAACCGTGTAATGAATGCCAGGAGCGTGTTTCCTCTAAAACTGTTCCCATTTACTCGGATTGTCTGCGGTCATTCCGCGGTCCAGCTGAGTCTTGTTCCGGCCATAAACCCTCCTGACGACCTGGTGCGTTTTCTGTAGTCATGACATCGAGTGATCGACTTCCCTGGTGTTCCCGTATCAGCTTCCGCGCTGATTTCTCTACACTGATGAGAAAAGCTGCGTCACGTATAACACACAGACCATTCACTGTAATTTCGGTCGTATTGTATTCGCCATTAGAAATTACCGAATTACAAACGAGAATGCTTAATATAGCGAAGATAGGAAATGTCGTTATTCTAGATGAACGAACGATCATTGGTGTTTGTCGAATCCGATTTCATTACGGATTTCTTGGGAAAGAGCTATTTTAAGGATGAGTTAAATGAGTTGGGTGATAAGAGTGTGGTTAAAGCGGCCAGGTGTCCAGCTGAGTATATTCACAACGCCCGAATGCTTCCGAATTGGGAGGGGATTGGATGGACAGGGAAAAGATACCCGGGGGTGAGATAGCTAATTACGATTTCATGATTACGATAGTATGGGGATGTGTGAGTGAGTGCGTGCATGCGTGCGTGTGTGCGTGCGTGCGTATTCTTACATGCCTACGCCTGCGTGTATGTGTATGTATGTGTGTATGTATGCGTGTATGCATGTATGTATACATGCGCGTATGTTCGTGCGCATATATATATATATATATATATATATATATATATATATATATATATATATATATATATATACGTTCGTGCTTGTGTATATGCGTGCGTACGTATGCATATGCTTACACACGTAACTTTGCATGTGTGAGCGTACGTACGTATATGTGTGTTTACGAACGTACGTACGTACGTAAGTTTATAATGTATGCCATTTGAGCCTAAGAGAAACCTACAACAATGTAAAATAGAAACCTACAAAAGGTATATTAGAAACCTACAACCTACATTGTATAATACAAATTTACAACAGTGTCTATTAGAAACATGCAACAAGGTTTACTATAATATTTTATTTGTGTTTTCATGAGAGTTCACCTACGGCATCAATTACCCTAACTACATTTACATTCCGATTCCGATAAACATCTTTTCGGGTCATGTTTGTAGCCTATTCCGGTCGACAATCGGCTTGTTCCGTCGTCGTCTGATGTTCAGCGGCGCGGTTTACGCTAATTTCCGTGGCATTACTCTCACTGTTCGCACCGAACGCCACCGACGATAACCCAAGCGTCGGCAACAAACCAGGATAATTCCAATAATGGCATTAACGGCCGTCTAGAGCTCGCTTCGTTTGACGACTTGATTGACAAGTGCGGACGGTCGGCCGCGGTACTAACCACCAGGCGGCGTCGTAACGACACAATCACGTCACGCGGCCGAGTGCGCGCGACGTTCCCGCGTCATCGCGTGTCACGTGTCAACGTCGGCGGCCAGGAATACCGGAGCGGAATAGGATAGAAACATGACCCGAAAAGATGTCTATCGGAATCGGAATGTAAATGTAGTTAGGGTAATTGGACTTGTTGCCTGACTCGGTCGATGCGAAAGAGATTCTGTCTGTACGTGTTTGTGCTATTGTTATATGATAATTATACGAATTTTAACGTATTTAGCTACCTCTCGAAAATAAATATTGAGACATATTTGCTTAAAATCGCATTTTCACTCTTAGCTGCTGCAATGATGACACATTCAGGTCTACACCTACTGAGTTATTGTGTCACTCCTCGGACCTCGAATTCTCGAAGATAATACAACTGCTAGAGACGTTTTATTATTACTAGTGCTGCTGCTGCTGCTGCTGCTGCTGCTGCTGCTACTGCTGCTACTACTACTACTACTACTACTACTACTACTACTACTACTACTACTACTACTACTACTACTACTACTACTACTACTACTACTACTACTACTACTACTACTACTACAACAACTACTACTACTACTACTACTACTACTACTACTACTACTACTACTAATAATAATAATAATAATAATAATAATAATAACAATAATAATAATAATAATAATACCACCATCACCTCACCACCACTAATGCGTCTCGTAACATCCTTGTTTGACAGTCACCCGATTTATTTCACAATTTGATGCCAATTTATAGCAGGCGCGAAGCATCTGGCGGGTATTTCCAGGATTAACTCAATTATTGCCGGTCCGCGCATCTTGGTCGCGGGTCACGTGATAGCGGTAGAAATAACCACGGACTGACGGACGGACGGACGGACGGACGGACGGACGGACGGACGGACGGACGGACGGACGGACGGACGGACGGACGGACGGACGGACGGACGGACGGACGGACGGACGGACGGACGGACGGACGGACGGACGGACGGACGGACGGACGGACGGACGGACGGACGGACGGACGGACGGACGGACGGACGGACGGACGGACGGACGGACGGACGGACGGACGGACGGACGGACGGACGGACGGACGGACGGACGGACGGACGGACGGACGGACGGACGGACGGACGGACGGACGGACGGACGGACGGACGGACGGACGGACGGACGGACGGACGGACGGACGGACGGACGGACGGACGGACGGACGGACGGACGGACGGACGGACGGACGGACGGGCAAGTGTGCTTGATTCGACATTTTACTAAAGCCCTACGTGAAAATGTGTAGTGTTCACAGTGTAGCTGTTGAGTGTCGACCGTGTGGCTGTGGAGTGTCGACCGTGTGGCTGTGGAGTGTCGAGAGTGTAGCTGTGGAGTGTCGACAGTGTAGCTGTGGAGTGTCGACCGTGTGGCTGTGGAGTGTCGACCGTGTGGCTGTGGAATGTCGACCGTGTAGCTGTGGAGTGTCGACAGTGTAGCTGTGGAGTGTCGAGAGTGTAGCTGTGGAGTGTCGACAGTGTAGCTGTGGAGTGTCGAGAGTGTAGCTGTGGAGTGTCGACAGTGTAGCTGTGGAGTGTCGAGAGTGTAGCTGTGGAGTGTCGACAGTGTAGCTGTAGAGTGTCGACCGTGTGGCTGTGGAGTGTCGACCGTGTGGCTGTGGAATGTCGACCGTGTAGCTGTGGAGTGTCGACCGGGACGGACGGACGGACGGGCAAGTGTGCTTGATTCGACATTTTACTAAAGCCCTACGTGTAAATGTGTAGTGTTCACAGTGTAGCTGTTGAGTGTCGACCGTGTGGTTGTGGAGTGTCGACCGTGTGGCTGTGGAGTGTCGACCGTGTGGCTGTGGAGTGTCGAGAGTGTAGCTGTGGAGTGTCGACAGTGTAGCTGTGGAGTGTCGACCGTGTGGCTGTGGAGTGTCGACCGTGTGGCTGTGGAATGTCGACCGTGTAGCTGTGGAGTGTCGACAGTGTAGCTGTGGAGTGTCGAGAGTGTAGCTGTGGAGTGTCGACAGTGTAGCTGTGGAGTGTCGAGAGTGTAGCTGTGGAGTGTCGACAGTGTAGCTGTGGAGTGTCGAGAGTGTAGCTGTGGAGTGTCGACAGTGTAGCTGTAGAGTGTCGACCGTGTGGCTGTGGAGTGTCGACCGTGTGGCTGTGGAATGTCGACCGTGTAGCTGTGGAGTGTCGACCGTGTGGCTATGGAGTGTCGACCGTGTGGCTGTGGAATGTCGACCGTGTAGCTGTGGAGTGTCGACAGTGTAGCTGTGGAGTGTCGAGAGTGTAGCTGTGGAGTGTCGACAGTGTAGCTATGGAGTGTCGAGAGTGTAGCTGTGGAGTGTCGACAGTGTAGCTGTGGAGTGTCGAGAGTGTAGCTGTGGAGTGTCGACAGTGTAGCTGTGGAGTGTCGACCGTGTGGCTGTGGAGTGTCGACCGTGTGGCTGTGGAATGTCGACCGTGTGGCTGTGGAGTGTCGACCGTGTGGCTGTGGAATGTCGACCGTGTAGCTGTGGAGTGTCGACAATGTAGCTGTGGAATGTCGACAGTGTAGCTGTGGAGTGTCGACAGCTGTGAACTAGTTAATACAATCCTGTGACGTCACTGTCTCCGTCGGCGCCCAGGGAGGCTGTGCGTCGGAATCACCATATTCAACGTTATGTGCGAGTCTGATCATGTTTCGTCGGACAATTCAATATCTGCTCCTGACGTGTTTGTTTTGAAAATTCCACCGAAGCGTGCGAAAATCAGTGACGTTACATAACATTTCTCATCATACGTTGTTTTGCAAGTAAAACGAAGTGTCGCACAGTTTAGACAAAGGTCAACTTTATGACGGTCATATACGTTTGGTCAATTATTGCACACGACAGGTAATGCAATTTATGAGATACAAGTAATTATCTCATTTATGACGGGCAAACACTTATCTAATTTAATGTGTTGCCATTTACAATTAGTGATTGCGATGCATTATTTATGTAAATGGTATATTATGTGCATTACGTAAACTTTTGAGCGTATTTGCAATGCATCGTTTATTAGAAAACTACAGATACAACCGTTACGAATTTACTAGGACATGCATGAAATTAGGATGTACTTCAAAAAAGTATTGTTGTAAAGTATAAAAGATCGATTTGGAAGTTTATAGAAATTTGCTGGGTGTCCTGGAGGGTTGTGGATGTATACTAAGTACGCAGAGGAAGAGGAATCTGAAATTTGGGCAGAGATTGATTCAATACGGTAATAGTCAAGGTTAGAATGTAATTTAACTTTGAACTGCTGTGATTTTGAAAACCAACATATCCTATTAAACATGGTCGATGGAAAAAGGTATAACCCGAAGACGAAACGGCAGCAATGCGTGTAGCTGCATCATGTGGTCTAAGCTGTCTTATTATGAACGGATTGGACATTTCTAGTGGCCACTCGGATGTTTAAAAGCTCATCTGACCAGAATATTGGCAAAGCAGTAATTTGTAACGGGAAGTCTGCTGTCTAGAACGTTGGAAAGTTAAACGTTAAATGTAATGCGGTTAAGGGGCCTTATCGCTAAATAATATTGTTTTGAAACTGGATGTTTTATTTACCATTTGATCATGATGCGGGCGGAATGTTTCAAATTGTGAAACAATTTCTGAGTTTAATAAAGTAACTAAACACAAATTGCCAGGCAGTATATATTCAGCAATATGCATATATTGTAGTCATAAGACCGTAATATTAAACGAAAAAATAAATAAACCTGCGAGCTGTCACCCTCCCTTTAACAGCTGGCTCGTGATACAGAATCGATTCTGGTGTTGCAACGCCGTATAATAATGCAACAACAAAACGGAATTGTTTCGAATTCGGCCCGGACAGCGACCCAGTGTCAGAACTCATGGACAACCGTGGAGGGAGGCAATTTATCATCGGCAAGCTTTATTGCGAAACGAATAATCTGCAGGGATTATCGCTTGCTGGCCTCAGCCACTTCATGTCTGTCGTTCTCCGTGTCGGGTGTATTAATCCTGTCGAAGGGCTGTCCGCTAGTCACAGCCAGAGCCGGCATATCATGGAGCTCGTTCTGTTTGGACCGCGCCATCTTGTATAGTGACGGCGCCCTCACCCGGATGGAATCAAATTTGTTGTTCATTAATATGAAATAGTACATTTTATTGTCAGTAACGTACTACTTTCGATCAGTTTTGCGAAAAAAAATAGCTTATGATCACTAAAAGGTTAACACCAGTAGGATATAAAACTTGTGCCATGGATAGGCTGGTAACTGATGACGTCACGGTTTGTTTACGTCACAATCAAAATCGTGCGCGAGATCTGCATTAAGCTTTGCCTTTTGCTTGAAATGTTGATAACGGATAAATATACGAATAGTTTACATTACCACTGCGATATAGCATGTCTTACAACAAACATTTGTATAAAACATTACTCTTGTGACATTTGTAAGATTGTTCATGCTGAAGTTTTTCGTTGAAAATGGGCAAAATCGACGAGACGTCCGAGATTAAGCGAGAACTGGGAGCGAGATAGAACGCGATTGGTTGTATTTTCAAAATGGGTCCTATGTGCTTTAGTCCCACAATGCATCAGCTCCCTGTCTATTAGCTCTGCCACGCCGGCGGTCGCTTGGCAGGAGATCCGGTGTCTCCCGCCCGCAGTGGACGGGAGGGTCGGCCCACTCCCGGGGGAAGCGCCTTGGGGGAAGTGCGCCTGACTTCCCGAAGGTCCCACGCTGCCCGGTGCTGAGCCGGCGTAAGACCACAATTAGTGTCCGCCCGCCATTACATAAGAAGTTCATCGGAAAATAGCGTGTTGGTGTGATTTGTGAACCTTGGGGCAAGTTCGTTCATTCGACGTGGTTCTAGTTCGCTCAGCTGTTTAAAAGAGTACCTGGTTATAGACAATGGTGGTTGTTTGTATTATAATAATAACAATAATAATAATAAATATACATCGCGCAATCATTGCAGTGTGACATCATTCTTCCCAGAGAAATCGAGCTGATGTTCGACTGAACAAGATGTCTGCCTGGAAGTAACATGTTTAGCGCGTCGATCAGTCCTGAACACAGGACACTGCGTTATACATAACAACTTACCTTCACTGTCTTTACTTTAAATGGCTGTAGACCAGGCGCACCCCAATGCTATTTTGAACGTGATGCCGTCTTGATTTTCTAATGGCCAACCGCCAAGAGGACACAACTAAAACAATTAGAGTCGTCCAAAAGCCAAAGAGAAAGGGTGGTTTGTATAAGCCTCTCGTATGCCAGCCTTACCCCGTCAGCTCTGGCTCCCAATGTAAGCAACTGTTAATTAGCAGTAGTTTCTACGTGCGAACACGATCAGTCCGGCAATCAAGGCAGTCTTTGACTCTATGAACCAATACACTTTTCTCATTAGCGGAATCTACGTGGGAATTAAAGTAACATGGTCACTTGGCGGCCTAATGAGTTCTACGCAAGTCAGACGCGTGTCTAAGGCCTGTGTCATTACGTGTGGCTGAGACGGGCCTTTACCGTTATGTCAGAGACAGTCCAGCTGTGCGGTAGGCGAGGAGTCTAAGGTACGGTTGACGTCCGTTTTGGAAGCAAACAATCCCATTATAAACACACGCTTGCGGACAGACAAGCACCCATGCACGCACACTCACTTCTGCAGGAACGAACACACACACACACACACACACACACACGCACGCACGCACGCACGCACGCACGCAGACGCACACACACACTCGCACACGCGCACGCGCGCACGCGCACGCGCACGCACGCACACACACACACACACACACACAGGTAGAATCCTCAGCCGCCGGTTTTTAAATAAAATAAAACATCTTTACGCGATTGTTCTTGGGTAGAATTTCCCTCCAGGGATTTCACATGCAACACACCAGGTTGACACGAAAGGCTCAGTCTAGAAACGTAGCATTGTCACTTCCTATTTAAGTCCGAATGTGATAAATTCTGAGTGATACATTTGTGGCGCCATTGCAGAACATCAATAACGCGGTATCCACTGCATGCAACGCACTCTCGTAATTGTCAAGCATTGTATTGCAATATCTCTCTAGTTGAGGAAGATAAAACGAATTCCCATTTAACTGATAGTGTTCCTGGGATCTGTTTTTTGCAGAAGACGCATCACCGTTGGTGTCAGAATACGGTTATTTTCTTTTATGAACTGAGACTATCTTCTTTTGTGGCCGTCATTCATTCGTTATTTATATAAATCGTTCTGGTCCCTCGTGATTTGTGGATCTTTTCCCTTGGGATCTTTTGTCTCGTGCCTTCCCTGTGCGTTCCTCCAATCTCCTGTGTATTCAACTGGAGCAAATCTTCCTGTGTTGTTTTCGATTGTTCTCCTCCTTGCAACCGCTGACCTAGATGGGACGGTGAAGACAGACAGACAGACAGACAGAGGGAGAAAGGGAAGAGAGAGGTAGGTAGGAAACTAGTGATAAGGATGGAGAGAAGGAGAGGGATACAGACAAAAGAGATATATGGAGAAGAGACAGAGGTCGGAAAGACAGTAGAGGGGGTGAGGAAGTAAGGAGTGCGTGAGTGAATGAATGATTGGTTGGTTGATTGATTGATTGATTGATTGATTGATTGAGTGACGGACGGACGGACGGACGGACGGACGGACGGACGGACGGACGGACGGACGGACGGACGGACGGACGGACGGACGGACGGACGGACGGACGGACGGACGGACGGACGGACGGACGGACGGACGGACGGACGGACGGACGGACGGACGGACGGACGGACGGACGGACGGACGGACGGACGGACGGACGGACGGACGGACGGACGGACGGACGGACGGACGGACGGACGGACGGACGGACGGACGGACGGACGGACGGACAGACGGACGAAAGAAAGAAAGAAAGAAAGAAAGAAAGAGAGTGGGGAAGACGAAAGGTTGGAGGGAAGGATCTAGCAGGAGCGGGGACACAGAGAGGGAAGGACAGAGGGAGGGACGGGGAGGGGAGATTGAGTGAATAATGAGTGAATGTGAGTGAGTCAGTGAGTGAGTAAATTGGTGAGTGAGTGGATTTCACTGGAGACGTTATGGAATATAGACGTGTGATGCAGACGACCGTAAAATGGATGTCGGGTGGATACGTGACGGACACAACATCAGCCTCAGCCCCAGTCTTCCCTTAGAAAGAGGCAGAAACACTTCATTTGATGCACCCAACGAACCGCTGCGAAATCTCGCCGATATCTGTGTCTGTGATGATCTCTCTTGTGTGGTGTCTGGCGGATCGACGGTAGTTTGATTTCAGATTATCAATTGTTTATTCATGAAAGAAAAGGTAGCGAAATAAGGCTATTAGTGCGCCATACACTGCCCGACCGTAGCCCGTGTCAAAATCGCGTCGACTCCCGGTGCTCAAACGTAGTTGGTGTCGGAATTAGTGTCACTGCTCAACGTCACGTAATTAACGTCAGTGTCAGCGTTGTGAGAATGACAATGATAGTATAGCCTCTACACGCGTGTAGACCGCCGACTTGAGGAAAAATCGTTAGACGCACTAAAGTTGGCACGGTTCTTGATTGGCCTAAACAGAGCCACGCGAAGGAGGTTCCCTAACTAGGTCAACTAAGGTTTTCCAGGATGGCTGCCAATAATACGTGTTTGCAAAATTATATACATATATAACGTGACTGAGATAAACATTGCTGCAACATTTTTTTATAATAACTACATACGTGTGAGAAAAGTATTGATAATTGTGCAAGAAACAAATTTTTATGACTCCATTTGCTGATCGTCATTCAGAGTCCACGAACTGAAAACAGCAATTCATTCAAATTTTAAAATGGACCATAGATATCGTATTTGAGTTATTTGGGAAAAAAGACAAATATGCTTTTGAAAGTGTTATGGGATAAAATCTAATTGTAAATAAATTCTAGGTATCTAGGTTTGATATTAATTCATTAGTAGATTAGGTGACTTTTAATACGCCTTAAGCCGGGAACTCACTAAGCCGGCCGACCGGCCGATTTTGCATCGGTCGGTCATCGTGGGGCATCGGCCGGGCATCGGTTATGTGAGTTCCAAAAATCGTGGCATCGGCCGGGCGTCGTGCGTCGAGCCGATGCCCGCACGACGTCGGCCGGCGGTATCAAATATGTTTGATATTGCCAGCCGGCCGACGCCTACCCGACACCCGGCCGGCATATCCTCTGAGACATTGCCACAAAAGCGGCACTTGCAGCAACAAAAATTGGCATGAATTCATCCTTTGAGCCCGCCATGATGAACTTTTGGATGTAGGTCACCTGGGCGAGCACATTGAATATCTCTATGGACAAAAAGTCAAACTAATTTGAATTTAAATTAATAGGGCGCGTAAGTGTGTCACGATACACGGCGAGACTCCGCGCGATTGGAGCTGATTTGGGGACTGGTCATTAGAATAATATTCGATGGATGACAGTTGTAACTTCCGACTGATGAATACTAGGAAAATCAGAACATAAATATCTTGTGTTATACCTTTCTTATCTTAAATGTCCGATTTAATATTGAGTTTACCACAGTATCATAGACATAGCGATTTATGTAGTGCAGATAATAGACACTCCCCACAAATGTTAGCCGTATGTGTTTTTTAACGGATTTTGCATTTTACATAGCTGTACGTTGTGGTTTCGATAAGCACTTATATCTGACAAATTGTCTAAATGCACATAATCATAACACATGTATACGTTTGGTCCAAACAGATTGTACTGTGCGAAAAATGGCACTTTTCAATATTAGTCAAGATCGCCAAATGCAAGTACTTGCCGATGTTGCCATGGCAACCACCATTATAATCGATTAAAATTCATGATTTCCGTGATCATTGTCACCGGCTAAGTGTTCCACTGCTTTTGCTTGTAATAAGACCGACCGACCGACCGACCGACCGACCGACCGACCGACCGACCGACCGACCGACCGACCGACCGACCGACCGACCGACCGACCGACCGACCGACCGACCGACCGACCGACCGACCGACCGACCGACCGACCGACCGACCGACCGACCGACCGACCGACCGACCGACCGACCGACCGACCGACCGTGTAACTAGTCAGTCGACGTGTCCCGCGAACCGACTGGCATCACCGATCCCCCCCCCCCCCCCCCCCCCACACGGCACGTGCCGCCATGGTGACGGCGGGTCGCCAGGGACCCGGGACTCAAGCCTTGTCGACTGGGAATATCGTGGAATTAGTCCCGGGGAAACGTGGAAACAGCGAAGCCGACACATTACAAGTCCGTCGTTCTCTTGGGATGTCTCGGCTGCAGATTGTCTCGCAATCTTCTGTCAGGCCAAGACGCGAGATAATCTCTACCGTAACGTGTGTGGATACATTCTCACGCATGTTTCTCAACATGAGATGGGTCATTATTTGACAGTTTCACGTATAAAAATATATGGTAAACAATAACATTTTCAGAGATGGTTTCACACTGACACGCGAATGGGGAGCGGTGGTCGCGCGGTAGAGCGCCGGACTGTCAATCGAGGGGACGGTGGTTCAATCCCACCTACCGCCGTTTCGAAACTTAGGCAATTTCTTTCACCCTACATTTGCCTGTGTCTTTCGGAACAGACACTAAAAGCTGGTGGTTCCTTCTATCTGGTGTCTATGCCAGGGGAAGTACAAGATCCCGTAAATATGTAACCTGTAGTGGACTCACAAATTCTCGTTGGACTTTAACACGCCCTGCAAAGTTCCCCGTCAAGTATCTGAGAGAAAGAAAAAAGAAAGAATAGGGAAACGAGCACATTAGCGCATATTTGTGATTCGTCACACATGTCGTATTGTCCAATCGCTGGTCAACACATGTGCACGTGACCTCTCAGGAACGGGTGGATTCGCGAAATATAAAGAGACATCTGGTTTGTTTGGGCGAGAGATGTATATTGAATAAATATCTCGCGACCAAACGTATATAATTTGCCAACAACTTTCCTACACCTCCGTACTAAGGACACAATCACAGTAAACAGCTGCTATTATTAAAATCGAATTGTAATTTTGCCCGCACTGAAATCGCGTGATTTATATTTAGCTCTAGTTTTAATGGATAAATCAATAGTGGTGTGAAGCCAACTATTTAGTAATAGCTATAGATGTTCGTGCCACGCCAAAATGAACATTTGTTTATAAAAATCAATTTAATGACAACAGTATTTATTCTGCACACATAATTAAGTCTCTATTTGTTAGTATAATATGCGATATTTGACGTGACAATGCATTAATGACATACAGTTTACTTGCGCGACCCGAGGATAGGACGTTATTTTGAGTGAGCTGGACATTTAATTTGACATTTGACGGGTGGAATTAGTGAGGGAAGCGCAGTAGCTGAGTGAGTAGAGTATCGAACTTTCGACCTGGAGGACCTGGTTCGCATATTGTGCTATCATATCGACCCTTGAGCAAGAGTGTTCTCTGTACGTTGTTCTCCGTTCTCTTGTTCTTTTTGTGTTGTTCTATGTACGTTGTTCTGTTTACGTTGTTGTCTGTACGTTGTTGTCTGTACGTTGTTCTCTGTACGTTGTTCTCTGTGCGTTGTTCTCTGTACGTTGTTCGCTGTACGTTGTTCTCTGTACGTTGTTCTCTGTGCGTTGTTCTATGTACGTTGTTCTCTGTACATTGTTCTCTGTATGTTGTTCTCTGTACGTTGTTCTCCGTACGTTGTTCTCCGTACGTTGTTTTCCGTACGTTGTTCTCCGTACGTTGTTCTCTGAACGTTGTTCTCTGAACGTTGATCTCTGTACGTTGTTCTCTGTACATTGTTCTCTGTGTGTTGTTCTCTGTACGTTGTTCTATGTACGTTGTTCTCCGTACGTTGTTCTCCGTACGTTGTTTTCCGTACGTTGTTCTCCGTACGTTGTTCTCTGAACGTTGTTCTCTGAACGTTGTTCTCTGAACGTTGTTCTCTGTACGTTGTTCTCTGTACATTGTTCTCTGAACGTTGTTCCAGTTCACTCAGCTGTATGAATGAGCCATTGGCTATAGACAGTGGTGGATATTTGCGCATGAATACTCTTCGCGCATTAAATATAGCGTGGTTGAATGTTTCTCAGAGAAGTCGGGGTGGTGGAACATTTAACAATCCAGGAAATAAAATGTGATGCGCTTTGAGTATTGCTGGGGATTGGATACAGCGCTATATAAGAACGTCTTCCCGTTCCCTTTCTGTGACAAAAGTGTTGTAAAATGACAACTATAATTCTATTAGGCCCTTGAGCTAATCTGATTCATCGCCTGTGACCTATGACCTATGAACTGCATCATTTTGAAATGACTCGATGTCTTGGGTGGAAATTACTACTGTAATATATAGAATTGACAGAGGATATCCGGTGAGTAACCAGTCGGTGTACTGTGTTGGTGATATCGATTTACTGTACACAGGCAAAATTGAAATGACCGAGTCAACCACACGAACAGTTTGAGTTGGTGTTAAGATCAATAAACCCATTGCGAATGTGTCACTGTACACAGATATAACCAAATTTCGCTTTTGGCCAGGGAACATATACGCACTTACGTTATCTTCCGTTGACAGTACACGACGTGGCAATTCATGCAATTGTTTGACATTTCTCAACATGGCGTTTGACCAGTTGATTTCTCAGTATTACGATGACAGTGTGGATGATAACATTGGCAGTTATTAAAATCACATTTAACGTTTGATGTACCCTAACCCTATGCTTAAACATCATTTATCCAACATTTCTTATCCAATAAGGACTGCGTTTTAGTGACATCATACTGCCAACTTATCAATAACTTTCTTTAATCTCGTCTCAGTTCCGTTATTCCGTTGGTGTGCCGTTTGTCTTGTCTTCTGATGTAAGACCACAATAAGGTGTTCGTCCGCCTTTACCCGTGCGACCAAAGAGTACTCTATAGAAACAGCATTATGCAGGTTGTCTAAATTTCTGTGAGCACATATGTAGTGTGGAGTGAGTAGAAATTATGTTTATGTTTAGGGACAATCCGTGGGTGGTTCAAACAGAAATGCAGGGGTGTAAGGTTTGAAAGAAGTTTGTGGGAGCCTGAGGTATTAAAAGTTCACGAATTTTTCACTGAACCTCTGTCTGTCTATGGATGGCAAATATTCTGTGAAATTGTCAATAACAGAGCTCATCAAGATTAGTAGGAAATGAAGGAAACGTTATAATGGTCGCTTAGGGAAAATGCAAATGTGGTCTGACTCCTTCTTGCTGCGCGACCTGCCGACATCCACTCAATTTTCATGATGTGTTTTCTTATATATCTAAAGTTCCCTCTCATTCAAATGACAACACGGACTCGCCCAAATATACAACGCAGCTTGTCCTGTTTAATAAACACCCAAACCCGCCACAGTCACTCAAAACCGAAGACCGACAGCAATGATAAAGCGATAGCGAAAATGAGGTCACACCGGATCACCGTTGTCGCCGCCATTACAATCAATCGTTGCAGTTTCGTCAGCGCGTCACGGCGCTGACGCCAGCCATGACAGGCGACGTCCTCCGCGCGTCAGATACCATCGCCTGACAACGTTCTGTCGACGTCGCTCTGTCGTCCGTTGTGACGTTCAACAAGTGAGTCTCGGCCCCGCGCGTGCGTCCGTTAGCTTCGCGGATTGCTGTTTTGTAGTGAATCATATCGATTACGATGTACCGCAGGATGCAACGATAAGCGGAGTGACGTCTAGATTAATAGTCAGTGTATCCCGGGGAACTGTTGGGAGACCGCCCGTTGCACATCACAGTGTAAAACGTAAACAAATGTCGATCGTGCCGGATTTTCGCAAATCGACCGAGGTTATAGAAAACGACCCTTGATTGTACAACTGTATTGCGCATATTAGGAAAAACCTTGACTAAATTCACGTTCGATTTTGTTCGTAGACATATCAAGATAATGTTCCCTTTTATGTACCATGTCAATATTTTACTGTTTTGTTTTTAAACTATCTTTACCTACCTTTGCTTTTGCGTAGGTTTTCAGCAAAACTATTTAAAATCGTAAGTTGTGCGAATAGTACTGCCATTTAAAACTACACTCTTACAAACTTTACAACCTTGCCTATCAGCTCATGATGTATCAATCAATCAATATGTTGATAACTATTCTTATTTATTGACTCTGAGATCGATTAACCATTTTGTACTAATGCGCCTGTACGTTTAGTTTCTAAGGATTTAGACGCTATAGAAGTTATTATTATTGTTATTATTGTTATTATTGTTATTATTGTTATTATTGTTATTATTATTATTATTATTAATGTATTAACAGTGCACACGCCTGTGCCAGAAACCCGGATGTGTACATTTCAAACGTTAAATATTATAGTCAATAGAGTTAATTGCCTTCCAAAATGACATACTTAAAAACATACTTTATCAAATGGTTGCATTAGCTTCTGACTACACCTGGTGTTGAATACATTGTAATCTTTCACATGCGGCTGACCTGTTCGGATAATCAGATGTATCTTGGAAATGTTCAGCCACGCTGCGATACATCACCTAACAAGAGAAAGCTCGTCGGTAACGCCGATACGTCACTGTCCGCCCAAACATTAGTACTAAAACGAGGTGGACACCAGAGCGTACTTGAATGTGCTTCAGTCGTTCATCACGTGTGCGATGCGATGAACTGTAGCAGTTTGACCTAGTTTAAAAAATAAGACACACGAATTCTGACCGTACTAGTTCTTGACATATCATAACTATGGTCTGTCTGGAGATAGGAAACCCACAACCACGGATTGCAACATGAAATGTCAATAGTAGCACATCACATAGTGTCACACGATGTTCTTGTCATATACAACCAGTAGACGTCGATTGTCACGTGTCACGTAACACGCGGTAGCTGGGCGGTAGAACTGCAGACTGTTGATCGAGTTGAAAGGTCCAAAGCCACGTAACACATGTTTCTAGAAAGCGACACCCCTCATCCCCCCTTTAATAATAATAAAGACAACTTCTAAACATGCTCAATGTATAACCTAAATTTATCCGCAATAGAATAATAGAAAATAAAAATAATTGAGATAAATTCAGTTTAGTACACACTATTAGTAGTACGGCCTTAACAAATTGTTTTAAATGAGACCAGAAATGTTCAAGTGAACCTATTAGGCGCAGACAAGACAGTCCACGACATTGTCCAAGCTGCCTAATTACAGGGCCTTATAACTGCATATTGGTGGACTGACTGTCAGCTCAGCTCGTCTTAGCAAGATAAGAAGTTGGTCACTATTTTATTTGCGCACGTTAGTTAACAATTAACGCATTAACACTTGAAACCCTTGCGGGTAGTATTTGTTCCGTCCTGATGCAAAAGTGTTTTCCAGTCAGTTCAGAGTGCGACATTTCGCCTTTTATTGCGTCGTCAGACCTCCGCCCCCGCGGACTTCCGGTTGTCTCGTTTTGTTTTCAGTGGTCAGCTTGTGGTCTTTGTTCCAATTAGCGAGTTTTGTCCGCCACACACTGAACGAGTGTCCGGCCGTACGCTAAGGCCGACCTTTCTGACCTCGCCTATTGTTCTCAAGTGGTCGTTGTGAGTCCACCCACCGAACTATTGATATTAAGAACTTTTGTATCGATTACCAAGATTACTGGAATCTTTGATGTTATCGCACCGCTGGGGTCGAATTCCCGAGTACCCAGATGACTTGGCAGGTATATATGTATATATGTATATGTAATTAATTGAATTACATTGTGTGATGTGTATGTGGACTTTCGCTACAGCGAGGGCTATGGTACAAATGTTTGATGTATTCCGTGTTACATATAAATAACTGAAAAAGAACTCATAGGTTCGGGCGGATCTTACGCATGAGGTGTTGCATTTAAAGGGATACCCCAGTTAGTGAGACATTCACAGCATTTATTTACATATGTATAACATACTGGTTGTGCCTAATAACTGTGCAGAAATATCGTTAATAAACAACTAGTTATAGTTTAATGGTACCAAAAACATGCTATCTTAGATTCAGGGCGCTGCCTTCTTGAGACTTATGCGCCAGTGACGTAAGCCAAATCGTTTACGGCACTGGCGCATTGTTGAAAAAGGCAAGGATTGGCGGAATCTTCGCTAATAATTGTGATTGTGACGTAAGCAATCTGCGACGTACCGGATACATCAAATACCATTGGACAGGCATAAGATGTTCGAACGTGCATGCGCCAGTGACGTAAGCGGTTTACGTCACTGGCGCATAAGTCTCAAGATGGCAGCGCCCTGAAACCAACATGGAGTGTTTGTGATGAATTATACTATATTTGATTGTTTATTAACGATCTTTGTGCACGATTACTATGTTCAACCAATATATTATACAGATGTAAGTAAATGGTGTGAATCTCTCACTGCCTGGAGTATCCCTTTGAACGAAAGTTCACATTGCAGGATTCGTTCTAGTGAGGTCGGTGTGTGGATGATGCATTGTTTTTGTTTAGTCGCATCGCATCGCATCGCATCGCATCGCATCGCATCGCATCGCATCGCATCGCATCGCATCGCATCGCATCGCATCGCATCGCATCGCATCGCATCGCATCGCATCGCATCGCATCGCATCGCATCGCATCGCATCGCATCGCATCGCATCGCATCGCATCGCATCGCATCGCATCGCATCGCATCGCATCGCATCGCATCGCATCGCATCGCATCGCATCGCATCGCATCGCATCGCATCGCATCGCATCGCATCGCATCGCATCGCATCGCATCGCATCGCATCGCATCGCATCGCATCGCATCGCATCGCATCGCATCGCATCGCATCGCATCGCATCGCATCGCATCGCATCGCATCGCATCGCATCGCATCGCATCGCATCGCATCGCATCGCATCGCATCGCATCGCATCGCATCGCATCGCATCGCATCGCATCGCGATTGTGTCATTGTTATTATTTGAGTGTTTTGTGTACAATAAAAAATTTCATTTGAGTCTAGTTGGCCAATGCTTTGAGGTGAAGACTGTCTACTACTCAATATTTGTGTCAACCAATAAGATTTAAGTTCATTGAGATCTCATAACATCTTAACATTCTAACCACGATATCTAGATATTAGTCCATTAATAGAACCCAGCCGAATGTTGGAAATAACGAGAACTGTCCACAATCGCAAATCTCATAAAAATGGCAATATTCGAGATGAACCTTTCCATAACGTGCGTAGGTTAACCTTTCATGTTCCACGGGTTGTGTTGGTGCAAGAACGGGAACGGACACCGAGAAGATGGGAAATGCATACATGGGATGGCTGAAGGAGTAGGAAAAGAAGACAGAAGAGTCGGTTAATTGATCTGGGAGGAATGGGAGATTGGGGTACGGGGTAGATGGTTGAGATAGGCAATATACAGAAGCAACGTCGGACGGGGGGACCCAAACGCCGATGCTCCGTTCCTGACGTCATCCGGACTTGGGGGACAAGGACTAGAGACAGAAGCCGCTATATATAGCTCGACAGACAGCGTCAACGGGATCCCGTCAAGACTGGAGCCATCTGGCAACACGGCTGCGCAATTATAAGCCAAGTCGTCGTTTAATTTCTACTTTTAGAAATGCACCGGTTTCTTAACCGATCACGAGCCTGAAGATTGGCATCCTTGCCAGAAGTGGCCGTTCGCTGTAAATAAAACATCACCGAGCCTCTGGTGTATAAAGAACGCGCCCCGTGGGATCTGATCATGTCCGTGTGTAACTCGCCTCTTCTCGTTGCTGTACATGTATCTGGCGAATCTATTCCCGGGGATTATCGTCTCACGCGTTGCTAGTAATGGCTGCTGCGAAGTTCATGGAAACACCCACCTTTCCCAATCCCGATTTATAAAAAGGCAAAGGCAAGTTCGTATACAGCGCAGTATCCAGTCCTCAGGACCGTTCAAAGCGCTTCACATTTTACTTCCCTGGCAGACCTGTTCACTCAGACACCATTTCGGCTTCTCCGGGAAGCATCCAGCTATAATGCTGCAATTAATGCGCGAAGGCTGCTCGTACACATATCCACCACTGTCTATAGCCAGATACTCATCTATAGGGAACTGGAGCAATGTACAGGGAAAAAACTTGCCCAAGGTTTTAACAGCGCAGCACAAGATTCGAAACCGGGGTCCCGTAGTCGAGAGTCCGAAGCTCTACTCCTGTGCCACTGCGCACTACCTGTCGGTATATTGCTGTTGTTTTAGTTCCCGATTTGGATTTTTTCGATGGTTATTTAATGGCCGCTGTCTTTGGACCGACATCAGTCACTCTATTGCGGTTATTCTTAATCGCTTCTGTCAGGCCAGAGCACAGCTCTCTAAATCTCCGCACTCGGTCGACGGGATATTAGCAAAGACAACTGTCTTTCGAATGTCGCTGACCGGCGGTTTATTGGGTATAATCCCGAGTCTGCCGTCGTTGACCGGAAGTGCTAAATTAGCGGACAGAACTGAAGGTTGCCGTCCAGTTTTGCGGGGGAATGCGGTGGCTTTCCAGAAAGACTTGCTAAATACACGGGACACACACGCTGGACGACACACGGCGAAAGGTACATACGTGGTCATTGCTGACTCTCGTCGTATTGAATAAATAAAATAAATAAAAGTAAGTTTTATGTTGAGCCGTGTCCTATCATCGGGATTGCTCAAAGTGTTTTACACTTTACCACTCTGGCAGACCTGTTCAATCGAAGGCCATCTCGCCTTCACTGGGAAGTATTCAGCCACGCTGCTATTAACTATTAGTATACAAATATTCACCACTATCTATAGCCAGGTATTCATTCGTACAGCTGAGTGAACCGCAGCAAAGTAGAGAGAAAACGTGCCGAATGTCTTACACGCTAGCACATGGTTCGAACCCGGGTCTTCTTCGGTGATAGTCCGATGCTCTAATCCAGAGCCCCTGTGCTACTTGAATGGTGAATATGGTGGGATTTAGGTCAGTTATGTGTGATGTTCTTTACAGCCATTAGTACAAACCAACATAATACGATGCAGGACAGAACGTAGATGTTGAATAAGGTTTTCTTTGAAAACAAGTGTATATGTCTTATACTGTGAGTTGTCATAGCGGGTGTTCTTCAAAAGTGTCCAAACATTAACGCCTGCCACAGACTATTTCCATTCGTAGAAATCGCCCACGCTCTATCGCAAATAGCCCAATCCCCTGCGGCCATGTCTTACTGTCAATCTTGATTATGCCGTAGAAAAACGGGGACTTAGACCCTGTTTTAGTTGTTGCGTCGACCTTTCTGGAGCCCTTTGCAACGATGCTGGTTTTGTTTGCGCTAGGGAATACTTGTCACACTTTTCCTCTAGGTCGCTTTCACTTCACCTCACGACAGTCCACAAGCCCTGTCCGTCATGCAACGCGACCTGATTTGAATACAAAGCGCTGCTGGATGCAGGAAATCTGACAAACGTTACGTCAGAGCTATTGGATAGGGAGCTGGTGCACTCTGGGATTGATGGAGGCGCCATTTTGAAAATTGACTGCGCCTCCCCCGATGGAACCAATTGCGTTCTATCTCGCTCCCAGATCTCGCACAATGTCGGACTTCTGGTTAATTTCGCCCATTTTTACCGAAAAACTACAGCATGAACAATCTTACAAATTTCACAAGAGTAAAGTTTAGTACAAATGTTGATTCTAGGACATGCTATATCGTTTTAGTAATGTAAAGTATTCGTATTTACCCGTTATCAACATTTCTTGCAAAAGACAAAACTTAACGCAGGTCTCGCACGTAATTTTGATTGTGACGTAAGCAAAGCGCGTCATCACCAGTTATCAGCCTATCAGTGGCAGAACTGTTCAGTGAATATCATCTATTTTATTCGCAAAACTCACCGAATGACGAACCCAACGTAAGGAAAACAAATTGGTTCCATCCGTGTGAGGGCGCTGTCAACATACAATATGGCTCGGGTCCAAAGGGACCATCTCTATGATCTAGTAGCTCTGGTCACATTCTTCCATCTCATGCTGATACGCACGGAGCTCACTGTTCGTCTTAGATCAAACGCACTTCACGTCCGAGTTTATGCACTCCACGGCTGGATTAATCACGTTACGGACGAAGCTCTCGGACAGATCCCTGCTGCCTGTTGAACGCGACCAGGTCCCGGCGTTTCGGTGGGGCGAAGGGCATTGACTCCCTGCTCACACGTCGACAATAATCCCCCATCGCCGAAATCAATGAACTGGCTCCTCGTGGAATGTTTCGCTAACCGTTTCGATGACGCGGATGTTAATTACTGCGTACGGAAAATTGGGCACGACCGGCGTAAGATATAATATTATACTCGGATATTTATTCCGTCATGGCAATATTAGTACGACTAACATGTATATTTTTCATCATAAAGCTAACATGGAGAGAGTGATGATAGCTTGACATATAGAAAATGAAAAACAGGAGACGAGAAAAACCAAAATTAAGATGGAGGGAAAGTGTAAATAGAGATCGCGGATGTGCAGGATTGAACAAGATTGCGAGAGGGCGACAGAACATTGGGAAGATGGAGAATTATCGTTACAAAGGCGGAGCTGATGGACTTTTGTGATACCAACACAATTTCTGCTTTGCGTAAAATCGCCAAACCATGTAAGCACGCAGACCTTTACGACAGTTTGTCATTAAAATCAATAAACAATGTTTAAGTGCTACGCATAACACATTTAGTATAGGTATAAATACTGACATATGCCTGCAGTGTACACTTTTGAAAATGGTACAATCTTTGTCTAGAAGTATTTCTTAGATGGGCATAGGCTTAGCAAACAATCAATAACTCTCGCCAGGCTCCAGGTGACAATAGTTGCGCGAAAACTAACTGTGACAAGGTAGCGTTTTATTTGTGTTCGCCAAAAACAAAGACACAAAGGACACAAGACGTTAATCTGCTTGCGATCAAATGTTCAGCGATTGGACGAATAGTCACTTTATGCATTGCCTTTATAGAAAACACCTGTGCATAGAATGAGGCGTTCGCCGTGACATGACATTTAACAAACGTTGACACGATTGGAAATGTTGCCACAGGAAACTGCCGAACGAATTCCACGCTTCGGCGGGCATCGGGTATGAACGCAGCGATCCGTGACGGACACTGTTGCACCACATAGACCATTAGACGTGTTAAGCACATTGCCACAATTACCAAATGAAACATCAATCGTGTTAGCACAGT
>OZ024866.1:28275104-28277604 GCA_964017155.1 Oasisia sp. SBJ-2009
ATATATATATATATATATATATATATAAATATATATATATATATGTATATATATATATATATATATATATATATATATATATATATATATATATATATAGACATATCATAATATATATTATATATATATAATATATATTATGATATGTCATATCACACACACACACACACATACACACACACACACACACACACACACACACACACACACACACACACATACACACACACACACACACACACACACACATATATATATATATATATGGTATGTATAATATATATATATATATATATATATATATATATGACCTGAAATACATATAAGTATTTCTTTTTAAATATATAACATAATTCATTTTTTGTCTGGTGCTAATTCTAAACTAAAAAAGCCCTCATGTTATGCTATTTATAATAGTTATGTTGGCAACATATATTTGAAGAGAGGCCTACCCCAATCACTGAACATTTGGGCGTAGAATTTGGAACCAACACTGCTTGCCTGATTCATAGAGTGACAATATGCAGAGCTTACAGGGGTGCGTGTAGGACTTCCAAATCCCACCTTTTGGCAAAGAAATTTGTCATCACTAAAATGAGATCGAATTACACAAAGTGCATAAATCCTTTGGTTCCGCCGTAGGCGATATAAAGATCCACCAGGCCGACCAGGCTGCAATCCAAGGGGTGACAGGGCAAACAATTTTGTTTAATCTATTATGTGCTTGATGGCTATATATCAATACAACGGTGCAAAATGACAGAGCCCGGCATAATGAATATTTACTGGACTTAGATCAAGTTGCGGGCTGCGGCCAACCAATTATAAGCAATTTATTTTATTATTAATTTTACTACTAGACCGATGTGGGGTTTTTAAGAGAGGGGAGTGATCAGTCTCGCTATATATGCCTATAAATTTGTTTTATGAACCAAAACCAAAAAAGTATGAGAACATTTCCTATGCTGACCCCCCTCAGGCCGTGGGGTGGTCAGCGTCCCCCTTGTCCTCCACTGATCGACGTCCATGCTGTGCCTGTGTAGAACTTCCCAATCCAACATTTTGGCAAAGAATTTTGTCATCACTCAAATGGGAATAGGTTACACAAAGTGCAGGTATCCGCCTCTTCTGTCGTAGGCGATAAGCATCAAGCAGGCGAAGGGGGAAAATGCAACACAAATTTCATCATTTAAAATGTGCTTGATGGCTATAGAGCCTATTAACAATATCAACACAAGGTTGCAAACTGATAGAGCCCGGCAGCTGCTTACATTTTCCGGTATTTATAAACTGTCCGAGTGGCCTTTCTGCGTATGCGCGACAAATTTAAAATCACCAGTATGCAGCGAAATAACAAAGCATTTTTGGTATAAATGCCACGGGATGTTCGATAACTCTCCTGTGATGACTTCTGTGAAGAGGTGTCTAAAATTTCGTTCAATACATTAAAATATTACGTTTGTTTAAATAACTATCACGGATTATGGATTATGGAGCAAAACATGCCTCAAAACGTGTTTGCCTTGTGTTAATTTGCGATAAATAACTTTGCTGAACTTCATATCGCGAGTTTATTATCTAGCTAGTCCTATGTAGCGGCTATTAAGAGAGAGGAGTGTTGAGTCAGGCTATATGCCTCGCAATTTTTCTGATCTGAAAAGTGGGGGGGACAATTCCTATGCTGTCCCCCCACCCTGAAAAGTGGGGGGGGGACGCGTCCCCCCCCCCGTCCCCCACCGATCGACGCCCGTGACTGACATCGACTGCTTACAGGAATATGTCGGTCTCAAGACGCAAGAGTTGACATTGGCAGACGGAGACAGGTGGACCTGGACACGAATGATTGAAGCCGGTAATGTCCGACCCAGGTGGCCGGCGAGTGAGACTGACTGTGTAATGATGGCGTAGACTCGTCAAATAATATTCGCGTTGCATGATGGTTGCCACGGGCATTACTGCGTCTGCGTCGACTTTGAGTTCCCTAGTTCACGACGCACGGGTCGTATCCCGGAAGTACTCGTCGCTCGTGCTCGCGCGTGGTTCCTGCGATTATTAAGTTACGTTTTACGTATTATGCGCACGTTATGTTTTCCGTTGCGGATAACTGATTTACCCCATAAAACGTGAGAATCTTGTAATAAGTTTTTATCCGCTGAAAGCCTTACGTCGTACGCGTGGTACAAGATACAAGCCGTTTATGGAGAAGATGTTGACCTTTCCGCATATAGGTCATATAGAAACGCCAGTACCGAAATCGAGTATTGACTAAACGCGTGTAACTAACCAATTGCGGAAAGATTTTCGGTGTATATCGGAGAACGAATCTTAACGAAGAGAGACCTGGAGTTGATATGAACGACAATCGTGTAATTCAATATCAACAGACAATGCGCTATTCTCATAACGTATTGCTGAAATGACGTTTCTCTTGTAACAAGCGCCACTTCAGCTACGGTCTGCCTGGGTCGACCCGCGCTTCGGTGTTAGGCTAATGGACAGC
>OZ024866.1:28282604-28290104 GCA_964017155.1 Oasisia sp. SBJ-2009
GATACATTGTCACTGGTGTGTCATAGAAATTAATTCCTCGGTAACACAGAAATGGATATTTTTATTTTGAATAAAATAATTTAATATTAACGACGGATTTTGTTTAATGATGAGTTTTCCGTAAGAGAGCTTTGTCTTAGTGAAACAGTCCCAACATGGTGTCTACACAGTCGTCAGCGTCATACTAAAGTTTCGCGAGTCGCAATGCCAAGTTCCAATGTTCTCTCGAAGTCTGGCGTTTGACGGCTCAACGACGGCCTCACTGTATGTCCTTTGACCTCTGATTGGGTTCACTAACCCACGTGTATTGTTCAGACCCCCAAGCAACCCGGGTTCAAATCCAATGCTTTTGTATCAATTCTTGTGTAAGTTCTTTCATTCTACATTACTCTAGTTCACATAGCTGCATGAACGAATACCTAGTTGTAGACAGTGGTAAAAACTTGTGGACGAGTGGTATTAGTGCACTAATTGCAGTATGTCTAAATACTTCCCAGAGAAGCCTAGGTGTTGTTGATTGAACAGGCCTGTCATGAGTATAAAACACTCTGAGCAGTTCTGAGGATTGGACATCGTGCTGTATGAGAACTTGTTACTGTTGTTCTCATATGTTCTATTATATCCGTAGGATCCCTAGATCATCCGTTTCCAAACAACTGTTTGTACCTAAAACTAAGTCCAATATTGGCAAACATACTTTCTCTGTAGCTACGCCAGCAAACTGGAATCAACTCCCTATTACAATTAAATCTTCTGAAACTATAGCTACCTTTCATTAAAAAAAACATATTTGCTTAAAATTGCTTTTCTACCATACATTTTCGTCGGTTCCATGCTCCAATGACGACTTTTCCATGTCCCCGTGTATGAGTAGCCAAATGATTTTGTTTGTTGCGGCTCAGAGCCGGAATTTTCAAGGACGCTATAGAAGTGTACAACTAGTAGTAGTAACATAAACTAATGTACATTGTAACGTGAAAAAAGACATTAACCACACATTAAGAAGACATCGTTCCGCGTCTAGTTCATCCGGTACCGATGTAATTCGTAGCCCTCTATCTACTAAAAGATTAAAGCCAATGATGTCCAATTGCAGGGTTCCAATGGCCAAAGAATTAACACTAATCAAGGGCTCATGATTAATTCAGTGATTAATTAACGAACAAGCGAGTACCGCTTGCCGGATGTAATTACCTAATTGGCAAATTGAGCAGCAAACAAATTGATTCGAGAAATCGAAGTTTCCGTTCACGCTCCGACGTTCTGGCCCCTCGGGGAAAATGGGCGATAATTGGGGCACATATCAAGTGAAAGACTAAACTGTACGGCAGCGGTCTGATGGAGTGTAATTGTTTTTTCTAATTTGTGGGGGTGTCGATTCAATACTAATTCAATGTAATAGCTGGCAATCAGCCCACACTAACTATGTGCTTAGCTCGTGATGTGTAGGTGGTTCTGAGCGTGTGCGTATACGCGTGAATGCGTATATGTGTGCGTGTGTATGCGTGCACATGTGTGCTTGCGTGCGTGCGCGAGTGTGGCTGTATGATTGTGTGAATGATTGTATTTTGTCTATTTTACACGTGTATGCGTACATGTGTGCACTCCGGAGCGTGTGCTTGCATACATGTGTGTGTGCGTGTGTGTGCGCGCGCGTGTGTATGTGTGTTGTGTGTGTATGTGTTTGTGTGTATGTGTGTGTGTGTGTGTGTGTGTGTGTGTGTGTGTGTGTGTGTGTGTGTGTGTGTGTGTATGCGTGTGTGTATGCGTGTGTGTATGCGCGTGCGTGCGTGTGTCCATGAGTAAACATTACATTGTGCGTACGTGCATGTTCACGTCGGAGCGCCTAACGATCACAACTAAACCTCTGACTATTCCTCTATTCAACTGACATCTATCACAACTCGCAGATCGTAATTGCCGCATCCACCTCGCGGCGAGTCCCGGCACTGCACGCAATCAGTCGCCGCTAGATGATACAATCTGTGCACGGCTGACATTTACGGCTCGTAATGTGTCTAATGGCGAATAACGATAATAGCCACCCGTCCGTCGTGATTCGCTATAACCATGATCACTGCGTCGAATCGTTGGCCACCTGGCGGTCGAATTGAGCGCCCCGTCGTAACGACGTCGTTAACTTGCACAGCGCGCTAGCGGCGTGTCACGTGACCGGCTCTAAACGTCGCACGCGCCGCTGGAACAACGATTGAGGAGTTTTTATCAAGTCCGTTATTGGCACGTAGGACGCTGGTGAGCCGTTGTAGCCGTTGGAGAGGTTGCGCTCCCTTTGAAATGGAACCAACGAGCATATTTCCCCGTGTCCTCAACGTGATTGGACCTCGACTATGGAATTCGCTGCCGATTCATATAAGTATAATGGGTCCGTGTATATGCCGTGTTTTCCTTTTTCCTTTTCAAATTTCAAAACGAAAAAGGAAAAGACGGTATATACACGGACCCTAATGGAACCCTATCAGTGTTCAAACAGACTTTAAAGACACATATGTTGAAAGCAGAATACTGCTGACATTTTACTTTCTTTGAGCCTTTACTGCTCACCTCATATTTTATTTATCTACACTTTATTGCATATATGTAAATATAATAATAATTTTTATTCTATAATCATACATAAAGCATAATGTTTAAATATATTTTATTCATTTTTTTAATGAAGTGATTAAATGATTTGACTGTTTTTATAACTGTTATATCAGATTTTTGTTTTATATTTATTGTGCTTATATATCTGCTACGTATGTTTACGTCACTAGTCTTGCAAAGCGCTTTATGCACTTGATTGGATATTGTGCTTTTATAAAATAAGCATTATTATTATCAGTATTATCTGACGGATTCTCCGATTCCGTTCCAGTAGGGCGCACTGTTATCCACAAATACAAAGTTTTAAAACTACATTCAATTAATATAATGAACCAGGTGGCCTGCTGTGAAGAATCTTTAGCAGTAGTTGACGGTTTTCCGGTTGACAAGATGGATTTAAAGCGTTAACACGTAACTGTTTTTCAATAATCTACACCTGTAAATCGTTTTGCCGTGGGAATGTTTCATGTCGCGTAGAATTTGTAGCATTTTAGCTTTGGCTAAATTAGTGCTGTGTTCGATCTATTGGCCAAACCTCAACAGCGACCGTTTTGTCTTGTGTTGATGTCCAGAGCTATCTATAGGTCTGTCTGTGTCGTCGCGTGTATGTTAATCCATCATGACGTCTTCAATGCAGTCTACTTTGTCTGACTAATGTCAGCCACAATATCCCCGACAATCCTTCAGTGACCCATCCCTGGACAATGTCCGGCACACGTCTCCGATATCCCAACTCACCCAGTTTCCTGTGTCCAGTTTGTTTCCCCACATGTCCAGTTATTCGCAGACGCCTGTGCTTGGACCACTGACATGTAGCCCCCTACCGGAAATCAATAGAATTACGGAGAAACCGCGCAAGGTTGCTCTCACATTCAAAGGAGTTTAGCTGAGTGCGGCTACATTGTTATATTATAAACGGATTGGAAAATACTGAACAAGTTTGCCTTGTGTTTTAAATGAACTGCAGTCATGGACTTAGGCCTAGAACAGAGCGCGCGCACACCTTGCCTTATAAGGACATATCACGCCGCACTGCTACCTAGCGACGTTATCACGCTGCGCACTAATCCACTAATCCACTAAAGACGAAGGCGTCGTATCGGCCTTTGTGTCCACTCAAGTAGTATACAAACTAATCCAACGTAATCGCCGTTTTAATGCGGTTCCATAATATTATCACCGCGACAAGGCGTCGACAATTTTCACGTTCCGTTGAACTTTATTGCGTTATCGATTCGAAGCGGATACGGCGAATGGAGCGATTTACCGGTCATTACGGCCTGAAACTTTGCCATTTTCGTTGCCATTGATCCTGTAGGTGGGACGATAATGTCAGAAATATTGGCGGGAACGTAATGGAAACGGCCCGTCCGACTTCATCTATTGTATCCAGGTTATTTTTACATTCTGAGACGTAAACCCATATTTTAGAGCCAATCCGTGTGCGCTGTCTCGTGCTGAGCGAATTGTCTGAAACGATGCATTGACCACGGTTGCGTGGCCGAGTGATTGACACGCTAAATCCAGCCAATATATCAGAAGAAACATGGGCTTCGGTAATATCTATAATATTTTCTTTCCTTGACTCGCTAAGTTGGCATGTGGTCGTCGTCGTGACTATATGAGGCACGTGAGTGGTCTGGTTGTTAAATGTTGTTATGATGACGGGTATTAGCGTTACTGGAATCCAATTTGTGGTCGTAATCGTAATGTTGTTGTTCTCAGTTTCCGTGAAGATATCTGTTTATAAAATGTACACGTCGTACAATACAAGGTCTAAAGTGTGTGTGTGTGTGTGTGTGTGTGTGTGTGCGTGCGTGCGTGCGTGCGTGCGTGCGTGCGTGCGTGCGTGCGTGCGTGCGTGCGTGTGAGTGTGTGTGTGTGTTGAGTTGTATGTGCGCGATTGCATTTTATAGCAAATGACCAGCAGAAATTCACATACAAACGATTCACGCCGGATAAAGACGTCTTTACGTCACTCCCGTCCCCGCCATCGGTGTCTCTTTAAGTACACACGGAAACTAAACCATAGCACGTCATTTATGACGTCCTTGACATTACGCACAGGTCAACGTGACCTTTACATGAAACACAAGACAGCAGTACGCTTAACATTGCAGAAACCACCTGCGCCGACCCATTGACACGCCCAGCCGGTTAAACGTTATGTGTTAAAGTTGCGCGCCACCAAAACGCCGCCATTTTAACTCCTCTTTTTCGGTCCGCCGAAACCGTGTCACGGGACTGGAAGACGGCACCCCCGAGACGTACCCTGGCGGCGCAGTTGGCGCTGCCCATTCTGGGCGCGAGAAAAAGCCAGCTGCGCCAAGTTCCTAGCGGGATAGACGCACCCCACGGGATAGGGAATGGGAATTACTCCAATCCCAGGGAAGCGCCGGGTTTCTGGGTTGAATTATCGAAGAGCATTGGCACCAAAATGGCTGCGTATCGGCGTATATCCAATTAATCAGACACGTGTGTAAGTGAGCGTGGGACATGCCAACATTAGTAAATGCAAGAAGAGAGAACTATCGTCAACGTAGCGGCGCAGGTTTGACATCCTTCTGCTTTGATAGATATTTCAATTGTGTCAATTACTGTTTTACCGTGATGGCCAAAACTGGTGTGTTTTTGGAAAGATTCCTCGCTGTGTATCACAGTTATTTAGAATAAGAGTGTGACATTTTCTTTAGGAACAATTAAACGTTGTTTGGTATTAAGTGAATGCGGTACGGTTAAGAATAGCATATGTAGAGCGTAGAAAGTACCTCACATCGGCAGCCAACGAAACAGGCTGGAATAGTTCTCATTGTCGCGAATTGCGATTGTTTATCATCAAAATAGCAATCTATGCTAACAGTCTGACATAGAAAAAACAATGGAGATTGTTTTACGAGAAAAAACCAATGGAGATTGTCTTACGAGAAAAAACCAATGGAGATTGTCTTACGAAGAATACACTAACTTCCACAACGATAACGTTTGCATGGTTACGCAACGACACTGTTGGATAAGTCCTCTTGTTCACGCAAGTTCCCGTGTAGCCATCCATTGCTTAAAAACACAATTACATCCCCATTGCTATAGCTACTGCTCCAACATTATCCATGGGAGCCAGTACGTTGTTTGTGTAACACAAACATCGACCTCCATATAGTATTCATAGGTGTTGTGGGCGTTTCGCCGATTAGTTTTTTAATTATAAATGTATTAAGCGGCTACACGGGTAAACAATACGAATCGATTGATTCATTCTGGCCGGCTTGCCTGCGTCGGTTGCCAAACCAATTTTTGCGTGTGTGTGTCGTCGGGTAATTGATATCAAAACGCTTGTTTTACGATATTGCTTGGCGCGCGCCATGTCTTCAAAACAGCGGCATAGCATTTGGCGTTGGCTGGGCTAGGGCGGACGGCGCACCTACCTACATTTGAGTGTAGTGGTACTATTAGATCATAGGGCATGGTCAATGTTCAATGTGATTTCAATTACCCGTGTTTTAAGGAAATATTGACTGCACAGTGCTGGCATTTGTAGCTCTGCCCCGTTGGGTAACGCCCTTCCTGGGAATTATCTGGCCTCGCTCGCTATTTGGGAATTTTAAATTAGGGTTAAATTCTAAATTTGGTTCGGCGTCGCTAAAACATATTTTATTTGGGCTTACAGGACATTACAATAAACGGTAAGTTCTCGTATAATGCAGTATCCTGTACATAGGACTGCTCAAAGCAATATACACTTTACTTCCCTGGCAGACATGTTCAGTCAGACACCACCTCAACTTCTCTGGGAAGCATCCAGCCATATGCTACAATTAATGCGCAAAGGCTGCTCGTACACATTTCCACCACTGTCTACAACCAGGTATTCATTTATACAGCTGAGTGAACTGGAGCAATGTAGAGTGAACTAACTTTCCAAAGGTTTTAACACCGCAGCACAGGATTCGAACCCGGGTTCTCTTAGTCAAGAGTCCGAAGCTTTATCCCTGAGCCATCGCGGTCTACAAATACCGCAGTGAGCCTTGGCACAGCCCCAATTGTTTCACAATTTTGGTCGTTTAACACCAATTAGGATATAATTGGTTGTCTGCATCCAAGTCGTCACACACCTATCTATAGCGATAACCTGTCTAAAACGCACGTTTTTGAAAGTGTCTAATGATTAGAGTCCCCTCAATGTGTACTACGTGTTCATAGCGGCATTGTTTGGTCAAAGTGGACATTTTGCGCAGTCCAGACGATGTCCACTACAGACATGTTTTACAGATGTGACTAGATGTAACTTAAGATGATCTCCTGGTGGCGTACATAAAAACTATCTGGCGGCAGCCTACGGTGATCTAATCACTTAACAAAACATGGCTGTCCCATTTTGAACATTTGTCACGTAGCACGAACTCTGGGCGCCGGGGCCGCTTTGTCCCAGGGCACAGATTTCGGGTCACCGAGAGCGGGAGTCGCATCCCGGCATATCCCCGGGGCATGTCCGCGTTTTTATTTCGACGCTTTGTCACCAAAACATACTCCGCGGGGATCCGGTATCCTTTTGTGCAGAAACAAGCGCAGTCGTCTAGGGGGAACATTTGTCAGTTGCGCTGCGGTTGGTTGTTGTAGGTTTATTTCAAAACGAGGTCGTTTTGATTCTGCTGGGTACTTCGTGTTATCTGCGATAATATCACAATACGTCATTTCCGTTCTGACAGCAGTGTGAATTAGATGACCATAGGGACGAGATTCATATCGTCCTTTCGATAACGTGGCTAGTTTAAAATGAGATTATTACGAATATAACAATCCATACAATGATCACGTTTAATGTTGAACTTGTGACGTCATTCTGTGACGGCGAACGTCACTCAAACGTCACTCAGACGTCACGGACGTTAACTGGAC
>OZ024866.1:28300104-28317604 GCA_964017155.1 Oasisia sp. SBJ-2009
CCGCAAACTGATACATCAAAGGAGGTTATGAAAACTTAATGACACTGAATGGCGCGCGACGTTATAGCGGTTTCCGGGATCCCACGCCCGAAGTCCAACCGTCAACACCCGGCCTTGCTTCGTCGGGCGGATGGCGAGATTAGGCTGTTAGAAACACCACCAATTAGCTTCATCGGAGAGGACCCATTTTCTGCGTGGGAAGTGATTCATCGTCTCATCAGCCCTGTCCGTAATGTTCAGAGTCGGACCATCAGACGGTGTCAAAGGTCAAGGTTTTGACGTGACACGCAGCAATGAGTCTGTAGTGGAGGCCAGTTACCTGCCCGAAATGGTCGCAGAACTACTACGAACATACGTAAATTACGTCGTCTTTGTTTTGAAGCTAATTAGGTCAGCTCACTTGCTTGTGACGTTGATTTAAATGGCTACCTCCGTGTGACCCTTTTCACCGTTTTGCCAACGGGAATTGTTTCTAAAGAGGTTCAAAACAAGCCCATTTAATTTGACCTCCCATTTTTATGATGTCCTATAGAGTTACATGTAGTCGAACTATTAAGATGCAAATAGAGCCATGTAATAAATTAGTACATGTATACCATCCAATAACCAAATGTACATAGCTTTATATTACTTATGCACTCGACGTTATTTTTAAAGTACGTTTGCAAGATATTTATATGTAAAACATGAGCAAAAAGCCTATATCTAGTCAAAGTTATTTTTCCAGTATCCTTGGACCACCTTTGATACAGTTAGCGGTCATCCCTGTAATGGCTAGCACTGACCACTCGGGCACGGCTCGACCACCGGTGCATTATCGCCTTGTCCAAAGAGCGTAGTAAATGACATCTTCTCCGTCATCATACGGAGCCTGAGTGGACCTGACGTCGTAAATGTAATGAAGTTTGTTTCGCGATGTTAGAAAGCGTATGTACTTATAACGCAGAGGTCTCCACGGAGTGGGTATGTCACGGGACCCTCTCATGTTTATATAAGATTTGTTTTATGTAAGATTAGTTAATAATTTAATACATTTAACATGTTGGATGTACATAGTTTAAATAGATTATGGCATATATATGGCGTTAAGGATTTCATTACAATTTCCAATACCTAAATGAGAATGGTGGCATTATCACCGTTTCTTCAAATAAACACCGTCTTTCATTTGTCCTTAGTTCCGGATTTTTACGAAATGTCTCTTTACGAAAAGTATTTATTTCCTACAAGACATTGTCTAAAAACAAAATGTGTTGCAGGCGAGGCAGACATTTGTTTACCGTCTCAAATGGTGCCACGTCACAGCGATTATTGTAATCAATCTTTGGGGAATCGGCGAGTAAATTTGAAACTATGGTTTGTATTCCTTGATCTATATACCCTATGGTAGACACGCTATAAAACATGTGTTTAGATCACCAGCCATAGTAAATTCATATACGCAGTGGGATCAACATTTCGTGGATTTGCGATTCGACACGCCAAAACAAGCTTAATTTACCTAACATAATTTCACCGATGAAACGACTGTATTCGTAACAACTGCCCTGATTGGCTAATGTAACAGCTGTGCGCAAATGAATTCCATCTTTCCCGGCTGAATCCACCGGGGTGATAACATCGTCACAACAGCTTTACGTGAATTGGATAGACAGCCAAACGACTATGCATATAAACCTAATTCCATGTCAAAGGTTCCTTGAAAAGGGAATTAAATATTCATGAGTATGCGCAAACTTTATGACAACGGAGAATTCCCACCCGAATGATCAGGATCCATCTTTATTGCCTTTACAAAGAAAACAGACATGGCTGAAAACGAGCTACAATGTACAAAGACATACGGGTCAATTTACTAAGCTTTTATTTATCATTCTCATTGACATGGTGATACATAAAATGAAACGGTAATTCGCGAAAGAAAAATGCGGGTTCATTTTTGGAATGTAACGGGTCGCGTGAGGCTGGGATCTAACCAAACGACATGCGGAATAGCACATCTGTCAATGCAGAGACAACACTTCTGGGAATTTCCTTCCAATTTCTGTGCTGATACAACACGCATTGCTACATTGAACGATTACATTGTCTGTGTCCGAAACAGCGTGGATAAAACGCATCAACCTGTGTATACATGGAACGACTTGTGTTCATTTCCACTGATCATTATATTCATCATTCCACTGAACCTTATATACGTGCCTTTACCGTTTTGCGAAATCCTAGCTTAATGCAATATTACATCCAGAGAATACGGATTGAAAGGGCAATGTAAACGTAGAACACCCGTTTGTATAAGTTTGAATGGTTACACGAAGGTAATATTCGACATTTTGAACATTACTGGGAAACGTCTCAGCAATAGGAGCACATTTTCTTTGGATGCGAGCACCTGCAATTAAATTAAAAAACTATTGTGATGTAATATTTCAAGAAATAACATTTGGGGTCCGATGAAGGTGTACACACACACGCACGCACGCACGCACGCACGCACGCACGCACACACGCGCACACACACACACACACACACTCACACACACACTCACACACACACTCACACACACACACACACACACACACACACACACACACACACAGACTCACACACACAGACATACACGCACGCACACGCGCACGCGCACGCACACGCACACGCACACGCACACGCACACGCACACGCACACGCACACGCACACGCACAAACACACACACACACACACACACACACACACACACACGACACTGTGGTGATCGCTGAGAAAAGACCGACACTGAATATAACACAATAATCAGGGAAATGGTAAACTGACGAATCTGTAATGGCCATCTCAAAAATACATCTAACATAACATGGAATATTCGACCTGCAACTGTTCCTAAACAAGGTAAACGCATAGCTGACTGATCATGAATACATTTGTATGTCCGTTGCAGTTGTGCGATCAAGAAATGTTAGCCAACAGGTGTATATTATCACAACTTTATAAACAAATCATGCTATAACACTCAAACTTTGAGAATGATTATGAATTACGAGGAATTACTAATAACAAAAACAAACCACAGATGCAACATAAAGCAACATTAATGTGCTTTTTGATCAGTCTGTTTAAAGATGATGATCGTTTGCAGTACCAGTAAAAACAGGCATCATGTCTAGGCCACGTGGCTAGAAGTGGAAAACTAGTCAAATTACTGAGTGTCACAAGCACCGCAGAGGTCAACTCGCCACCGATTTTAATTCGCAAACAAATCCAATCACCCGAACGACGTCGCTCGCGCGGGGACTGCCGGGAAGTTGTCAACTACGTCACTCTCATTAGGCGGCATGTCACCCCCGCCAGACCGGGGTTGGCAGACGACACCTCCACTCCGGCCCGGGGTTGACAGGCGCGCCCGGGGAGATCCGCTAATGCCCTTTACACCTGTCGTTGGTTATTGATGGCTGGATTTCTGGCGCGCGACGTCTGATTTCCCAGTAGGCGGACGGAGCACGGCCGGTCACAGGTGCAAATGTCGTCTGCCGGTTGTGAGGGGCCGCGAAGCCGGGCCGACTAATGCCTCGTAATTGGATTGAACGATATCAGGTTCGGCTTGATCGACGCGGGATAGCGTCCGGACCGTTGTAACGGGGACAAAATACCGAGTATGGCCGGCGCGGTCTGCTGCCCGTGGGCGGACAGTCGCTCGGACTGTCTTGTAAACAACCCCCGCTAATGGGGGTCGCCCCCTGCGCCACACCGCAATGTGTTGTTAAGCGAGCGAGCGATTTATGTTGCGTGGCTTAATACTTCCCACACACCCCGAGTAGGCGTTTTTAATGACCGTATTTTCGGCGGACTGTTCCAGTTCTTTGATAGGTTTTTCGCCGGTTTCTGCGACCGCATACAAGTCTCTTTTAAACAGTCTCCCTCGCTGTCTCGCTTCGTCATCGCTCGAGACGTTCGGTCGGATAATCCACTAAAAGCCGCAGAACACAATTCCACCCGGTTGCTCGCTAATGCGACGACGCCGCAGAACAACAGATAATGACGAAACCACTGCGCACGTTTGGGCCAACGAATATCATAATCGAATCCCCCTGGCGTTGGCGCGCGTCTAATGGACGGATAAAAGCCTTGCTCTCCCGGCGTTCCTTCGAGACTGAGCGGTCTCGGGACAGGTCTCGTCTGTTCACTCTCGCTGTCCTACTTCGTCGTTTCTATTTTTAAAAAGTCAAGGTCTGATCCCGTTTTATATTTAAATATATTTAAAATAGCATGTATGAAGTGTTTCTTCTTAGTATCATTTCTAGGTCACCTGACTGGAAGTGAAAAATTAGGAACATTAGTTGTGTTTTAACGGACGTCATTTTGTTTAGATTTGTAGTTTGAATATTTCAACTCCAATGTCATGTCTTTTAGTATCGCGGGTTGAAATGTAAACAGACTTATATACAGACAAATATTTAGTTTGACTATAACTGTACAAATTGAAATAATTAACATGAATTTGATGGCCAAGGACATGTTTATAATTAGTTATATTAAAACAGATGATAAAGTGTATTAATACAAAGTGTTTAAGTGTTTACCTAAAACACTCTATGCAATATCATATTATTTTATACGACAAACTTAAATAAATCAACACTATCCTCAAAATTTATCAACATGAAATTGATTAATCCCCTATAACAATACAATATATAATTATGACGAGTTTAAAGCATGTAGACAAGTAAACAGTTGGCTTAACGAGGTTTCAGTTGTAATATACGTGTAGCCAATCTTCTGATCTATTTGTCATTATATTATATTTACGTTGCTAACATTGGGTTATCTATGATAGTAAATTTATATATAACAATGAATTTTCCATAATTCTAGTCTAACTATTCGTTAATTAAAGTTGCCTTATGTGGTCAATCTCTATCAGTATTTGAACTGTCATTCGATTTGTTAAATAACTTTTATAGTTTGATGATCTTCTCTTCACGTATCTTCCGCTAAAGCGGTTGTAGAGCATAGCTAACAGAACATAAAGATAGTATTAATATGGCCATATTTGACAGTGTAGAGAATTGCCGTCTGCACAGTTTCATAATAACACTCCTGAAACCGAATGCTATGAGTCAATCGCCATGCAATCATTATAATTAGTGCAGGCAGCCGAAAATATCCAATATCAAATGACTCAACATTATATTGAAAGAGCGATCAACGGTTGTCGCAAAACAAAGACTTGTCATCAAGGGAGAACGACCCAGACAGTTCCTTGATGTATGACACATCAACAACTTGTAATTCTACGAAACACTCTCTTAACAAAATTAATCTTTGTCCAAATTAATTCTTACGGGAATTGGTTTAGCAAAATGTACTTCTTTGACGACAAAACAATACCGTTAATTACCATGGGTTTGTTCGCGAATGACTTTATTTACGTAAAGAAGACATCTTTGTCAACATCATAATGTTCAATACGACAAGATAATTAATCATTATAGCTATGTACCGTGTTTCATGTGTGACGGACATACAAAATTAAGGGCGAAGCAAAGACTGCGGTTGAAGAGAGAGATTGTCAGGCCAATATGCAGAAGACCGAACCGTTGGCATATGCAATATTATTAAGTGTACGCATCATATAATTTCCATTACTGTAAGTTTGTTTATCACCGACGCACTGTGCATTGGGTACAGTTGGTACATGTATAAGTTCGACCAAGTTCAAAAAACGTTTGTACCTGTACGCTTGGTGCATTGGGGCTCTTCATATGATTGATCACCAAGCCTACTGTGTACTCAGCTCCAGCCTGTGTCCTTTCTCGTGTAAGTGTAAGTAAATAACAATTACGGAGCCGCGCTAAATGCACTCCAAGATGCAGCTAATGAGTTTGGACGTGCAGTTGTCTCTTGCGTATGACGCGTGTGTAATTATTATGTATTACATCAACGTGAAATTGCATTATTGGTGCAATGACGTTCTAGTCGGTCACGCCGTGCTTTAGGGAGTCAAACGAGGGCTTTAACTGTCTCTCGCATGAATTCCGCTATAGAAATATATATAGTGATGAGGAACTCAAGGAACCTCTCGGTCATGTCGCGAAGATTCATCACCCTTAAATGGCGCCGAATGCTTCGCGAAGGCCAGTTATCTTGGGCCGCCAGTCGTTTCTGTGCCGTGTCGTTCTGACCAGATCTTCATATTTCATGTTCTTCTGTCATGTCTTGAGATGTGTGTCTTCTGTCATGTCTTGAGATGTGTGTCTTCTGTCATCCTTGGAGATGTGTGTCCAAGCGGTGCCTAGACTTCCTTTGCTCACCCGCCGAGAGACAATGACACTGCAAATGCAGTTTACGTCACCCGGTGCATATCGATCTGACGCAATTTTGTAATGCGCTTCAATCGAAATTGTACATACGATCGAAACTACGATGTCATTTTTTTGGTCATCTCGTCCTCGGTTCTTCCCCGCTTCGTCTTGGCGGTACCATTCCAGAACATTTCTCGTGTAACAGGACGTTTCTCTCTAGATGGTACGACCATTCCAATGTCGTATCCATATTTTGAAATCTTCCTCGATGCAACGTTGATCTGCGTCCCTCGTGAGCTGTCTGCCTATGATATTAATTATATTAACTATACTATAAAATATGAATTATTTAGTTTTTCTATTGTGGTGGGGTGGTTATGCTAAGACTATCTCATCCAGTTGTTGTTTTAGTGAGAAATACGTTGCCTATCAATCTAACACCGTGGAAGAACCAGTACGGAGTGGCAGACGCTTCATGTTTATCTGGGATAACATTTTCACTAGTATAATTCCGACCTAAAATGGTATTATCTGCCTATATTTGATAAGGTGGCTAGTACTTACAACTATGGCCAGATGGTCATCGCCACGTGAAAGATCGATGATGTTTTCTTCCGGAATAGGACAGCTCAGAAACAAAACACTATCATCAGGTGCGTCTTCGCCGGACCGCCATTTTATGATGAAACATAAATACAAACATTAGTAACATTTCCGTCTACTACAAATTATGTTACTTGATTGCGCAGAAAGCTGAGACAACAATTTCGCTGGACATTACAGTTGTTTATCCTTCTATCGACTGCCTGACTATTCGTACAACGGAAACGAGCTATGTTCATGGAACATCACGTGCCCGGATGTGGCCTAGATACGTCTTAGCAAAGCACGTGATTGGTTGACGTTTATCAGGAGTGAAATTCAATAACACATTTGTTCGCGTGGATACAGCTACTTGATATGATTACAATACTGCTGCAATACTAGTATTGCAACATCGTTACGAGGACTCCCACAATCCTCTGCGCCCGTAGCTGTCGTCTGCTCTCGCGCCTTCTTGTGTCGTAGCAGACGAGTCAGCCGGGGCTATTCAGGTCATGTATCAAGACCACTCGACGACTAATCCATTTCTGACTTCTGTCACTCGGCGCAGTCTTTCCGCCAGCGGGAATAGGTAATTACGTCTATGATCGTTCGACTGAGAAAATGTGCAGTTTGGCGCAATCAGCTGGCCGCGCAGACCGGAAGTGAGGCTACTTCTGGCCGGCGCTTTACAACAGTGTGGGCGCTTGACCGTCTGCATCTGGCAACGAATTTGTCTGGACAATTTCAGATATGTCCTTCATAACCGAAGGACTCCCCAAAGCAACTCTGAAGTGCGCAGATATCGTCGTCAGTGTCAAGTGAATTATGGGTATTGTGCTGGAGACGTAGGCTGCAGTGTGGTCGAAAACGATTGCGAATTTGCGTTAACCTAACAGTAACAGGAATGGAAGTAGAGAAAACGTCGAAAAATATCGTGGTTGTTATTTATTTTTTAATAATCATACATAAATACTACAAGAATAGTTTCTTTCTTGTGATAACTTCTTCACATGTGATACACTAAAAGTACAAATTATTAATGTAAGTTTCGTAATTAAAGAAATTGTATAGTTCTGCATTGCTCTGTCACAAATACACATTACTGGTAGATGTTTATTTGCTTGGACTAGTGTTTATTTTTAAACTGCACAGTAATTATATCAATTTTTAAAGTGATGCTCAGCAAATCAAATTAACGATTGTAAATGGATAAATAAATGAAATATATGACGTATGTAAATTAATTAATAACTGTTGCAATTAGCAGTTGTAAATGTGAGTAAAATAGTGTACGTCTAAAAACACTAGTAATGTATATGTTTACTAAAAGTAAGTTTTTTTTACTTTTAATATGTGGGACACAAAATACCAAGAAGTCGTTGCCCTGAGATTCCAAGCAGATTGCCGTTGTTAACATTTCTTTCCGACAGTGAAATAAAAACGCTATTACAAACGGAAGTCTTGAATTTCGCAATTTCAGCGGTAGCTGGTACTGCTGTCCACCTGCGCTGTAGAAACAGCAGGTGGGCAAGACGGCATTCATTCGACATAAGCAGCACCGGCTGAAAGGCGACTGCCTCGGCGGCGTGCTAGGAGTCTGTATGTCGAGCGTGGACAAAGGAGACGGATGCCTGCTTTGGCCCGCGTTCATCTCTTGGCAAAATGAACCTCAGCGGATTTGCAAGCTGCGTCTGTCGTGCGGGTCAGACGCAAATTGAACGATTTCCCGGCAGCTGTTTGGCCGCTAAGCTCCCGGCCGCGTCTTGGATGCCCTTGTCCGTCGCCTGCTTAGTGAAGTCGACCATGCGCTGCGCTGTTTGCCTTCCACAATCGCATCAGCACGCTAGGCTGATTCCGACGGTTGATATCACGAACCGAAGGCTCTAGCTCTCGCGCTCCACGGACAGGGAGTCTTCGCGTCGAGAGACCGAGCGTGCTGCCATCGTATGGGTCGCAGTCTTTGTCACAGACACAACGCATGGTACTGCTGTCCGAATGCATGCCAGTTGTAGCGGCTCACATTGGCAAGGCGAACATTATGCAGTGTCAAAATATGTTAAATAAATTGTGTTTGTTATTTAGAGAGTGTTTTTTGTAGTAACAAAATGTTCTGCTTCCTCTTATTTGTCTACTTCCTCCTCCCCCTCTTCCTCCTTCTCTGAATCGTGACGAAGTTGGCTTCATTACTTAGTTTGTGTCACTCTGTCGACGAATCGTCTCCATCGATTACGATCTGTTGTCGTTCCCTGTTGTCGTTCCGATGTCTCACATAACTAACATCACATCGCCAGCTTAACTTCGGTGGTCGTTTTTTTCAGTTTTCCACGGGAATTTGTTTCCACCAAATATGTCTTTGCATGAACAATAATTGTTTCATATAGAAAATTATACTCAAGAGTGTGTAGAGGACTATCATTCCTATCCTGGCCGCGACCACCAGGTTCTGTGTTTGCTCTTAATGGCGGTGTACTGAAACTCCTCAGAATTTTGAATATTGCTCGTATCATTTTATGTGCACGCACATGCTCGAGCAATGGGTTCTTGGAGTATATTACTTTCAATTTTTTAAACAAAGGCATCCTTTGCCACTTGAATAATGAGTATGTATGTGTGTGTGTGTGTGTGTGTGTGTGTGTGTGTGTGTGTGTGTGTGCGTGCGTGCGTGCGTGCGTGCTTGCTTGCGTGCGTGCGTGCGTGCTTGCGGGCGTGCGTGCGGGCGTGCGTGCGTGACGTTTTTTGTATATGTGCGTGCGTGCGTGCTTGCGTGCGTGCGTGCGTGCGTGCGTGCGTGCGTGCGTGCGTGCGTGCGTGCGTGCGTGCGTGCCCATCATTACCCAAATAGACGTTCCTCGTTGTCGCTATTCGCTCGGTTCCCTCCACACTCCACCTGTAGTCCGAGCGAGCACTGTGAGCGTGCATGGGTCGCACCGACGGTCAACGAGACCTGCATAGAAATAGCGCCATCAACACCTCACACTAACGCTGTTATCATCGCAAAATGCCCATTATCAGTGACGCGATTACGCGACCGCCAACAGTGATTTGGACATTCTACGATGACGTGCAGTGAAATTAGACATACATGGAACGTTGTGCTTAGTGTTAATAATGGTCTCTACTTGCAAGGTTCGCTAAAACGGAATAGAAGACATATCTTATTCAGTACGTTTCCCAGTATTGTTTCTCATGCTTGTTTCGGTCCACAGTACATTTGCCACTTATCCTAATAATCGATACCTACATGATTTTTTTGTTACATTGTGGCTACATTATTGTGTATCATGCCCATGTTTCATGGTAGTAGGTGGGGTAGTTTGTATTAGAAAACGCTAATGCAATGAAAATGTGGCTGCATAATCCGGGTGGCCGTTGACAATGGCAACGTATACATATATATATATATATATATATATATATATATATATATATATATATATATATATATATATATATATATTATATATATATATATATATTATACATATATATATTATATATATATATATATATGTGTGTGTGTGTATATATATATATATATATATATATATATATATATATTATACATATATATATATATATTATATATATATATATATATATATATATATATATATATAATATATATTATATAGTATGTAATATGTAATATGTAATATGTAATATATAATATATACTATGTAGTATGTAGTATGTAATATGTAATATGTAATATGTAATATGTAATATGTAATATGTAATATGTAATATGTAATATGTAATATGTAATATATAATATAATATAATATAATATAATATAATATAATATAATATAATATAATATAATATAATATAATATAATATAATATAATATAATATAATATAATATAATATATAATATATAATATATAATATATAATATATAATATATAATATATAATATATAATATATAAAATAACTTAAAACTGTTTACGTCGTCGATGAGTGGTTGCTCTGACGATGTTACATATCTGGCGCCGGCTGCGTGGTCGCATGAGCTCTTTCATGTTGTGACGCGGTTATGTCCGCGTGGAGATGACCCCGGGCCGTTGTCTGCGAAGTCCATTAGACCGACCACAGGACCTGCGTCGTTGTCTGCCGATTTGACAGACTAGACGACATATCTAATTATGTTATGATGTCTTCAATAAAAAACATCTTCTAAACGATAATAGTCTGGTGATTGCCTGTACGCCGGGGTCTAGCTGAATGCTTTGGTCGGCCTGCCTGTGTTATGCGTGAGTTTATGCTGTACGTGCCACGGATAGTAGCCGGATGAAAACCGGGTGAAACAAATTTATTTTATATACTTAATAAAAAAAAATTACCCATTTTAGTGCTGCATATTGATCATCAGGTCTACTGGCATTTTAATGTGTGACTGGAGGCAACCTTACATTTATAATGTAACGTTTAAAACGGACAATAAAGTCTTTTGAATCTTTGAATCTTAAAAACCGCAACAACAGCGCGCGCAGCGGACAATCGAGAACCACAAATAATAAAAGGGAGCATAAATTGTTGCATATTGGGAAACGTTGAAGTGCCGACCGTCGCTACGTACAAGTTTCAATAGTCGTAATAGTTAAGCCTTTCATCGTTGAGTGCTCTCCTGGTGCAATCTGCGATATTGCGTGTTTTGTCGAGTGGCCTATGTCTGCTAATTGACTCTAACGTCACTCTGCCACCTCCGGCAGTAGAGGTCGCTTTACTCAGATGCCTGTTGACATGCATTAATGTCAAAATCGACTTGACATATCCACTCACAGTCATTCGTCGATGGGGCTGGTTTGTTTGTGCCAGAGCACTGTAAACATATATTAATTATGTAATAATATTTTATAGTTATCTTCTATCGCTCATAAATCCTTGGAAATCAAGCTCAAAAGCTCAGAAACATTTCTCTAAAGGGTGGATGCCAGCACCTCTGCCCAGAATTGGCAGAGCAGTAATTTGTAATGGGAAGTCTGAACTCTGATGTCTAGAACGTGGGAAAGATTTAGTTAGTCCACTAGAGGTTACACGTTTACCCCCTGTGTGGGATCTTTTACTGCTCCTGGCATAGACACCAGATAGAAGGGACCACCAACTTTTAGTGTCTCTTCCGAAAGACACAGACAAATATGGGGTGAACGAAAATGCCTACGTTTCGAAACGGTGGTAGGTGGGATTGAACCACCGTCTCCTCGACTGACAAGTCCGGCGCTTTACCACGCGACCATCACTCCCTACATAGACGTGACTTGTCGTTATCCGCTCATTGGCATTGCCATCCTACTTCGACGATGTATAATGCAGTAGTACAAAAACAGTAACTTATGTGTTGTATAATTATCCGGTGCACAAGTGTTTGAGAAAAAATCTCACAGTACGCGCAATTCTCTGTTTCCTAGGCACTCGTTATGACTTATGTGCGGCAGCTTCCTTTCAATCAACTACCGCTGCACGACACGTTACATCATCATCGGAGTAGTTGCCTTTCTCCGTGGTAATTTACGGGGTTCAAACAGATCATTCGAAGAGCTTCACAACGACTCAACATGACATGAAAATATAACACGTACGGATTTGTGCGACGGATTTGTGCAGAAAGGGAATTAAAATTGAAACGCACTGGCAGAGGCGAACCTGGCGCACTCCGATTTCATTTCGCGTGACTAATCCGTAACCTTTGAGAAGAAATAATAATAATAATAATTATTATTATTATTTCATCAAGCGCAATTTCCAATAAAATGTTCAAAGAGCTGTACAAGACTAATAACCTAAACTTTCAACGTAGCAGATCTGTGTGTAAGCACAATAAATATAAAATAAAAATCCGATAGAATATTGATAAAAACAGTGAAATCATTTAAATCGCTTCATTAAAGTATATTAACAAAACTGTATTTAAATATTGTACTTTATGAATGTATAATAATAATAATAATATTTACATATATGCAATAATGGCTAAATAAATAAAGTATGAGTTGAACAATGATGGCTCAAGGAAAGTAAAATGTCAGCAGTATTCTGCTTTGAGCATATGCTTCTTTAGAGTCTTTGAATATTGATATGGTTCCATTACACTTTATATGTATCGGCAGCGAATTCCATAGTCGAGGTCCAATCACGTTGAAGGAATTATTACCAAACGTAACAAACTTTGTTTGCGACTCTTCAAACAGATATGTTGCATTTTGTTTCCGTTGAAGGTTTTGACTATTTACTCAACGAACGTGTTTTGCCTTCTTCATGGTTTGTCGATGTTGTTTGCTCAGCCCGTGTCCCCCTGGGCAATGAGGCTAACGGGTGCATTCGGGATAGGGAGAGTGACAGACTCACGAGGAGCTCGTGGGAGTGTGTCCTGACGTGGCTCAGAACTCAGAAGGTCACCGTCAACACGAAACACGTTGACAGTTACAGAGACGCAACGGACCACGATGGAGAAGCAACGCGTTGTGGTTCTGTCGGGGTAGTCACTTCCGGTGACGACTGGTAGAGAAATAGCGTAGTGTGCGAGTCCTTGACCGCGGTATCTTCGGCGTCCTCTTAGTTTCTTATGGGGAAGAGACTACACAAGTTGGTCTGTGTCGCCCTCTTTGTGGCATTCACATATCTGTACACACTTTTCTCAATTAGACTACCTACAGCGCATTTCCTCTCTCGCTCTCTCTCCCTTCTGTCGCTCCCTCTTCTCTCTCTCTCTCTCTCTCTCTCTCTCTCTCTTTCATCTCTCTCCCTCGCTTTCACTCTCTCTTTCTCTCTCTTTCATCTCTCCCCCTCGCTTTCACTCACTATCTCTCTCTCTCTCGTTCTCTTTCATCTCTCTCCCTCGCTTTCACTATTTCTGTCTGTCTGTCTGTCTGTCTGTCTGTCTGTATGTATGTATGTATGTATGTATGTATGTATGTATGTATGTATGTATGTATGTATGTATGTATGTATCTCTCTCTCTCTCTCTCTCACTCACACATTCTGTCCCTCCCCATCAATATTCCTAAACACTACTACTCTACGGTACCTGGCCGCAGGCAGTGACAGAGGTCACGCACGCACGTACGCACGCACGCATGCACGCACGCACGCACGCACGCGCGCGCGCGCCCTTGACGGAGACGACGTGATGATGGTCTCCCGCTGCAAGTACCCACAACCAGCCCCCGGGAGAACGACACTCACTTACGTGGACAGCGTGTGTGAAATTCTCATGAACACGTGGAGCGACGTCCTGCGCGCTGAACCCATTCACTGTAATCAGCGACGCCATTAGAGGCTGACAACAAAAAGACAGAGTCGCGAAGAAACGCAATCGATGGACGTTTTCCGGGGAAAGATAGACACGGGCAAGAAACGGCAAATCAAACAAGAACGTTTGAAGTTATCCACGACGATCTACAGAGAAAGGAAATTAATGTGGAGTTATTGTAACGAAACTCTTGTATATAGCAGTTATGTGAAATTCGGAATTTACGATAAAAGGAGAAACCAAATAAAGTATAACTAACAAAGACTCAAAAAGCGAGCATTACACAGTTTTAATAGATACAAACACTATCATCCCATGTCCGTGACTGAACGAAATTCATTATAGTAAATATCCTCTCGGGCAGATCAGCTGATTCGAACACCGCTTCTACCGGCCCGTGAAGTATTCAACCACGCTGTAAACGCTGCACGAAAGATAATCATTCGTGCCAATCCATCACCGTGCATTGACAGCCGCCCGTGTACCCGGCCGTACGACGCGGGCCCGATCTGTGCGGCAGGAAATGAGCAGTGTTCACAGGTAGGCGTCCTGCGCACAGAAGAACCACGATGAAGACGCTTCTGCCGCGAGCGCGTGTAAGCAATCCCCCGAAGGATCGCGTTTTTTCGACTTAAGTGATCGCCCTGAAAACGATGGGCGACAAACTGGCAAGAATTTGTTGCATGAATTATTAGCGCGTCGACGCTATCCGGTTTGACGTCGCGCAAAGGGCTCGATGAAAAAGCGGCCGGCGACGAAAAGCAACAATTAAAATTTAAACATAGAGAAAGTGAGGACGTAATTTCGCGGAGAAACAATCCGTTGTGTAGTGCTCGGCGTCAGGTTTAATAAAGCGCATGGAAATGAGACGGGAGAGGTTATCGGACTGCGATACTGTGGGCTACATAATGAATAAAGATGAGAGAACGAGGCACGTCGGAGGGACTATTGAGAAATGAATGCGACGACCACGTGTTGGTAGCACGGAGAACACCGGATATGACGTAATGGTTTAGATTGTTGAACAACTGTGTAAATCAAATCGATCTATTATTTACCACTTTATGTTGGTTTATACATGCACTCAAAAACAAAAGCAAATCCACACATTTATAATATATCTCGCTCTCGCTTTCGTCTCTTGCTCTCTCTCTCTCTCTCTCTCTCTCTCTCTCTCTCTCTCTCTCTCTCTCTCTCTCTCTCTCTCTATCTATCTATCTATCTATCTCTCTCTCTCTCTCTCTCTCTCTCTCTCTATCTATCTATCTATCTATCTATATATCTATCTATCTATCTATCTATCTATCTATCTATCTATCTATCTATCTCTACGTCATCTCTCCCTCCTCTCTCTCCCTCTCTAGTTGTCCTCTCTATCGTCTCTCTCCTCTCCCCTCTCTCTTTCTCCTCTCTCTCCTGTCTCTCTTCACTCTCCACTCTCCCTTCTCTCTACTCTCTCTCTCTCTCTCTCTCGTTTCTCTCACTCCTCTCTACCCTCTCTCTCTCTGTCCCCCTCTCTCCCTCTCCTCCCCCCGTCTCTCTCTCTCTCTCTCCAATTCTCTCTCTCTCTTTCTCTTTCTCTCTCTCTCTCTCTCTCTCTCTCTCTCTCTCTCTCTCTCTCTGCTCAATCCCTCGTCCATTAGCTGCGTGTCGAAAGGAACCATAGTCCTCTTTCACAGTAATGAGTTTCCGGATTCACGTTTGACCTTTCCCTCCCCCTTTCAACAAACCCTTCAAACTGTAGACGTTTTGGAATTGCCCGGTCAACTGTCATGGCAGCTTTACTCTTGGGATTTGTGAAGACAATCTATCTCGGACTTGGTTCGTTGTCACATATATAATTGGATCCGAAACAAGGATAGAAACGTAGGTAGCTCGTAGAAGCAAAGAAGCTGGGAGCTCCCAGGAGACTGGACGGTGACAGGAGAACAGGAAGGCCAGGAGAGAGACGAGAGAACTGCGTCAAGAGAGCTTTGGAGTGATTGGGAGAAAGCGAAAGTGGAGCAATGGTTGGTGGAGACCGCAGAGCAAGACCAATTAAGGGAAACAAAAGTAAAACTAAATCCAGGAAGAGAGTCTCATATCCAGCATACAGGTATAATAAATGGAGAACAACACTGCTGCTTTTAGCTTTCATCTTTTCTTGCCAGCGATATTGAGAACAGAAATTGGAAAACAATTGACTTTATCTTGAAATCAAATACACCAAAGAGACGCGGTTGCTCAAAAATAGAAAAGAAAACTAGCATAAATCCACGTCTTCAGAGAAGAAAACTAATATAATTTCATGTCTGCATAACACCACAAATAACCAGAAATGCATATCATATCGTGCACAACGATTTTGCACACAACAACAAGAGAGATTATTAAAACATAAACGCTTCACCGTAAAGAACGTGCGGCCGCAGCTTGGCCGAGCGAGCGTTGTTCCGCGGAGGTGTCGCGGCGCCCCTTGTCCGCTGTAAGAATACATTACCGTTCAGCCCAGCCTCCGTCACGTCGTCACGCCAGCGGGCGCTGTGGCCGCCGTCAGTCGAGTCAGCACGGCACAGCTCGACCACTCGCTAGCGTCTATCTAACCGAACAGAACGTGCCGGGGCCGCACGGGCTAACGACGTGAAGGAATACGACTCGATAACACGAAACATCGCAATCGCAACTTCACCGGGCACGGAACAGCGTACAGAAGCCGTAGAGTCAGCGATTCAGATACAGCGAGACGTTGCAAGCGTAGGAACATCTCATAACACAACGGGCGCGTGATCTGAAGTTTGCTCAACGGAAAGTTTGCCGCAACTCTGTTGGTTGATTAAACGGGCAATCGGAACTTCTTCAAGATTGCGTGAATTCACCAGATGGTTAATTTGACGCGCGATCCGGATAAGTTCATTACAGTGGAAGTGATGTAATGTGATGGTTGTGCGTTAACGTCACTGTTGGAGACAACGCATGACGTCACAGCGGTCTAGTTAGCCGTACTGGCCGATGTGTGCAAAACAGTGGTCCGTCTTCAGACGACGTAAGGGGCCCGGCGTTGACGGAGGTGTGACAGCAACCACCGGCACGACGCAACTGCGTCTAATAGTGAATAATTAAGGGTCTTCAGCACGAGACGACAGGCGCAGCGACTGAGGGCGATCATTCAGCGCGGCGCGCGTGCATCGTAAGTTGAGCGCGGCAAGGGAGAACCCGGACTCGCACGCGCACACAAGCACGCGCACGCGCGCGCACATCGTGATTTAGTCGTTGGATAACGCGACCGAAAGATTACGTCGCCATCCATCACTTCGCAGCGCGCGAAACGCGGACGGGAGCGCCGAGTGAGCGCCCGTAGCACAGGACGATGTCGTTGACTTCGGCT
>OZ024866.1:28322604-28335104 GCA_964017155.1 Oasisia sp. SBJ-2009
TGTGTGTGTGTGTGTGTGTGTGTGTGTGTGTGTGTGTGTGTGTGTGTGTGTGTGTGTGTGTGTGTGTGTGTGTGTGTGACAGACAGACAGACAGACAGACAGACAGAGAGTCGGAGACAGAGAGTCAGAGACAGACAGACAGACAGAGTGAGTGCTGCATTTTACCGAGGTAGAGATATGGTACAACTTTACGAAAATGCAACTTCATATTGGTGAAGCAATTACAACAAACCAAAACGTATGCATCGTTTTTAACCACGCTAGATCGTAGATGTGTGCAATGTGTGCAATTGTCTGTCTGGCTCGCACCGTGGGCTCAGTGCGGGGTACAGTGATTCACTATAGTCAGATGTCATTTAGCTGTCTTCTCCTCCTCTCGTGGTTGTTATGCCGAAACACATTTTCTATGTATCGCCTCGTCACGTCACTGTGGAAAGACGCCACGCATGTCCCAGAACACGTACTGTACACATCGCGTTATTAATGCAATGTCTGGACATACGTACGTTAAATGATTTCAATTATCCTTTCCACAAAGGAATAACTATATATAGTTAGCCAATACATTTGCCACTTTTGACTTGCCAGTCCCTCGGTGACGCGACGATGTGGCACGACACACATATATGAAGAATCGACATATATTTATGGTTGTCATCCACTAATATGTAGCACGAAAGGTTGCATGTTTTCATTAATCAGTGAGAATCGTTGCAGATGACAAACTCGATGGTTATTTGTTCTCTGTAATGAATCAAACGGCCACGTCTCCGCCATTTACACAAGTCTCGTGCCGTGGTTCGTTGGACCACCTCGGCCATGCCGTACGGTGATCGAGCCGTCTCCGTCGTTGCTCCTCGCCTTTTGAACCATCTTCCACGCGACATGTGTAAACGTAACTCTACATCACTGCATGAGACTCACCTACTCAAACGAGACTTTGATTCCCAAACTTTGGCTCTCATTTAACGCAGTCGCTAGATTTGACTTTCTATGTCTTTATTTTTCATGCAGTGCAGTTTAGTCGCACAAATGATTGGCTGTTCATTCAAAATAAATGGCGACCACATTGGTGTGGGCGATAATTGAACAGCCACGCCCATATCATAGGAACATAAACTGCGGTGTTGTTCAAATGAAAGGCTACTGTTTATAGAGGCTAGTTATTGTGATATGTTTATTGGCATATCATTGAAATAGGTCAGCAGGTCTACATAAAAGGCACATGGTGAGCGGGTGCTTTCGATTACTTCCGGTTCACATATCGGCTAATTCGCGCAACTCCTTCGGGAATACAAGCGTATTGTACTAGGCTGACATTTCCATCGCACTTTGAAATATAAATATGCCGTAGTCATCGCACAACGGAGAACAACAGAGTAATCTTGTTTTGACAACCCTGACATTTACGGGAATGTATACAATCAGCGCAAGTTCACGAAGAACGGCGATGAAACTGTATCGTTTATTGTTTTCGAATTGTTCCATACCGAAAGCGTTTCGTTGAAAATACACGCCGTGGTAGTTCTCTGGTTTATCGGAGCGGATTTGATCCGTCTGCAAATCCAAACCATATATCTTAATACACCTGGCCCGACGACTTCTGACAATAGCCGCAGTATTGGAGAAATCGAGCGCGACATGAGCCGACGTGTCCGGCATTGCGAGAGCTTGTGGAGACTCGCCGACTGTGACACTAAAAATGTTGGTCTGCACCGGAAGTGTCGCCCACTAGTTGAACTCCCATCATGCCGTCTTCGCATGTCCAGTTATCCTGCAGCCTATGACAGCATAATCTCCCCCGCCATATTTATGACAACAATAAACTCTATAAAATGTACATTATTTCTATGGCGGTATATAAAGAAGACAAGTGTTGAATAATGATATCCCTGTGACCACGTCTTTTCTAGTTTGATTTGGTATTATTTTAGTATGTAAGAGTTTAAGTAGACTCTGTAGTCTAGCCTGACTTAATCATATATAATAAATTGATTCGATATGTATTACAATTTTATATTATCTTATTATCTGAGTTACAAATACCGCAAATATGCAATATATATATATATATATATATATATATATATATATATATATATATATATATATATATATATATTAAGTGGTATGATAAAATACGATATGGTTTTATTCTGGTTCAGTGACAATGAACAATCTGGTTTCATATTTGATATAACACTGGTTTACTCGGAAGTTCTTTCGTCGTCTAATCGCTCCGTCTAATCTACTTAGCAGATTCACTCTTCCTGATTAGACGTTTCCTTACATCATTCCCCTTCCAGGTACCACCCTAATGGCTCCCAAGTCTAATGATGGATCCCTTTTCTGCCAAGTAGATTGATTGTCCAACTTCTGACACCATGTTATGCATATTCTCTTTGATTTTAGCCTATGAGCCGTAATGAATTTCTGACGGACCCCACTGCAAATGCAAGCCTACTTTGACAAACAGACAAAAACATGCCGTTAGCCATTAACTATTTATTCGGGAATGGCTCGGTTTTTACTTGTCCTCTTCTGCAACGAACAGCACTGCTGTAGTAGTCTTCACATCATTAATGGTACTGCTAGATACACCGCGTTACGGAGAATACAAATTTGCTGACATGTCGCCCTACGTCACGAAATTCAAATAAATTGACTTCACGATAATTAGCGACAGTGCCATAGCAATATTGAGTAATGGTGTCAAATGTAACCGCAGTTTCGGGTTAATTGGGGGAAATTTCACACATAAAGAGAACAGGTTAATTACATAATTGTGCCAATCAATATATAGGAATCGTTTAAAATGTTGTATATAAATTATTAACGTGTTCTAGCAAATATTCTCGGTAGACCAATATATTTCCAAGAGGTAAGATATTTTCCCTGAGAAATCTGGGGGTAGTTTCTTCTCGCTCTGGATATCTCCCGTCTTAAATAAGGTCTGGAAATTTCATAAATGCGTGGGCCTTAATAATTTACATTACAAATTATATGCTATCAATATTCCAATAAAATTAACAATTCGATACTGTTAGACCCATGAATTACTTAATTCGGCCACACCAACAGCAAAACCCGATCTATTCTCAAGAAACCGTGCTTGCATGTCTAATTTCTTCAGCAGCTCGTCGGAGGGTTGTAGATAACTAGATATCCGTGGAGAATGAGGAACATAACATGTTGATCGGGTCTCGTTGGTGGTGATATCGAGATGGCGGTGAGGTATAGCACTGGGTTCGAACGTTCGCTCTGTACAATGTAAGATGGTGACTCCCGATCAGTATACTCGCTGAATTCGTCGGTGGGAGACTTTTAAAACAATTCTTCCTGGTTCAGATCACTCAACAGTGGTTTCAGTTGATATCGCGCCGTCAGTTCAAGACACGTCTGTTAAAATACATCGGTATTCTCATGTTGTAAGACATTAATTTATTTTGGAGCTTATTATTTGAAACGTGCAATCATCTATGGAGTTTGGTCAGGGATTGGTGTCATGTGATATGCCTGAGGTTTCGGCGAGATAATTTGACTTTAGATGGCGGGCAAGTGGTATCCATGGTCTGTGTTCATGGTAGATGCTCTCTGCTTGGTGTAAATGGCCTCTTTCACGTTTCTCTTATGCCAGTTTTGTTCCCGGGTCAAAACTACTGATTTCGTACAGCATAACCAAATCTTGGAGCCATGAACAATATATTCCATATCGATATTCTCGCATTTGTACCTTATAAATACTGCTGTGCAGTGTTTTCGGATTTACTGGTGTTGTATATTTACTACAGCGGCGCAGGCACAGAATGAACTGTCCTCACGACACAAGTGCTTGACGAAGATTGACACCGCCGCCATTTATAATTTAATACCGCAGAGTGCCGCCATGTAAGAGGAGAACAAAATGTATATTGGATTACCGTTAACGGAGACGATTACGGCGTGTCATGCAAGAGCAGCTTCCACAACGAACAGATGGCGTAACTGGAGCAATCGATGTTGTGTTAATTGGTCGCGGAATAACGGGAAAATTCCATTTCTGATCCGGATGTAATATTATATAACATATCATAGATGGATATTATATAATGTTTATAATATTATATAATATTATATTATTATATTATATAATATTATATATATATATATATATATATATATATATATATATATATATATATATATATATATATATGTACAAACAAATATATTACGTATATTATGTATAATATGTATGTATGTATGTATGTATGTATGTATGTATGTATGTATGTATGTATGTATGTATGTATGTATGTATGTATGTATGTACGTACGTACGTACGTATGTATGTACGTACGCACGTACGTACGTACGTACGTACGTATGTACGTATGTACGTATGTACGTATGTACGTATGTACGTATGTACGTATGTATGTACGTATGTATGTATTTATGTATATATTATACATATTATGCGTGTTTGCGCGCGCATTGTCACGTGAAAGTTGTCGTGCATGATCTTCCTCAGATAGAAAAAAGTCTTACCGAATTCTTGAAACAGATGACATTACTGCGACACCACAACAGCTACGCCAATTGTCAACATAACCTCGAATCAAAGCTAACAGACGAATTTAAACACAAACATAATCGAATGGACGAGCCGCCAGTATACACACCCCAGCTCTTGGACACTGTCCACAATGACATCGCTAAATTATTCATCCACTGAAACAATGCAAGCGACTAATCCGTACTTTGCGTTCGTCCCTCGAGACGTCGACAATTGGGCTCGAGGTGACTGCTACGTTCGAGGGGCGGCTTCGTTTCGTCGGCGTCGTCGCGAGGTCTCTGCCGATCAATGGCCGTCAACACCTCGCGTCGACTCGAGTGCAAGGAAGAGTAATTAAAGCAATCGGCTGGGCGCGCGCATGTCAGCCAGTCCTTCCAAGATGGCGGCCGAAGAGTTCCTCCTGCGCGGTTCCATTGTACCATGGTTCCATTTTACCGTGGTGCTATTTGCCGTGGGTCCATTCACTCCATTTTACGTGTTTCTATTGTACCGTGGTTCCATTATACAGTGGTTCCATTTTACCGGGATTACTTTGTACCTTGGTACCATTGTACCGTGGTTCCTTTTTACCGTGATTCCATTGTAAGGTATACTAATAGATTCAGTGCTGTGATGTATCTGCGATGTAACGATGCACGTTAGCAGGAGTATGGTTAGCGTAGGGATTTTTAGACTCTTTTTATTGAAATTTCCCTGCCAATGCAGAAAAAGGTGCTTGATTTGGTAAATATTGACGGGCAGCGCACATGCATGCATTTTCAAAGAGCCAGAGGTATGTGATTTTTGACGAAATTTGATGAGCATATCAGTAACATGATTGCAGTGGTTGCGTAGATATTTCAGTTTTTTCTCAGGTACAGTTTTTTTTACAAATTATATATATATATATATATATATATATATATATATATATATATATATATATATATAATATTATGTATTTGACAAAACGTTAATATGGCCGGCATTGGGAAAGTAACAGTGCTCTATGCCCTGAACTGTTCATCGACTTGGGTCCCATGTACCCACTTGTGTTGGTGCATTTCTTTGTTATTTCATGTCGACGACCTCATCCATCCAACATGTTTATTTATCCACGAGTTCCAGTAAAATCGCGTGACCTGATTCTTTTTTCAAATGTGTCTTTTTACGCGTAATGTTTTGTCGTTGGCAGTCTTTTGGCCTCCATTCTCAACTTCCCACATTAACCGACTAATCTTTGGACTGCATGTCGGTGTCATCCTACTTGTCAAGTATCTTCTTTCTGTCTATCATCGTAAGAGAACTAAAGACAGGTGCAAGTTCATCTTCCCAGTCTTTTCCCCGTCAGGCGTGGCATTTGTACGGCGACAGGAATAAGATTATCCAGGACAACGTTGTAAAGGCGACTTAGTGTGGGCGCTCACGTGAATGGCCGGTCGCTGGTCACTCCAGCGCGGCCGAGTCACGTTGTTGTTGTGACAGCAAGCGTCTATAGTCAGCAGAGTTTCAGCGGGAAACGCATTAGCGCTATTAATGGCGTTACTCGTGGAGACTGGACAGTGTTCAGTAACAACATTGCATTACTTACGTTTACGTTCCAATTCACTGCTATATCTGTATTATTTCACAAGCATATTTGTTATTAAAGCGATGGTGCCAGCTCCGAGGTTTTGTTTATATATAACATTACGTCCTTACGACTGTAGCATTCATGTTGACGGATTACTGCCTGTTAGTTTGTATTTATTTACTTAATTAAGCACGTAATAATGTTCGCAATTTGAACAATTCCACCTGCAACACGTTCAAATGGTAAACAAAACATCCAGTTTCAAAACAAAATGGATTTGTAGTAATGCCGATGCGAGCAGAGTTAACCGCAATACCTTTTGATGTTTAACATTCCCACGTTCTTTGCAGCAGATTTATTTCCCGTTACAAATGACTGCTTTGCCAAATCTGGGCAGAGGAGTTGGAACCCTCCCTTTAATATCGGATTGTTACGTTGTCACAACGTGCCTCGGACGTTCTGACAACACGTCCTGCATTTGTTATGTAATGTAAGACATTCTGATGTGAATAATGAAATCGTCTCTCGTTCTCACTCCTACGTTGCCCATAATTCTTGCCTAATCTACAATTCTTCGTCCATTCCCTTCCCAAAGTTCGCCTGTCTCCATCGCAGTCTCTTCCTTCTTCCCATTCCGCTCTCCCGCGATCAGTCTCCCGTCTGGCGATACCATCTGTCGCAGTCAGAGCCGTCTGCCAGCCAAACGAACCGTTCAGTCGGCAGTCGTGAGTGTTGTACGAGAACGACGCATTCATCATCGTCTTAAGCTCCCCTGTTCCAAAACGGGAGTCCGGACTGTCAGGTTCCGCTAAGCGGAGATAAGAAGACCAGACATATATAGTCCTAGTTTCTGATGGCCGCCGGCCGCTAAATCCGCAGGAAAATACAATTTCCGCCCGGACATCTTAAAGTTCAAGAGCCTCTTTATGACTTGCACGAGAAGTACACGTGACTTGTGGCGCAGCAAGGATAATGAACCTTGTGACGTCAGATAAGTAAATCATTACGTGGAACGATGTATTAGGAATTCGTGATATATGGCGCTAAGCCATGGTTTTATGGTATATGTGATATATGTGTGATGTGTGTGCGAGCGTGCGTGCGTGAGTATATATATATATATATATATATATATATATATATATATATATATATATATATATATATATATATAAGAAAGACGTACAGTTGGTGGACATGAGCGCTACTTGCACATCATTGACTTTATCACTTCGTGGAAAATTGGAGCCAAGGCAGGTGTTTTCCTGTGAGCCTTTGAGTGATACAATTATCTTGTGATGGTGTATTTGATACAATTGAAGTGTATTATTGCGTCAAAATACATCGCAATGATATATAGCATCAAGCTTTATACTTGTACACACGCACGCACGCACGCACGCACGCACATACACGCACACGCACACACACACACACACACACACACACACACACACACACACACACACACACACACACACACACACACATATATATATATATATATATATATATATATATATATATATATATATTTATATATATATATATATATGTGTGTGTGCGTGTGTGTGTGTGTGCGTGCGTGCGTGCGTGCGTGCGTGTGTGTACAAGTATAAAGCTTGATGCTATATATCATTGCGATGTATTTTGACGCAATAATACACTTCAATTGTATCAAATACACCATCACAAGATAATTGTATCACTCAAAGCCTCACAGGAAAACACCTGCCTTGGCTCCAATTGTCCACGAAGTGATAAAGTCAATAATGTGCAAGTAGCGCTCATGTCCACCAACTGTACGTCTTTCTTTTAGCCCCAGTCGACGTTTCTTTCTACAGATAAATAAGACCATGGTCCAGTTCTTTTTATCCCTGGGTGATTCGTTCCACATATGTTTGGGGAATCATGTTGACGTCTTACAGTTATGTTGTAAGTTTTTCTTCGCCACTGACACCTCGGACTCGCTGTTGTCGTCAACCGTTTTGATCTATCGAGTAGACGTTGTCCTTTTTGCACGAGGCGTATTTGTGCCATTGCTCCCGCAGGCATTCACCCGGGAGCTGCCGGGATACGGGCATGTTGATGTGTCTGTCACAGCGAGGGCAGCCTGCTAAGTCTCGTCTCCCGGAATACCTCGCGTGCCGGTCAGGTCGGTCGCGTAGGGAGCCCGCCGAACTGTCGGTGAGACATTCCACTTGTTACCAGAGACTGCTGGCGCGCGAAGCTTCGATCTTGCTGTGTAATATTAAGCTCGAGTGTATCGGTGTCGCGCTTACATTTTCCCGGTCGTTATAAACTTTACGATTGACGTTTCTGCGCATGCGCGATAAATGTAACATCATCAATGTTCAGCAAAACGACAAAGCACTTTTTTAAAATAAATCCCACGGATTGTTCGTTAATTCTCCTGTGATGATTACTGTGAAGAGTAGCTTAAAATATCGTTCAATACATTAAAATATTACGTTTGTTGAAATCACTGTCACGGATTATGGCGCACTGCAGTCACGTGATTTGCGCTTGCTATCAAAGCCTGCCTCAAAATGTGTTTACCTTGTGTTAATTTGCGACAAATAACTTTGCTGAGATGTTATATACATCCTAACGAACAACCCGTAGTGTTTATACCATAAATGCTTTGTTGTTTCGCTGCACATTGATGATTTTACATTTATTGCGCATGCGCAGAAACGTCAACAGGATCGTTTATAACGCCGGAACAATGTAAGCGCTACCGTGCATTGAACTCATAGATATAAATAGAACACACCAGTAGTCTATAGGGGAAAGATTAATGATATAACTCCGTGGTGTAACTTCGACACCCGTCTTGTGTTGCATGGATGGAGGAATGATGCTTTAGTTGATGGCCGCGTAAAGTCTGGGCACATATAATGTAGTAGGGCAGGGCCCAGTTTCATGGAGCATACTTAATACGTCATAGCGGGCGATAACCCACCGAAAGCCTCTCAACATAATAATTTTTATTGTTTACAATGGATATCCTTTACATTCATCACATCTTCCCATTTGCTATACGACCGACAAAGGCGGCAGCTAGAACGAAAACGGTTGTTCAGACACAGCACAAATACAGGGATTCCCCACCGCGACCTAACTAAGTCAATTCTACTACGATTTGGCTGCGCGAATGCTAAATAATTATTGGTCTCGTGAAACAGGCCGTAAGCTGCATTGACTATTTGCTGTTAGCTGCGACCATTAGACCGCGTAATTGCGCGACAAGTTACACGGCTTCATGAAACTGGGCAAACAAGTGTATTCTATACCAGATGCGGCACCCAGCACACATGGTTGGACAGTCTTCCTCCCGGGCCATGGTACAGTGTTCCCGTTTTCACCTTTAGCATCTCCCGGGCCGTGGTACAGTGTCCCCGTTGTCACCTTTAGCACCTTCGACGTCTTCGCCAGGTCTACTCCTGTCAGCTTCAATGTCTCCATGTGACATTGAAGCGACGGACCAATCCCTCGTTGCCCCTGCCTGACTAAAAAAATACTGATTGTCATTCATCTTCTAGTTAGTAAGCATACTGCAAATGAGCTACGAAGTATGTTCTGGTTAACAAGTGGAATAATAGTCATGGTAATAATCATTGTATGTTTACATCAATTGGCCGATGTGTTCAGATTAGTTTATCCTTGACGGACTACGAAGGCTCCTGTGGAGGTTTCGTGTGTCCAGTTAGAGTAACCAGCGTAGCCTGTGATGTATCAAACCCAGGTCAGTCACCGTTGCTGGGCTATTATGCAAGTAGAGTCAACAACATCCGGGTGATCGTGTCACGTGACGTGTTTGCGACAACACGACGAGGTGATCAAATGACGGAGCAACGTAACGCAATCAATCGTCACCGAATGAGCCCGGACGACGCGATAGCGAGAGAGCGGCCATTATCGTTCCGATTGTCAGCGCAAAGATCAAACAAAGCGCACTCGATGATTGCATCAAGTAGTCCCAAGGCGCTGCCTACGATTACTCCTTGTGTATCGATCCGCGCCAAAAACGCTAGCGGGATGAGTCCCCGATTCGGGCTAAGGCAGCGGCAACAACTGGAGGTTGTGGAACAAAAATAGGACTTGGAACCCGGATACCCGGTGTCACAAGACGAAATAATGCCGTACCAGAAGTAGGCGTTGCACCGGATGTGGAGCGTGGTAATAACCAATCAGCAATCAGTACTCAGGACAAAGGAACAACTTTCACAACGGCATTCTCCATTGTAAACGCTAATCTGGTCGGTCAGCAGACGACAGGTCATTGTTTTACTTCCGGTTTCACGACAATGAAATGTTTTACTTCCGGTTTCACGATAATGAAACCTCCGCGGTTTGGAAACGATACTTGCTAGCGAGGATTGTTTTCTAGAAAAAGTAAACATTTGCAGATCAACATAATCCGACTTGTTTATGAGATAAATAACGGAGAACATCTGCCATGTCAAATTGATCGAAATCGAAAACGAAATCGCGATGTCGTGGGATTGCTTGACTGGCTTTCAGTGTTGATTTCAACGAAACAACCATAATGATCTCTGAGCACCCGCGTGTCGAAAAACTGAATGTATTCCTCTGTTTACGAGCGTGTAAATGTATGACACTATGATGGATCATAACGCCAACTGTACAATGCAACTTCAACGTCTGACAAAGTAAACATCATATATAGTCATCACGTTAAAACTTCGTTATTTCTAGAGTGTTTCGCGTTTAATGCCATTATCATAAACACCTACATCGCAACACACCTTGATAACGTAATATTACAAATATAGAATCCACGTGATTCTGAAACGATCGCAAAGTTAAATTTGCAAATCAGAAAATTGCATTCGCAAGCGTAGCATGCGTGTTCGCGCACTTTCGGAGATACTCCATTAACTGGCATTCATTGCGGTTTGCGTGTCATATTAATAACGGTTTTACCATAAAATAGTCCTCGGTGCATTATTGCAAGATGTGAAGCAGAAAGCAGATCGCGAAGCAATCGAGCAGATACAAATGAAGAAACGCGCCAGCGTCGCTTATCGACTCACTAGCAATTACCGAGCACAAAGGCAGCTTCAAATATATATTTGTCTTCGCTGGCGGACCAAGTCGACCGACGGCAAACGGGCTGTTGAGCGAGTTTCCCCTCTGTATTTGTGTCTCGTTGGCAGTGATTTACGCTCCACAGTGGTGGGTTTAGCCGCGAAATAAGCGTTTGCCTTATCATTAATTTCTCCCGGATTTAGCGGGCGTGTTAACCATCCATAGTGGAGGCGGCTTGCGCAGACACCACGCCGACTTCCGGTCATTCGTTCAAGCCTCCAGACAGTCCCAAGCGCTGTTGCAGAAGGCGAGACGTGGTCAGAGAGATTCTCGATTAGCCAACTCTCGTTCGGCTGCGTGATTTTGCCGAGAAGGCAGACTATAGTAAGCTCAAAGCCGTCATATGTCATCACTGTCTTGGATTAATTCACAGGTTTCGTGTTTAATAATAATTAATATTTAAACAGCATGTATGCTTGTTACAACGAATTTAAGATAAAACATATTTGTATACAAAATATGAAGTAACAATGGGGGGAAATAAGATAAAAACCAACAGCGAAATGTGTAACTTCTCTTTATTTTTATGACATATTTCAGTATAAGTTTTATTTTGAAGTTTTTTATAATATATTATTATCTGATAAAAAGTGTATCCTTGTTATTTTAAAGCTGGCTTGAGAGCCAAACACCGTATCCACCCTATTCTGGGGTAAGGACCCCCTGGCGGTCAAAAACGCAGAGCATAGTTTCCCCAGACAATAATAAAAAGGTGCTTTAGCGTAGCAGCCACTTGATGGCGCCTGGGTAACCAAGGTTATAGGGCAGTGAAAGATGGTGAATAAAAAGTAGCGTGGCGTGGAAGGAAATATTCATCATCAGCAGCAGCAGCAGTCGTTCGAAACGAGGATGATGTCTTCCAATGGTCGGTCATGTGTCCTGGGGTGATTTGTAAGCCCGATTCTTGATCTGCAGATCTTGTTGCAGTGTGGGCAGAAGGTGCCAGATGGAAGGGAGACGTGAAGATGTTGAGACATCTCCCTCCCTTTTCCCCTCTGCCGTTTCTCCGCGTCGTGAAGTAGACGGTTTGTCTCAAATTTGGCCGTTGCCTGGTGTATGCTACGGCGCCACAGTGGACGGTCCGTAGCTACAGGTTACCAGACATTGATGTCAATTTGGCCTTGCTTCATTGCTTTATTTCAACACAGCCATAGAGCCCCAAAAGAGTGCGCGGTTCGTGATCAACGGCCAGTGGTGTTTCATACACCACGGACGCCAAGAAGCGAAGCCCGATGGAAAAGTAGCAACTGACAATTATTGTCACCGCCGCAATG
>OZ024866.1:28340104-28342604 GCA_964017155.1 Oasisia sp. SBJ-2009
GTTAACTTCAATGCCTATACCCAGGTCGTGTGCAGTTCGTTTTCGAAAGTGTGTTCAAATATAAAATATGTATGCATTATTTTCCAAATGATGTGTGCTCATTATTCTATCAGTTCTAACACTTCGAATACTCAACCTTGTTATGAATGCCTAAAGCACAACGTTAAAATAACTTCACATATTCTTTGGCTTGAAACTGCTGAAGAATAACAAAGTAATAATATGATTGCATATGTGCTTCATCAGACTATACATTAGTTATAAATATTTTGTTGGTTGAATACATTTATTATAATGTATTTTAATAATCCAACGGTATTGATTTAAAACGATTGTTTATGTTTATTTGTTTTAAACTATGTAATATATATATATATATATATATATATATATATATATATATATATATATATATATATATATATATAATATTTGTTGACTTTTTGCTGTGTGTAACATATGTAACGTATCGTTGAATGTGTATTGCCCTGATATATTACAATTACACAATACTTTTGATGGATGCAGTAAACACCGTGTTATTTGTATCGTGATTATTAGTTGAATCCTGCAGTGGTGTTACACGTACTATCGCCTCCTAACCGAAGCCGTCTCTGTCTTCTTCCAGTCCTGGGCCGAGAGCCAACCTTCGATGTACCGATCATCAACGTGACCGTGATAGCGGGTCAGGACGCCATGTTACCTTGCGCCATCGAAAACCTCGGAAGATACCAGGTGAATACGTAATATGGAAATGACGTGTCATTTACGTGTCTCAGATCAATAGATACCTTCCTGAATCCAGTATGGTTGGAATTGAGATTTCGGCATATCCGCGATGCCTTTGTCAGCGTTGAATTGAATTGATGTATCCAGCTTGCTTAGCAAACTCCATCAACTTCAAGCAAGGTCAACAAAATGGCTGCCAGAACACGTGGTTTTCATCGTATATTTGGTTGAAATTCTTATTTCAGAAGATAATATTTATGACAAAACATGTTAAGCTGTCAAATGTCAGTAGTAACGCTTGCTCTACGTCGTGTCACAGGAGTAAACTGTTGGCAAAGGCCTAGACGGAGATTTCGCAAATAATTTTGGTTGTGGCGTAAGCAAACTGATATGTACTGCATATAAAAAAAAATTGCGTATGTTTACTGTAAAGTAAAAATACGCAAACAATTGTAATATCCAGAACATATCAGTTTGCTCACGTGTATGTCAGAACAGGCCTTGTTTAAGACATTACACGGCGCTTGGAATACGACACACCTCTATACCTCAGTACGTCATTGTTCGTCACAACACAAAGCCATTGACAGTAGCTGATGAACCACACACATATTCATATGTGGCAGGTTTACTCTGTATTCCATAACTATTATTATTAGTATCTATTTTACAGTAACTATATTACTATCGAGTATGACTTATGATCATGACTGTTTGTTAGTTAGTTTCTTTGTTTGTTTATTTGGTTGATTGATTGATTGATTGATTGATCGGTTGATTGATTTATTTATTGTTTAATTGATTGACTGATTGACTGATTGATTGACTGATTGATTGTTTAATTGTTTAATTGATTGACTGATTGACTGATTGACTGATTGACTGGTTGGTTGGTTGGTAGGTAGGTAGGTAGGTTGGTTGGTTGGTTGGTTGGTTGATTGGTTGGCTGGTTGGTTGGTTGGTTGGTTGGTTGGTTGGTTGGTTGGTTGGTTGGTTGGTTGGTTGGTTGGTTGGTTGGTTCGCCCACTCACTAACTCATTTATTCACTCACGCACTCAATCACTCACTCATTGACTGACTCACTGACTGACTCATTGACTGACGCACTCACTGAATCATTGACTGACTGAGTGACTGAGTCATTGACTGACTGACTCACTCACTCATTGACTGACTCACTGACTCGTTGACTCATTCATTGACTATCCTCCTCGTGCGCCTTAGATCGCGTGGATGGACCAGAACTCCGTGCCGCTGACGTTCGAGGACCGTAAGATTGTCGACGACACTCGCTTCAGCGTCGTGAGGGCGCACACTACGGAGTGGACGCTCATGATCCGGGAGGTCACGTGGGAGGACCGGGGGGAGTATCGCTGCACCATCAACACCAACCCCGTACGGAGTAAAATCGTCATGCTGCATGTCAAAGGTCAGTGTGACGTCACTGGAGTAGCGCTATAAAGCGTGCGTTTAGTTGGGCGCCAAGCGGTAGCACGCTGATCTCGGGTAAAACGAATTAAATTATATCAAAATACTCTGAATTTATCTCTGGCAATAAACGCATCAGAAAATGTCCAACAAATATGTGTAATTTAACAGCTATATACAAAAAATACACGAAGAGACTTGTAAACCAATTTAACGCACGGTTTTATGAAATCGTGCAAATTATATCAGAACATATTAGTTATAGCATTATTACAGCATGATGTTATTTGTCAAAATGGATTAACATGCTATTTCGACGTACACATTTCATATTACACACGCA
>OZ024866.1:28347604-28350104 GCA_964017155.1 Oasisia sp. SBJ-2009
CAGATGGTGGCGACAGTATGTCCTCGTCCTTTGCGTCTTATAATCGGGTTTCTGCCCCCGACTTGAGATTCAATGTTGTAACCGACTGCCGTGTGGTGTCAGGTATTCAGATGGATATATCGATCGCGTGTAAACGCAACGTTTGACGAACGACATATACAGGCTACATAATGCAAACCCAAGCAGACGACATGTCCTCGGGCGACAGCCGTGTGACATTTGCGTGCGTCGCTTGCACGACTTTTTTCTGCCTAATTCAGGCTCTCCGAGGCTTAACAATGAAACCTGGGTTTCCGGCCGCTTCTGGTGCAGATAATGAAGGTTTTTATGTCCCTAATAACATGTTGCAACCAAATCAAGACCACGTCAACGTCAGTGTTAATGCCAGACGAAAGTGGACCAGTACATAGACAGAATGTATAACAGAAACATTGACAATGCATAACACTATCTAACGGACTTAATTCCTCCCGAGAAGACATTACAACGAACGGAACCAATACGTAGAAATGCAAAACATATAAACAGATCAGCACACGAGAAGCCATGTCAATCCACTATTCCATATTCGGAATTATTGTTCTTATGAATTATTCATTCATGTCGTCCGCCTGTGTTTTACATGAATACACAATACAATTGGCTATAATGGAAGCAATATTTCTCTAGGCTCTAGTCGCATTTACTTCGACCGTCAATGAATAATCTTGCACTTACCTGATTTGACTGAAGTTGTGTCATCTAAGCCTCGTTCCACTTGGGTTTAAACAAATATAATTACTGAAAAATATTTAGTAAATTACGCCATACGTTGAAAACTACTATTGTCTATATACGCGCTTGTGAGCGTACGTTCGTGTATGCGTGCGTACGTGCGTGCGTGTGCGCGTGCATTTGTGTATACCGAGCATCGAGGCTGCCAAGATAGATAATATTAAACGATCGTTCTTTTAATGAACCAAACAAACCTAAAAATACTACATTATATTTAACGTTGCATGGGCTGATTTAGACTCATAACAACCCACAACAACATGCCAATCATTTAAATACACAAACAAAACATATATATGACTCGTCATAAAATAAACAAACATGTCACGGAAACCCGTAGATAAGACATCGTCTACAGACCATAATGAACATATGTCACCCATTCCAGTACAAACCACATCATAAACCACAGCCTATGATATGCTACAAAACTCCCGACGACAACGTTCACGTTACGTATTTTCCGTAGAGTAGCAAACCCTTCTATTCTGTTTAAATCCGAAGCGATATCACAATACGCTTACATTTCATTGTAACTGTATACATTTCTACTGATATCCGATGGCGTTGACTGATAATCATTTCGCTTACTTCTGCCTGCAGTTCCGGCGACGATCATTGACGAGTTGTCGAGTGATGACGTCATCGTGAAGGAGGGCGACACGGTCGTCCTCGTGTGCAACGTGACGGGCATACCGAAACCGACGGTCACGTGGTATCGCCAACCGGTCAACTCGAAAGGCATCCAGCCGAAAGAAAGTAAGTAGCTAAGTAGATAGAAAGTAGCAAAGTAGAATATAAGTAGCTAATTAGGAAGTAAGTAGCTAATTAGGAAGTAAGTAGCTAAGTAGGAAGTAAGTAGCTAAGTAGGAAGTAAGTAGCTAAATGGGAAGTAAGTAGCTAAGTAGATAGAAAGTAGCTAAGTAGGAAGTAAGTAGCTAAGTAGGAAGTAAGTAGCTAAGTAGGAAGTAAGTAGCTAAGTGGGAAGTAAGTAGCTAAGAAGGAAGTAAGTAGGAAATAAGTAGCTAAGTAACAATAATTACTTCTTGTGCGCCAATATCCTCGTAGATCAAGCTCAGTGGCGCAAGTAGAAAGTAAGTAGCTAAGATAGGTTGAATTGCACACCGCCGCACGATGGCGCCACCGACCAGTGATATATGACGACATGAGTAACGATCTTGTCGCGATGTCACACTAATTAATTACTACCTTCGTGATTTATGTACCGGGGCAACTCGCTTTCCAAGAAAACATGCGCCTCGTTTTTCAGCCCAACTAGTTTACAAACATCATATTGTGACATGTATGCATTACCGTAATAAAATAAAATATCCGACGTATAAAAACAACACCGGAGACAAACATTTCCGCTTTCGGTTTCGCTGAGAAATAAAAACAGTATATCAAATATGTGTGAAACATTTATGTTGATACTGATAAAATACGTGCAAGGAAATGTTATTAAATTCAGCAACTGCTTGTCTTTTACAGAGTCTGTACACGTATATTTTCATATGTCATGACGTTCCGATTTATCCACGTGACTTATCTCTCCCCCCCCTCTCTCTCTCTCTCTCTCGCTCTCTCTCTCGCTCTCTCTCTCTCTCTCTCTCTATCTCGCTCTCTGTCTCGCTCTCTGTCTCTGTCTCTGTCTCTGTCTCTGTCTCTGTCTCTGTCTCTGTCTCTGTCTCTGTCTCTGTCTCTGTCTCTGTCTCTGTCTCTGTCT
>OZ024866.1:28355104-28377604 GCA_964017155.1 Oasisia sp. SBJ-2009
ACGGATTATGGCGCAAAACATGGCTCAAAACTGGTTTGCCTCGTATCGTGTTAATTTGCGATAAATAGCTTTACTGAACTTTATATCGCGAGTTTATTGTCTAGCTAGTCCTATGTAGCGGCTTTTAAGATAGAGGAGTGTTGTGTCAGGCTATATGCCTCGCAATTTTTTTGACCTGAAAAGTGGGGGGGGACAATTCCTATGCTGTCCCCCCACCCTGAAAAGTGGGGGGGGGGGGGGGACGCGTCCCCCCGTCCCCCACCGATCGACGCCCGTGCTCGGTCCACACTGGATCCGATGTACGACGAAGGGTGTCCACACTCCACACCGCATCGCAGACAAAAGCAACAGCGATCTACGTCCTGAGTGAGTTACGATTTTTCGTGTCCACACCGCAAAGATTTACGTTCTCATCGCGAGTGAACATACACACCATCTGGTGTGTACCAAAGGAAAACTACAACAATTGTGACGTTATACGTCAAGACGTCATTCGATATTCGCACGCTGATTGGCTGAAGCGTTTCACGTAATTCCTCGAGGCGACTTACGTTTATTGCGAGTTGTGACGAACTTGTCCACATTACCGACTAACGATTTCTACGATTCGACAGGAGAATTTTCAAAATATCGCAAGTCTTTGACTTATAAAGTTTGCGATGCCGTCCACACCCGCCCTCCACAGATCGCAAGGCCCGTATACGTCAAATGTGAGCAAATTTCTTCCGATTTACGTCCTGGCGAGGTATGGTGTGGACAGGGCATTAGACCCAGCAACAAACCATTTTATCAGCACGTAGTTTTTTCAGGATAAAGACCTTCCAAGAAAAGTCACGCATATGACACGATCAATGCAAGTCATGGGTCTTTTTTAGAACGCAAGCTTTAGCTATATAAAACGCACTTACTGTATAACAATTGGAAGCATTGAATGGCAGAGCTGACATATAGTTACCAATAAGTGTGATAATTTACTGTGATTTCCCAGTTGGTTCTTATGCTATTGGCGCGCCAATTTGTGACGTCAGCTGAGGAACGTTTTCGATGTCGAACCAATCACGTTATACAAAATAACTTACGCGAACGTTTGACGAGAATTACGCGAAGTGTCGCAAACAGTGTACGTAATACGTACTGAAAACAGTGTACGTAATACGTACTGAAAACAGTGTACGTAATACGTACTGAAAACAGTGCACGTAATACGTACTGAAAACAGTGTACGTAATACGTACCGCGAACAGTATACGTAATACGTACTGCAAACAGTGTAAGTAATACGTACTGCAAACAGCGTACATAATACGTACTGAAAACAGTGTACATAATACGTACTGAAAACAGTGTACGTAATACGTACTGAAAACAGTGTACGTAATACGTACCGCAAACAGTGTACGTAATACGTACTGCAAACAGTGTACGTAATACGTACTGCAAACAGTGTACGTAATACGTACTGCAAACAGCATACGTAATACGTACTGAAAACAGTGTACGTAATACGTACTGAAAACAGTGTACATAATACGTACTGAAAACAGTGTACGTAATACGTACTGAAAACAGTGCACGTAATACGTACTGAAAACAGTGTACGTAATACGTACCGCGAACAGTATACGTAATACGTACTGCAAACAGTGTACGTAATACGTACTGCAAACAGCGTACATAATACGTACTGAAAACAGTGTACGTAATACGTACTGAAATCAGTGTACGTAATACGTACCGCAAACAGTGTACGTAATACGTACTGCAAACAGTGTAAGTAATACGTACTGCAAACAGCGTACGTAATACGTACTGAAAACAGTGTACCTAGTACGTACTGAAAACAGTGTACGTAATACGTACTAAAAACAGTGTACGTAATACGCTGCTGACTTCGCAGAATTGTCTTTTTCCTTGTAATTTAAAGTGTAAAGCGCTTTGAGCAATCCTGAGGATTGGATACTACGCTATATAGGAATTTACTGTTTTATATCCGCAGTAAGTATCTTAGCAACTATCACTGCAATTTCTTTGGCGTTACAGTGGTTTTTTATGAGTGGGTGTCATCCATTTCTTGGATTATTGGAATTTGGAATACTTACAAAGCCCCCAAGCAGACATATTTATATGACACCGGCTTTGTGTGGTGTGTGTTCTGGGCAGGAATCGTTCTGAGCGTGTCCCTCCGCGATTTTTAATCGAATACCCACTTCCTGTTTAGAATCTCCCATCAATCAAACCACGACCAAGGCAATACAGCAACATGGTACACGGGAAACCTTTTTATATGCATATAATACTCGCGTAAGACTATAACAATAATAACGCATACTAATATAACAATAAACTTTATTTTAACACTGGTCTCCAGAGTATATCTCTGTTCCAACGTTTGTACACATTACATAGTCATCCATAAAACAATATAAATTATGTTTACACAAATAAAACAAAAATGTGTGATGTAGTTGTGACTATGGCTTTTGAATAATATATATATATATATATATATATATATATATATATATATATATATATATATATATATATATATATATTTATATATATATATATATATATATATATATATATATATATATATATATATATATATGTACATCTGTAAAGTGAGACTAAAATGGCAAACATTGAAATGCAAATAACTTAAAATAAAATGTAAAATGTAAACAAATTAGTACTCATAATAACATGTTATTAAATAAATAATTAGTACAATCGTGTAGTAGTATAATTGTAAACATCGAAATAGCTAGACATTGAAAGCAGATATTGATATGGTGACTGTTGAAATGTTAGGGCACGATTTAAAGACGTTTTGGCACCTCTTAGTGTTCGTCCCACATCCGTAAATATACATTAAAAGCTAATTTAAAACATGAATTAAAATAGTGCGTTATGAGGCGTACTGAATAAATGCACACGCGGTCCTTGTCCGCACATGTGGGGCTAGTCCGCACACGTTGTCCTGGTCCGCACACGTGGGTTGGTCCGCACACGTGGGTTGGTCCGCACACGTGGGTTGGTCCGCACACGTGGGGCTGGTCCGCACACGTTGTCCTGGTCCGCACACGTTGACCTGGTCCGCACACGTTGTCCTGGTCCGCACACGTGGTCCTGGTCCGCACATGTGGGCCTGGTCCGCACACGTTGTCCTGGTCCGCACACGTTGTCCTGGTCCGCACACGTTGTCCTGGTCCGCACACGTTGTCCTGGTCCGCACACGTTGTTGTCCTGGTCCGCACACGTGGTCCTGGTCCGCACACGTGGGCCTGGTCCGCACACGTTGTCCTGGTCCGCACACGTTGTCCTGGTCCGCACACGTTGTCCTGGTCCGCACACGTTGTCCTGGTCCGCACACGTTGTCCTGGTCCGCACACGTGGTCCTGGTCCGCACACGTGGGCCTGGTCCGCACGCGTTGTCCTGGTCCGCACACGTGGGCCTGGTCCGCACGTGTCGACCACGTCCGCACGTGTTCCACACGAGGCGGCTTCGTCAAGTTCTAATTAGATCAGCCTTTGCGGGGATCGATAGTGATGATATAGAACATGGAAGATCTCTCAGCATAATGATGAAGTAGGCGCCTAAGATGTAATCCCGGACGACCCGGGGTGGCACTTGGCAACATTTAATATGAGCAGGAGGAGGCTAAGATGTCGGGACTACACCGCCGACGTGGCAGCTGCCGTAGCTGTGTTGGCGGCGGTACATATTAGCACAGCTGCGACAGCTGCGTTGCGTGTAGTGTAGCTGGTGTAGCTGCAGCAATCTTCATTGACACCCCAACCCTGTATCTCACTGGCTGGTTCCCTCTCTCCCGCCCTCCCGCCCTCCCGCCCTCCCACCATCCCTCCCTCCCTCCCTCCCTCCCTCCCTCCCTCCCTCCCTCCCTCCCTCCCTCCCTCCCTCCCTCCCTCCCTCCCTCCCTCCCTCCCTCCCTCCCTCCCTCCCTCCCTGCCTCCCTCCCTCCCTCCCTCCCTCCCTCCCCCCTCCCTCCCTCACTCACTCACTCACTCACTCACTCACTCACTCACTCACTCACCCACCCACCCACCCACTCACTCACTCACTCACTCACCCACCCACCCACCCACCCACCCACTCACTCACTCACTCACTCTCTCACCCACCCACCCACCCACCCACCCACTCACTCACTCACCCACCCACCCACCCACCCACTCACTCACTCACTCACTCACCCACCCACCCACTCACTCACTCACCCACCCACCCACCCACTCACCCACCCACCCACCCACTCACTCACTCACTCACCCACCCACCCACCCACTCACTCACCCACCCACCCACTCACTCACCCACCCATCCACTCACCCACCCACCCACCCACCCACTCACTCACTCACCCACCCACCCACTCACTCACTCACTCACTCACTCACTCACCCACCCACCCACCCACTCACTCACTCACCCACCCACCCACTCACTCACTCACTCTCTCACCGTCCTGTAACCAGGCGGTTGTTGGGTCACTACTGAACACTTCCTGACTGCTTCATTCATTCGATCTTCTGCCTCTCTCTGGGACGTACCGAATGTCTGGGTGTCGTCTCCCATTTCTCCCTCTGTCTCCCTCTCTTTCTTCTCCCTGGCGCACTGCATTTCGAACTGTTTTTGCAAGGCCGGTTGATTTAATAACTTGACCATAACACTTTAGCTCTCGTTTCTTGACCGTCGTCAGGAGACCGGTCTTCAAAGGGTCCAACGGTTTGATTAAATATGTTGCTGAGTTCTTCTTTGGTGATATGTTCCTAGTATGAGACACGAATAATTGGTAACACGAACAGAACCCATTCGCACGCTTGCAATTAATGGTCGCGTTCTAGCGTGATTTCTAGATTTGTCGTTATCTCTATGAACAGCGTTACTCAAAATAAGTGTTCTGAGATTTATCAGTAACACTCATGAAACAGTTTAGTTAGCAGGCCTGCTAACTAAATATGTTTCCCTCACGGCGATATCGTATAGCGAATCGTGTATAATTACAAAATTGTAACAAAACATATAATGGAAAGATTGTGTCAAAAGATATTTCAAAATGACAGCGAGAAAATTGCAGAAAACCTATAGATGCCAAGAAAACTGAAACGAATTGACCTACAAACGCCATCAATAAGTGTTAAGAAACCAAACGGTCCCCGCTTCATACACGCGCCACCTGGCGAGCAAACTTGACGACCGCCATTATGACAGATAGACATCTAAGCCTGCGTTTTGATCTCCCGTCAAAAAATTCCTAGAAATCCTTATCCTTACACAGCTTTCCGAAGGTCAGCGCCGACCACTGGAAAGGTCACGGCTTAGCCCAGACATAACCGTTCGGGCAATGGGCAGGTGGCTTCGTCACCGGACGCGTCTGCTGTGCCTTAGTGGTTGGTTGTTGGCCTCGCAAGGGGACACGTAACAACGCATGCATACGACCGAAGGGATACAGGTGTTATATCAAGACACTAATCTAAATATGGAGAAACATTCCGTAGAACTAACTATCATTCGGGCTCAACGAATCAGTCACACACGTGTGACCGTAATCTATTCCACATATTTATTGTTCTCAGCGATAAGGAATATGTTCTTATATCTAATCTGTCTAAATGATAAAGAATGGTATTAGAATAGTTTGTAAAACATAATCAACATAGTCTTCAGAAAGGCGGGATACACCTTAGGACCTAGATAAAAAAAAGTTGTACTGTCGACAAGCCAAAGGTTTCTTTGTGCAAGTGCAACAGTCATCAATAGTTAATTCAATGGGTGTCAATATATGTTTAGTTACAGAACCGTTGCATGTTGCAAATGATCCCGAGGTCACAGACCTCTGAACAACGGGACACTTTAAAAGGTTACACTCGGACTCTCGATAAGCCAAATACTTCATTATCTACCTGCCATCTAAGAGAGAGAGAGAGAGAGAGAGAGAGAGTGTGTGTGTGTGTGTGTGTGTGTGTGTGTGTGTGTGTGTGTGTGTGTGTGTGTGTGTGTGTGAGTGTGTGTGTGTGTGTGTGTGAGTGTGTGAGTGTGTGAGTGTGTGTGTGTGTGGTGTGCGTGCGTGCGTGCTTGCGTGCGTGCGTGCGTGCGTCCCCCGCCCGCCCGCCCGCCCGCCCGCCCGCCCGCCCGCCCGCCCGCCCGTCCTTCCTTCCTTCCTTCCTTCCTTCCTTTCTTCACACAATCAATTCTCCGTATGACAACCTCAACAACTCTGCCTAAACCCTTTGACCATCAAACCTCATCGTTCCCCTGTCGGTGACCACTGACCACTACCGTTGTCCGCTGCAGTTGCCCCGGAGATCCGTCTGCGGACATTCCGCATCGGCCAACAGCTGGAGAAGGATACGATCCTCGAGTGTCAGATCACCGCCTACCCCATGGCCATCAACTTCTGGCGCAAGGGCAGCCAACGCATCATGAGCTCGACAAAGTACCGCCTCGACGCCTACGACGAGGAGTACCACACCATCACGCTCAGCCTCCGCATCATGAACATCGCTGACAGCGACTACGGAGACTACACGTGCGTCGCCGAGAACCGACTCGGCTCGGACAGCGAGAGCATGAAGCTCTACAGTAAGTGGCACTTCCGGTTTCCGGTTCGGTCGATTTGACCCACAATGCACTGCGCACTGGCGTGATTGTTTTATAATACCTCAAGTTAACGATACGGGGTAAAAGAATAATTACTTCAGTACATATATATACATATATATATATATATATATATATATACATATATATATAAATATATATATATATATATATATATATATATATATATATATATACATATACATATACATATATATACATATATATATACATATATATATATATATATATATATACATATATACATATATATATATATACATATATATATATATACATATATATATATATACATATATATATGTATATATATATATGTACATATATATATATATATATAATATATATATATATATATACATATATACATATATATATATATATATATATATATATATATATATATATATATTAAAATGCTATCACAAAGCCCAGGTCGCTGAGTTGTGTTCGCATTGGTTGGTATAACTGTTTGGAGATCGACAATTTTCACAACTGCGCATGTGCTAACACGGAAACATGTGGAGAATTTCGTTCAAAACGTAACTGTAAGCCTAGGAGTGTATTGCGAGACATGTTTGTTTACCGATTTACCTAATGCAACTGTGTTTTCCTGTGCACATCAAACTCATCCTGACCTCAGTCGTCGCAGTTATTCTTAATGTTGTTTGGTTAAATTGAATTTCGCGCTATGGAGATGAATAAACGTTTACCCAGGATACCTTGCATAGAGACTAAACTAAGCGATCTCCGAACGAACAAATCAATTGTGGAACATTGTTATGAGTAAATTGCGTCGTTTCGCGGAAGATGCGAGTGAGAGCGGAATGCTATTTTTAGCAACAGCGGCGTGCCTGGAAATATGAATTTTAGTAACAGTTTCCGGTCTGTTTCAGTAATCGTATCAGCGGTGAATTGCTCTTATTACGAGATGATTGAACGATTTCACCATGATCACAGCATTTCTGAAACATATAACCTGCATAAATCGAAACGTTTAGATACATCTGAAATCAGACCTTTAATTGTTGTCATTGAATGCGGCTCGCAATTAATTCTTGAATTCCAGAACTTTTTTGTTTTCTTGGAAGACAAGTAAATTGTATTCTTCAAACTGAAGATTATTAGCACATGAAGTGCTACATTAAATTCGACGATTGGCGCCGCTGTGCTTTAGAGCTTAAGTAGTAGTAGAGATTTGTTGTATTTGGGAACATTGCCTATTAACTACCATGGTTATATGCATAGAACATTCCAAATTATTCTAGAATACATTGTCATGTTGTTCAGCGCTACGTCACCCATTATCTAGTCATACGTCCATGGTTATTGGCAATAACCACCAATGCCACAAATTATGTCAATATCTCCCATTACCAGTCATACAAGTGTCCATGTTTTTGCAATAACCACCAATGCCATCATGTAGTGCATTATCGCAAAATTATCGCTCGTACCCAGCCATAAGTTCACCATCAAGCCAATATGATGTTCAATATTTAAACATATCCGCATTTAATCGTAGGTTTGCCCAGACGCATGCTATTAACGCTTGATGCTTTTCTGCTTACCGAGGATTAACAGCCAGGATAAAGTTTCATAGTTCAACATGCATGAGGTCAATTGCGTAGTGATGAATATGTAGATATATTTTAAATAGTGGCTGATATTTATTAAGTTGTTTTTTGATAGACATTGCTTGGGTGCCATGAAGTGCTTGCTCTTATAGTATTCCAAACAATAACGCTAGACGACGCTGACATCGAAAGTTTCGAATGTTGGCCTGCAAAAGGGTTATGACATCGTTTACACGAGCGATGTTTTCCCCGTTTATCGGTCGACGCTATTATGAGCGACAAACGAAAACCAAATCGCATGTGCATTTATTGCGGTTTTGGACTTAACTCAAACTTTTCTTATTTGGACTCTGGTGAAAATGTATGATGACGCACGAGATGTCAGTCGCTGATTGGTTACAGCATCAAAATGGCTGCCAACTGTTGACGGGATCCGAAACTGTAAACATTCTCCCTGAAACAATCAGTCATACAACAAACGTTCTCTCATTTCTGGATCTTGCTCATTCTTGCTACAAGATATCGGTGAACACCGTATACGACCGACATCGCACGTGTAAACAGGCCTTGAACGGAAGTTGTCCGACTTCCAAAAGTATGTGCGAACGACGAGTTATATGACTAGTGTTCATGCTATGAAACCACAGTAAAAGCAAATACAGTTAATGGAATATACACATGTAACATTCTGAGGACAGCGAGTACAAATCATGCAAATTATTGCGATGGTCTCCTGTCGAAAAGTAGCAGCGCAGCGACGTGTGACGAGTCGTACAGCGAACATAGTAGGAACACCGACGCAGTTGTAGACATCCAAAAATCGCACATTTGCGCTCCAGTTATGCACGGACGTAGTTTCAGTTTTCAAGTGCACGCACGCACACACGCACAGTGTAACTTGCATGCATGCATGCATACACGCAAGCACACATGCACACGTACACACATACGCACACACACCCGCACACACACACACTCCCACCCGCACACGCACACACACACACACACACACACACACACACACACACACACTCCCACCCGCACACGCGCGCACACACACACACACACACACACTCACTGACTCACTCACACCCGCACATCCGTACGCACGCACGCACGCACGCACGCACGCACGCACGGACACCACCATAAACGACTAAGTTCTTTCTCGCCCGTTCACGGCGGCGACTCGCCCATCAGCCGACCACTCGGCTCTCCTCCCGCCGCATGGCCAGCGCCCCGCCACACTAACAGCATCCAGACCAAACCTTTGTCTCCGAGCCATGTCCCCGTCCCAGTCTCGCCATCCCACTCCCACCTCTCGTGTCACGTCAGTACCTTTGCTTACAGAGATTCACACGAAGCCCCGGATGGTGCCCGTCTTGCCAACAGCGCCGCCTAGCGGAGCAAAAACACCGTTTCCGGTCAAGTACATGACCCCAATGCCCCGGGACAGCAGCCAGCCAGGGGGCGACCACAACGGACAGTACATCAGGGTAGATAATAAACAGCCGCGATATAGCGACGAGAACAACATCGATAAGGAAGGTGGGTACGACACGTGACACGTGACACGTGACACGTGACACGTGACACGTGACACGTGACATGAGCACAACTGCATGTAGGATTGGGGGGGCGTAGAGCGTTTCCGTTCAGTTGCCGTTATCATCTGCGTCACTTCCGTCGTCTTCTGTTGCACGCGCGTCTGACTGTGTCTTCCGGTTGCATGAATCAATCTCCTCTGACGCCAGCACTGGAGAGTGCCTGTATGTCGTGCCCATATATGGACATAAACCGTTTCGCAGAAGTGTGCCGTTCAAACCACTAAAATAGAACAACGCCGCGATAAACATAAAAAAATATGTCTCCACAACTTGTGACGTCGTCATCTAAATGTATCCTAATTAGAATGTCACATAACGAAAACTACACAATCGTAGATAACTTACTGTCTCTGTTTTGTTCCCACGCAGTGCCATCGAGCGGACGAATCACCGACAACGGATGCAGTTCACTGATATCGTCGTTATGGTTACCGTTGCTATGGATGCCTGTCCTAGCGGTGCTGGCGGTGACATCTGGCGGCCGACAACTATGACAGTGACACCAGGTGTACCGAGAACACGGGAACATGCGTGGGAAAATGGAATGTTCCACACAATACAATATCTAAAATGCGTAAATATTGTCTTATTCGGTTAATGTCATTTCGTTAAAGGTGGCCCCAATCGCAAAGAGACTCTTAAAATACTTGCCACAGTATTTATGTTGAAATTCCGACAGCTGGGCACACGAGTAATCAGTTGGTTTCAGTCGTCAGACAAGATGAAGATAAATGTGTTGGAAGGTCGGAGGACGCAACTAGACAAAGATATATGGCTGCATCCCGCTGACATTGTGTTCAGAATGTTCGCAAACATCGCGTGTAGCTCCTTCGTTAGCGCACACGTGAACATAAATCAGTGAATTACGTCACTAGAGTAACACGCCGTCATACGAGAGTAAACTACCGTAGCTTGTGTTCGTTCATCAAAGCTAATGTATTCGCGTACGTGGAGTTTTAGCCGTACGCTATGTAGCATTTTGTTACTGAAAACGTATTAATTGATTTCTTATGGCATTCCATCTATATCAATTTCACGGCGTTGGCACGTTACGCCTACCTATAATGACGTGTACAGCTGATTGTAAAAATAGTTCATTCCCGTGGATTGTAGAATGTCAATTAACTTAACAGCATTACACGTCTGAGAGCGACTTTGTGAGAACCGCTACTAGAGTGCGGCCGAATTAACGCAACGTTGCAGCTTCGTATATGTAAATGTGTACATGAAAGCGAACTTCCGGTGGCCATTCGTACGTGTTTCCGATTATCAACGCGTTCTCTCGGACGTACTTCCGGCTGCTGCGAAACACGCCACCACGATGTCACGCAGTTGTCCAAAGTGGACCGGAAGTGGCGTTGTGCGCAACGCAGTCGTGTGAGTGTACCCGGAAGTAGCCGATAGGAATCGTTCCGCATATGGTTAAGAAAGTATCAACCCAAAACGATCTTGGATATTCTATTATCGTCTTAACTCCATTACTTTGTCAGCCCACCCAGGACTGCGCGGTAAATATATCAGACGATCAATATTTGTCATGGAACGGCTGATTTTCAAAAGAAGTATGAAAGTTGCTGAACATTACGAAAGTATGCTAAATATAGTCGTAGCCTTCAATATCTAACTGGAGCCCATCAATGTGTTTTTATATAAAGTGCTGCTACGTTCGGGGTCTCATACGATTGCGTTGCCTTAGTTCTTTGACGTTTGCTACTTAAAGAGGACATTTTAAATTGGTAATGCAAAGTATCATGTTTTCATGCAATCACAAGTAATCACATGTCATACAATCACGAATAACACATATTGTACATGTTGACAAACGATGGTGTGGTTCCAGTTTGTACCACAATAGTATTCACAGTTCCGTGTTCACACTCTCTGATGTTGTCAAGCAGTACTACGCATTTCCGTTAAAAACAACAACACCAGTTATGTTACAATTAAAGGCAATACTCTGTTAGTGGCGTATCCGGCCATTGTCACATGTAGTCCCATGCAACTGGTCAACATTTGGCAGCCATTTTGATGCTGTAACCAATCAGCGACCGACATGGTCTTACAAAACCGGAAGCCTCAATTGAGATTGTACTGGTGGTGGGCTATACACAATTAAGACAAACCAACGCTATAAATATGTAAGTTTCGTAACCATTGTTAATAGCCACTAAAAATGATATTGTGTTTAAAGAAGAATTTATATTTTAGGAGTTGATATTGTAATGTTTGGGGTTCACATATTATGTTAGTAGTAACTGTTTATATATAAAAAAAAACATAACAAACGTGAGAATAATGGATATAATATTAATTGGTTTAACAAACCAGATAAGCAAGCCCATTACTTGATGCATCCAATATATGTATATAGTTGTTATTATTTTATAATAAACTCGCTAGTACAATTAACTTTGCTGCCGGCATAGTTAAGGGGTAAATTTCTAAAAGGTAAACAGGCAATGGCCTATTTGTTGTTTGTTATGCGATCGAGATATGTATAATACTCATAGGCGGAGAGTGGATGCAATTATAAAAAGAGTAACTGCTATATATGTGTTCCAAAATGTAGTGGATATGATGTCATATAGCAACGTCTATATATGGCTTTATATCATTTCTGGCCTGTCGATTTTGTAGACCCATGTAACGAACGTGTGCTTTTGTGAAGTACGCTACAGCTATATGGGAAAGAAAGAGACGTTTGTGTGTCTCTACGTATTCATAACAATGTACATACGAGGATGATAATATTGCAGTGTGCATGCATGCGTGTATGAATTGGTGTTTACGATTACACGTAAAATTACAAATGGCAGTGTGATGAGTGTTAAGTCGCCACACGAATGTAAAATGTTAAGGTTCTCAGTGGATTACATTGTGCTACGTAACTGCATTCGCCTTATTCTATGTAGCAAAAGCTGAACATAATAAATACGATAGTGTTGTTTTTGATCGACCTAGTTAATTGTCCTTACAGAAGATTACACTTGTCTTTATTGGGACCTTGGCGACGAGGTAGTTATCAATATAAAGGACATATACAATCATTACAATTGTCTGTAAAACAGGACATGCTGTAAACGTGTCGCTATTGACAGTTGCGCCTTTTATGTAATGATCACTAAATATGTGTCATATTTCAGAGGGTTTTGTTTGGTCACACGAGGATCGTTAGAAATACTGTCTTAAGGAATTATATCTTATATGACAAAGTGTTTACATGGTCCGTGTACGATCGGTATACAAACTTGTAATTTCACAGGGTCTGTCGTAACTACAGGGTGTTCATATCGTGCAGCTTTTCATAATTTTGTGTATTTGTTTCTTTCCGAGTAAGCGTAATGTTTAGAAACCATATCATGAAGAAACGTGTATCATTTATATAAATAATATTAAATACATTTTGAGACATTGTGGTCGTTTCAAGTGACCACATATTTGCACTTTTAGTTAGTTTTTAGTGACCGCAATCCCTCTGACAAAGTCTGATTTGTGTCAATGTGCATAATCTGAATCCCCAGATGAGTAGCCAGATGGTAACCCGGCCGCTTACCTGGTTCTCAGATACTTTGTCTGATATTTTATCTGATACATTGTTTGTATTGTACATATGTTTGCATGACTCGCTGTATGTAACATAATTGATGTCAATTTCCACGTGTAAACAGAAAGATTAATAAACGTATTCTGCATTGTTTCTATAACCGCGCCTCCTTTTCATTAGATCGTTGCCCGTTTCCACAGGTTCCTATAAAACGTTGGTGTTGGTGTATATTATGTACGCGAGAGTAAGAAAGCCCTGTTTCACACTTCAAGTATTTTAACTGATGCAGTGATAATTAAGTGAAGAGATAATTTGTGAATGGATCATCCGTAAAGAGAACATTACTTCTACCTTCTTAAATGACCTATTAGATTTATGTTTTTAGCCTTCTATATTGTATTTGTTTATTTATTATGTTTTTATTAGTCTGTCTTTATGCCCTTTTATAATGCAGAGTTAATTTCAGTTATACGTTTAAGTAAGTATTTTGAAGGACATGTACATGTAAAGCGCCATAAATAGTTTTTAATTAGATGTTGCGTTATATAAGTTTATTTATTTATTTATTAAGTATGTCTTTGTTCGTCTGTGTCATCACATTATCTGAGTGTGTAAGGTGTATTTCCTGGATTATATGAGATGGACCGGTAATGTTGTTCGAAAAGGTCGAATGAGCCCCTTCTAAAGGGGATCTCCTAGGGAGAACAAAAACATGGCAAACGTTCCTGTGGACAGAAAAAAAGATACAAGGACTCCTTAAAAACCTCTCTAAATGGATTCCCCATTGATCCTGCAAACTGGGAATGCCTTGCATCCGACCACTCCACGTGACACAGCAGCATCCACGCTGATGGAGTGGTACATGAGGACAATCGAATCAGTAGGATGAGTAAGAAGCGTGTACGTCGAAAGGCCAGAGCCATGGCGTCTTCCACCCCGTCCTGACGCCTGCATTTCCGCGTCCATACTGCGACCGGAACTTCAAGACACGAATTGGCTTGACCAGCCATTTCCGTACTAATTTCCGAGACGGAATTTCTTGACATTATTGGTCATCATCGGCCACGATAGACAAAAATTATTATTATTATTACTATTATTATTATTATTATATGGCATCTTGCTGTCGGGAATTGTTTATCCCCGCGGCAACCATTTGTCAACCCGGAAACAAAATTTCTACGATCACCTTGTCGTGTTTACAGACAGAACCATATATGTCTGCCCCCACAGCTATTCGAGGGGGCAGCTGTCCCTTACCCCCTCCCCCTCGTCCATAGGATGTGTCAAGGCGGTTATTGCTACTATCCATAATTCAAATAGTATAAAGAAGACAAAGAAACAAGTCGCACGAAGACTTTCTAGTCGAGTTCACCGACGACACTATGTACTGTGCCATTAAAACGTTGATTTCGACAAAAGAATTATAAAACACAACGCTAATTTGAAAGCGATTCCCAAAAATTACTACGCACCAAGAATTAATTGCCCAATGCCAATATCATACAGAGATCCACAAAGAATATTCTCAAGTGTCAAGTTCTCAATGCGTTTCCACATAATTAATTAAAATGACATTCGCACACTCAGATTTCCACATAATTAATGAAAATGCCATTCGCACACTCAGTTTTGCATGTAATTAGTATGCTGCAAATAATTAAGTTGTCGTAAGAATTACTGCACTGTGACAATCACCCCCGTAGCATGTTAACGTCGGTAGAGTGTGGGTGTCATCGACAAGCTCTACACAATCCACGGACACCTTTTCTTCAGACTGCCACCTGCATCACTTCCCCGAGGACTCCCAAAAACTACCACAAACCCCTTGTGCCCTCCGTCTGCACCGTTTCGCGGCTCCCGGAAATCTCCATCAGGACCATTGGAGACTTCCCACTGCTTTCCCGCGAGTCTCCCCAAAACGCCCAACCGAACACCTCCTTGACACCCCGAACGTCGACACCGAGCGAAACGTCTTCCCTTCAACCGGAAATGTTGCCTCAGCGAGAATGCGCACGCATCCATCATCGCAATGCCAGTTTATGCTTATGCAGTCTTGTTTCACAAATGAATAATATGCATCGTTTCAATCGTTTATCGGGTTTCAGAAAGTGGCGATACGAATAAAGCAACTTATTTCACAATAATTTAAGTTTATTCACAAAGCGTTCACGTCGACAAGAACTCTCCCGAGGACAATCCATCAAGCGTAGGTTCATTCAGTTCAGTTGGCGACATATGCAGTAAATCGCCAACTTTGGGGATAGTGTGGCAGCATCTCTCATGTCCTGTTCCAGTGCCATCTTTCTATGGGCGTTCTTTGGGTCATTGAACTGTAATTACCTGATGACTAAATAATCCCCCAGTGGTGTTAGTATGAATTACCCTTTTAACCGGAGAGAATTTAAAATCACAAATATGTAATGTTGTTACCCGCTGCGTTTGGGTTATTGCCCTAAGACCGACTAGCACAAATTAATACCAGTTTCTAGCCATTTGCTACATTTGCTCTGTGGGTGAATTTTTTCCATATAAGTTCATGCCTTGTCTAGGATCGTGTCTGAGGAGAAAAATGTTAGCTAGAAAAACATGCTTAATAAACGAATTACCTTTACAGCTCATCATTTTGAACAGGGCTCGTTAATCACACAAACAGCGTCAAGCAAAGAAAATGCTTACAATTTCTGTTAAGTATGCTATTACTCAACTCAACCATTTGAGCAGCAAATTCCCTAAACATGTCACCTGCGCCTTTGCCTCTCTCAAGCCGTGCCAGAGATGGTGTGCTTGACGGGGGAGATTAAAAACCGCAGGAAAAAACAGTGCAGCTGTGACAGTAGTCACAAATGTTTTGGTCTCTGCATCTAGAACTATTAACAATAAAGATTGATCATTTGCAAGTAAAACTAAACATTTCTTATATCCAATACAACAGTTGGATATATATCCGCGTGTTATATGATATGGCGTTATAGTAATTGTTCATGCATGCAAAAGCGTAATTCGGCTTCTGAATAAACGGAAATATGGTAAACCTATAAACGAGCCGACGTATTCATATGTACAAGTCAGTCACACTTAGGAATATATTGCGTCATAACAGGGGCCTATTGGTCACTTTAATCGCCACGAATAAGATGTCAGGCTCCGGAATATATCGGACTTTTCTTATAATCTTCTCCTCTGACGTAGCATACAGAGTTAACAACAGACGTGAAAATGTCCACTGCTATTGCAAAATATGGTTAGTCTAACTGCAATAATTTATAGACCTACCACATTGAACGCTAGTGAAGAACGATATCGTTTGAAGTTGGCGCCCGCTTGTGAAAGCAAGAAAATAATTATGCTTAATCTAAAAGGCCAACCTGCTGAATTTTGAAGAATGTCCAACGCATTGTTTTTGGAGCTCGCATTATTTCATGGTTTCGTGACCGCAGGAGAATATATGCTCACTATAATACACCAGATGGCACCACCTATTCTATAAACGTTTTGAATAACGCTATGGTTCTAACACGTTCAGTTTATTTAGTCTGAATTCCAATATTATCATACGATTACATTATCAGATAACTATAGCCATATTTTACATGTAGTTATATCATAGTGACAAAAAATCCCACGGCATAAAACTGTAGCGACAACTTGGATTAATCCGAAACGTGGCAGCACTTGATTTTGGATCAACGTATAAATGCAAGTAAACGTCTGATAGCAATCTTGTCAAAAGTACCTTCAGCCTAACCCTTAACCTAATCGAAACCCTAAACTTAATCCTAAACTTAATCGCAACCATAACATGTGTACATCAAAAGAACAACCATAAAAAGGCTTTTCGTGCGGGCGCAGATCTCGCCGCTAGATTGGCAACTACAGTGGCGACACATAGCGGGCGGGTGGGCAAACAAAGATGCTCATTTAGAGCAACATGTGGACGATGTCGACGCGAAGAATCTGACTGATAAATAAATGCAGTCTTGCTACTCCTCGTCCTCCTGCTCATCATCAGCACCACCACCATCATCATCATCATCATCATCATCATCATCATCATCATCATCTTCACAGTATTACCAATAAAATCTTCCCATTCTCGACTACGAGAACCCGGGTTCGAATCCTCTGCTAACGTGTCCCACCATGAGCATGTATGTTCATTCAACATTGCCCCAGTTCACTGGGCTGTATGAATGAATATCTGGCTATAGACAATAGTAGTGGATATCTGTGTACGAATAGTATTCGCGCATTAATTGCAGCGTGGCTGGATGCTTCCGAAAGAAGCCAAGACGATGCTCCATTAAACAGGGAGCAAAGTGTAAAGTGTTTTGGATACTGTGCTATATAGGAACTTTATTATTTACTTAAAGGAAATAAATAAATAAATTATAGCTTACACAGAGGAGTGTGCAAACACAGGTATACACACAAACACCCCCACATCATATATATATATATATATATATATATATATATATATATATATATATATATATATATATATATATATATATATATATATATATTAAATCTACGCACGCAAGCACACACACACATACGGTGACACGCACACGCGTACGCGCACGCGCACGCGCACGCGCACGCGCACGCGCACGCACACGCACACGGACACGCACACGCACACGCACACGCACACACACACGCACACGCACACGCACACGCACACGCACACGCACACGCACACGCACATACGGTGATACACACACACGCACGCACGCACGCACGGACGCACGCACGCACCCACCCACCCACACACACACACACACACACACACACACACACACACACACACACACACACACTTCTCCGTCGACTCTCATCTTACCAACCCATCCTGTCAACCACCCACACCTTTAGAGAGTAGAAGCCTACTTAACCTCAACCAACGACCTCAATCCTACTCAGTCCCCGTGCAGGAGCCTACTACGCACGGAGGACATCAGTACGTACGTTTTCGAACCGGGAAACGTTCGTGGAACCGAGAATTGGGGCTAATTGGCGGCTCGTATTAATAATGCACGAGTGTGTCCCCAGAGTTCCGTCCGGGGACCGCGAAGACCTGCTGGTTGTGACGTCTCTCTACAGGTGCCCATCAACGTCTCGTCGACGCAGTCAAATGGCCAATTTAAGCAGCCGTTTTGCGTTTACAACCCCGGAAATATAAGTGCTTGCAAAGCCGAACGACGACGTCAACGACATCAGCGGATTTTGTGGAAATTACTGTCCACTTGTTTTTAAATTATTGGCTACATGCGTGAAGCCGTCAGAAAGATGATCAATACCTCTCAGTCTGTCATTCTGAGCCTACGTGGGCAGTGAGTGGACAGGTAATGATGACCAGAGCAAGTCTGTGTTCGAATGACCGTATTTGACTGAGATTCGGTTTTCTAAGACGAAACACTTACCACCATTAATGGCCCTACGCAGCATACTATGTATGGATCAGTTGAGAATGGGAAACAAAAACTAAAACAGCCTCCTCTTAAACCACAACATCCGAGGGAAATGAACAGGCGACGGACCGCTCTGATGTTATATATAATAATCTTAAATAATAATGATATAACGATGACGATAACGTTCACTACAAGATGACGACGACGACGACGACGACGACGACGACGACGACGACGACGACGACGACGACGACGACGACGACGACGACGACGACGACGACGACGACGACGACGACGACGACGACGACGACGACGACGACGACGACGACGACGACGACGACGACGACGACGACGACGACGACGACGACGACGACGACGACGACGACGACGACGACGACGACGACGACGACGACGACGACGACGACGACGACGACGACGACGACGACGACGACGACGACGACGACGACGACGACGACGACGACGACGACGACGACGACGACGACGACGACGACGACGACGACGACGACGACGACGACGACGACGACGACGACGACGACGACGACGACGACGACGACGACGACGACGACGACGACGACGACGACGACGACGACGACGACGACGACGACGACGACGACGACGACGACGACGACGACGACGACGACGACGACGACGACGACGACGACGACGACGACGACGACGACGACGACGACGACGACGACGACGACGACGACGACGACGACGACGACGACGACGACGACGACGACGACGACGACGACGACGACGACGACGACGACGACGACGACGACGACGACGACGACGATTATCGTGATAACGATAACGATAACGATAACGATAACGATAACGATAACGATAACGATAACGATAACGATAACGATAACGATAACGATAACGATAACGATAACGATAACGATAACGATAACGATAACGATAACGATAACGATAACGATAACGATAACGATAACGATAACGATAACAGTGACAATCAGGATCATAATCATTATCATAATCATACTTCTATATGGTTGGATCAACTGAAAATTGCTCTCGGCAATACAAAAAGACGTACTAACTCAGAAATAGAAAGTGTAAAAATAGAACTAAAAAGGCAGTAACAAAAACAGTAAAAATACAGATCATTAGGAACAATAGTGTAAATAAATCCACGTACATCCACATCCACATGTAAAAAATGCTTTAGATGCTACAATTTAAGCAAGATGATTAACCGTAACAAAATTCAACAAAAGCACTGAAACAAAATACGTTTATCCAAAGAAAGCATAATAAAAAAAGTCTTCATCGGCGAGTTATAAAATAAAAACACTTGTTTAAAAAAGTGAGTCTACTAATGTGTTCTAAACGTTTGTTCCGGTGTGGCTGTCCTGGGTGTAAGAGGCAAACTGTTCCATAGAACCAATTTATCTCCTATTATCCCCCCTCTTCACAACAATTACTCATAAAGCCAGACATGATTTCGGACAGTCCCGCATTTTGTTCTGAATGCTGCTCCAAACACGGATTTCCCAGTTGAGTGATAGCCCGGGTAATGACTCAATGAGAGGCCGACTGTGCGCGTGATTGCACACAAAATGACCACACAAGCAAACAACCCTCAAATACCGCCGGGGTACCGGTACTCGGGAAACAAACTGTCCACTAGTAATATGTCTTCATGACTATTATCTTAATCACATTTTATTTAAATTAAATTTTTGGAAAATAAACCAGAAACGCTAAAAGAATTTGCAAAGGGGTCAAATGATGATGGTGTCGTCTATCGTCCAAGATAATGCAATACGTATGACAAATCTTGTTTTCTTTTTGATGTTTGGGTAGGACGGAATGCACGAGTATCTTTCTACGGAACTGGACAAACCCTCTTGATTCTTCTGGTCAAACGTCTTATGGACAGATTCAAACAAAGTATTCATGTATTGAAAAATATTGACAACCCAATAGTCAATGATAGACGACATCGTCGTAGACACGTGACCCTCCTCACGAGTGGCTGCGTGAGAACCATAACAGCTTGTGCATTTATTAGACATATTTACCTCTGACGAAACTTCGTTTTTCGACATCTGTATACATTGGCGCGGGAACAAAATTATGATTGAGGCCGACTGAGAAGCGGATCTTCAGAAACATTCCACTTTCGCTGTGTCTGATCATGACGTCGGATGGGTGTTGTTGAAAGATTGTTCGCAGAAACTGAAGATTTACTGGGGGGGGGGGGGGGGCACACAAATATGTCTGCCGCTAGCGAAATCCCAAACTTCCATGAGGCTCACTTGTTCTTCCCCTCCCACACCACGCCCCCTCCTCCATGTCCTTGCCTATAGCTGTATCTATTAAAATCAAACTCTGCTGCCTACTCTAGCTTTGGCGAGTATCCTTAGATGTGTGATTCCGTCGTGTCGCGTCGTGTCATGCTAAAGGAGCCATAGAGCCCGTTGTCCCAATCCAAAGGATACTTCACCTTTAACAATATTAGAACCAGTAAAAGGCATAATATATGACTTTGACTACCGATTAACTGCTCTGTTGGATGCTCCAGAGCTATTGGATGTCGCACAAAGACACTTTAACACGTGGAAGTGGCGTCAAACTGAGTAGACCGCTCAAGTGCCGACAACAAGCAATAGTGTGATGAATATCACATCTACAACTAGTACGTGTTGTTAGAATTGACGTATTCTTTAGCACGACGTAATGACGATCGGAAAACCTTTAAGGTGCGTCGTTGATAGTTTTTCTGCGTCTCCGGTTAGTTAACGGATTATTGACAGGTCCCGCGGCTTTGAATTTGGATAATAAAATGCACTAAAAACACTATGATAACTAATTCACCAAGAGCTTTCACCGGGAGAATGCCAGCTTCCGGTTAGCGCCCACACGTACTCGCTAGATGGCGCGCCAGTTGACAATCTGACAATCACAGGACAGCGTTAGTTCGTGTGTTCCGTAGAATCTTGATTTGAGCCAGTGTTTATACGTGCATGCGTGCGTGCTGTCACTGCATGCATGTGTACCATGTGTATGTATACCAGCTGATAGCTATAATAATTATTATAATTATGAGTATAATAGGCGACCATTTACACGCACATCTATACCTGTATTACGTCTACCAGTATTGCAGGCAGATGCGCATGAAAATGGTCAAATCGCAGCGATGCATGTGACCTAACAACAGCCCAAATATTCACCATTTCTACACAACAAGCTACAGACATGTGCTTAAAGAAATAAACAAGCTACCAGCCGCACAGAAAAGATGGAAAGACATTTGTTTAAAATCACATATCGGGACATCAAAAATAAGAAAGGAAAGACACAGACAAGATTGAGCAAACCAGAAGATAGAAATGGTCCCAGCCACACCAGTAAACTACGAGACTGCCGATAGACATGGCGTATCATCGCCTTACGAAGAGAAACAATGCCAGAGGACGACGGGCGAAACAATGACATTGCTAACTGATGTAAGACCACAATAAGGTGCACGTCCGCCATTCCCCAACCAAAGAGTACCCTATAAAAACAGCATTATGCAGGTTCAGGTTGTCTGAATTTCTGTGAGCACATATATAGTGTGGAGTGAGTAGAAAATGATGTTTTTGTGCAGCGTAGCATCAGAGCTGTGAAATTATGACGGCTGTCAGTCGGTGCATTTCTGCGTATT
>OZ024866.1:28382604-28402604 GCA_964017155.1 Oasisia sp. SBJ-2009
TTAATCATATGAAATCGCAATGTATAATGTGTCATAACTAAATAGGTGTAACTATACACACTGCTACACAATGTGACAAGTAAAAGTACTGAACTGCTCCACGACGAATGTGCATTGTCGACCGAGAATAAAGGCAACGCCCCCTGCTGGAGCAATGATTCATTACCTCCTCGACAAGCGAAGCCACATAACATGTTAAAGCAAACACCCTTGCCACTCTTTCGTTAGCCATTAAATCACTCAAATCCTCTTTTAGAAACGCCTTTCCCGAGCATTTCCACAGACGCGACAGTCCAATCGCATCTGCCAATCATATTCCATTACTCTATCGAGTGGTCTCGTTCGCGTTCAGACCACAGATTCTGCGCGCGTGGAGAAATAATTGTTTGGTTCAATGCTGCGATTACGTTGTAATCAACTCGCTCGAAAACACCAACCTAGTCTCGGGTGATTGGTTTTTCCCAATATGACACAGGAGCGTTCACTGCGCACATTTCCCCTTTCCACGAAACCAGATAAAACAGAGATGATTTTGTGCAGCGATTCACTTGTCGATCTTAACTTGTCTGACGGTGGACCACGATAAGGACATGGAGATAAAACGAGACAATACGAGACAATACGAGACAGCCGGCGGCGGAAATACCTCGCTAAACAGCGGTCTCGCTTGAGTGAATTGCTAAAAACCACACCGACGGCGACTGTCAAACAGAATGACGCGCATCGTCTCGTGCGCAATATGTGACCCACGCCCCCGGCCATGTACAGCGACGATCACAGGGCGTGCAACGGCCCTTTTTCTCAAAGCATCACTCATTATTCCGCTTCGCATACGCGTGTGTAGAACTGTCAGGTTTTATGCAATAGTATACTTTGAATGTTCGTTTAACGTCCGAACACTAGCTTCGAGGTGCAATTAAAACACTGACAGGCCAGAACCATGAACGTCTCGACATGCAATGTGGAACGTGCACGTAAGGTTCTTAGCACACACCGGAAAATACGTATTATGGTTATATAACGTGTCAAGCGCTTTGAGCAGTCCCGAGCTATATAAGAACTTACCTAACGTCTCTGAACAACTACATTAAGCAATTCTTTAATAACATTACATGTATAACTAATAAAATACTAATTGTGTCTTTCTTAAAAACTGTTTTATATACAATAGTAATAAATAAAATCTAAAATTTTGGAGATAATTTACCAAACCGAATCTGAACATGTCATAGTGTTTAATGTCTTGAGTTATTTAAATGTCTTCTTCGTTTTACGTAAGTGCTATAATTGTATAACGAAAAATAAAGTTGTGCAAAGAATAGTCTGCTTTGTTTCAGACTATTCTTCTACTTCTACTTCTACCATATACTGGCCACGTTCAACAGGCTGTACATTATTGTCAGGGGTAGCGCAAAACGAAGAAAGAAACAAAACAAAGACGATTTAGGGTGAGAATATGTACAGTAAAAGTTAAAAACAAGAGATTGCTCAAGAGCCTAGATGAATATGGTGGCACGTCGAATTGTGCCCATTGCTACAGCGTTTGCTGGGAGACTGTTCCATTCCTTGGTGGTTCTTGTGAAGAAGGACTGTAACAGTTGTCGGTAAGCTGGTGGTGCAGGGCGGTGTATGGCAGGAGTGGGCTGTGTGACGTCAGAGGCGTAGGTTGGGCAGGAGTGGACTGCTGTGTGACGTCAGAGGCGTAGGTTGGACACCATCGTCTGGTAACGGAGGATAACAAAGCCAGTGCCAACTCCTTGCGCTGTGCTGACGTAACAATGGCGTCGTCTGAACGCTTCTGTGCAACAACACCTTCCGGCTGAAGAACAACATCCTGGTTACAGTTGCTCGGCTTTGTAAACCCCTCTCCCATCAATCTATGTTCGTTTACTACACGCACTTTGGTCTACAGCGACCTCTACTTATACACCCGGGAACTATTGCACTAACGTTGTTAAGACCTTTGAAACTCGGTTTTGCACTTTAAGATAAATTGTAATCCTTAACAGTGATCTTGATTACATGAAACTGTCAACTCCACGACACGCCAGTGGGACATTGTCATTGGTGTGTCATGGAAATAGTGTCCTCGATAACATTGCAATTTATATTCGCGTTTTGAAGAAACTAATTTAACTTAAAAGCGGATTTTGTTTACTGGTGAATTATCCCTAAGAGCTATTTATCTTAGTGAAACGGCCCCCTGTTCCTACAGACGTGTGCCTATAGTTGTCTGACGCGCGGCATAGACATTTTGACATCAATTTGTAGACATTATTGCACCAGAGGCGTTCCCTGTTCATTTGAACATGCACTAATAGTACAATGACAATATAAGTAGTGTCTCTGCGGAGTCTTTATGATTGTAAAATTGCTTTTGAGAGTTCAATAGCAATATTAATAGCCCCTCTGCAGAATCTGACGATTTCCAAATTGCTTCCGAGATGCCATTGGTGTTGCAATTGCAGTTTTACAAGTTAAAATCATTGTCAGTATCATTTCTTCGAAAATTACTTTTAATGCAATCCCGTAGCTCATTAATCATCTCGTATATAAATGCGTCAGTTTTTTGCACCAACCTACATGTCTCTGCACTTCTATGTAATGTCTGGTGTGCTTTTTTCATGAGTGACAAATCCCATAATGCATTGGATGCAGCCGCTAGAACGTATTTCGGCGAACAGTTCACGTCGTCGCATAAACGGCTGTTGGACCATAGATCGTTTTCAAAACGTTTCCCTCAAAAGAGTCGATGTTAGTTTGTCTATACACAGATAAATAAACGACTCTTGGCGTGTGCGCCGTGTGGCTCCAACAGTACACACAAACAAACACACAAGCACGCGCAAACAACGTGTTATACTTACATACGTATGTACATACATACATACGTATGTACATACGTGCGTGCGGACGGGCGTGCATGCGGGCGTGCATGTGGGCGTGCGGGCGTGCGGGCGTGTGTGCGTGCGTACGTACGGGCGTATATACATATATACATACATATATACATACATATATACATGCACACATATACTCTCATACACACGCGCAAACACATACACACACAACACACACACACGCACACGCACACACACAGACACAAACACACACACGCGCGCGCATACACATACACACGCACGCACGCACGCACACACACGCACGCACGCACACACACACACACGCGCGCGCGCGCACGCACGCACGCACGCACACACACACACACATATGCCACTACTACGCACCACACGCACGCGAACATGTCAGTGCCCACCAATGATCGTGTGTACACTGAGTCGCCATTGATATTTGTCTACGACACCTGTTTGGTGGCAGATTGAGAGTGTTTTTCTTCTTGGAGAAACATGTTTCTGTTCTCCTGAGCCGGGCGGGCGACGGATGACGGATGACTTGAACGGCGCGGGGCAACAGACAGGCCTCCGTCGGCCGAACATTGTTGGCTCTGTTCCCCCTCGTTTCGGATGTACCATGCAGCTGCGAGGCTGTTTCCACGCATTTATACGCCTCGGCAAGAAGACGTCTTGGTAAGTACTACCTACACGCGGTACGGCTTTCGATCGTGACGAAATGCTCGACGAATAAACGTATCAAAGTAGTTCCCATGGACCGCACTCGACGATGACGTCAAACAAACTTCGCAGACTTCACCCCGCATGTCAGTTTATTTAATCTCTGACTGGTTTACATGTCAACTTACAGGCCGCGATGCGGTCCCAGTAACCATAAAGTGAGTGTGCCAGATCCTAGATTTTTAAATAATTTTTTTTATGACTACACATACTTGAAGGTTTACTGCCTGATAAATTATGTATATTTACTTTACTAAACTCGAAACGATGTTCGCAATTTGAAAGATTCCGCCTACAAGTCGTTCAAATGGTAAACAAAACAACCAGTTTAAATAAATTATTGACAACAATGCGGAGGCGAGTATTGTTAACCGCAATACCCTTTGATATTTAACTTTCCCACGTTCTTGTCAGCAGACTTCTTGTTACAAATTACTGCTGTGCCTATTCTGGGCAGAGGTGGTGCTTTTAAACTATCAGATCATTGTTTGAAACACGAGACGTTTGCTTCCGGTTCGCTACTAGATTTACCATATGCTATACGTGCGAGGCATCCACGCACAGACGATTGAACATCTAATCACTGTGCATCAGAGGATAGTCTCTACAGTACGCTCCACGTGTGGCGCTGTCGGTATAACGCCTCGACGGTTATATAACAGCATGGGCAATTAAAGGAACAAGCAGCCCAGAATATAAAAAGTGCTCAAACCATTAAACAATGTCTGCTGTATCACATGCCATAATTTCTGTTTAATTCTTAGATCATTTAAGTAAGTGTTCAAGCTGAAATCTTGCTAACGAACCATGTCAACCGATATCCCCCCATTGATCTTTCTCATGTGTGGCTCATCAGATTTACCTGTAAAACGTATCATACTGTCGTAAATGCGTAAAGTCTATTTAATTATTATATCTCATTTATTTGGGCCCAGTGTCGTTATTAAAGTTTGTGTGTACTACGTAGACATGCAGGTTAATTAAGTTATAATGAATTGTTCGTTTTTGGTGAACATAACAAGAGAAAGCGGCGGTTTTGTTATATTTTATGTGTTTGAGGAAACGCTTGATTGGTATAGCCTATGAGACGTTTCGAGATAATAAGCTTGTTAGATATGCTGGTCATTCTACAACTCATTCTACAACAACAAAGAAAAGTGCCCGTATGTAGGTCAACGTCATGAATTCCTGAAGCATCAACGGTTACATCAGGAATTGGGACAGAGTACAAATCCACATTTCATTGTGTATCATCAGAACGTTTCGCAAACCCTGGCTCACAGGTCAAATCTGGCCGGCGGCTTGTCTCCAGTTGGCCCTCGAGACATGCGCTAATATTATTAGAAATCTTCAAAAACAATACAAATTGGATACGTACAACAATGTTCATTGCGTGAGCCGTGTGCAAGTTCCGACGACAAATACTTAATATACGCGTGAAGATACAAATACTTATAAAACTTATATAATAAATACACGGGAACATATTATTAAGGTGAATACAACTTGGCGTCACTGGAATCTAATAATTATCGAGTTCTATAAAACTATGATAGATCATTATAAAATCACAAGGTGGCTCCTATAATAGTGAGTATTTATTAGTCATAATAGGTGTCTCTTACACTAAATAGTGTATCTAACGCATTTAAATAACCCTTGCATTACATACAGGACGGTTGTAGGTGTATATGTATGTCTTAATAATACTCCTATTATATATTGTTCCCTTTTTTTGGGAAATAAATACATTTATATATTCATATATATATATATATATATATATATATATATATATATATATATATATATAATGGGGAGCCTATATTTGTGAGTCTAGAGGTAATTAATTGGCGGTCCTGACCCTCAGGGTGATATTGAGTTCAGCTTGGTGATCTAACTCGGGTTTTCAGATATTATTTTAACACGTTGCATAAACAATACTGCTTCGGGAAAGACCAACACCGATTAGCCAAAGAAGTTCCGATATTACGCTGCCGCCCTTCACAATTCAAGTCGATAACGACAACTTTCTACTACATTTCAAGTTCAACGTCAAAGACAAAACTGTTTATTCAAACAAATCAATTAGTTCATGAGCACAAAGGAATGAAACATACAAAACAAGTGGGTGATATTTCTGCATGACATACTATCGAAGATTAAAATCCGGTATTTATCGGTGTTGTAGACCATCTACAGAACTCTGCTAGAATTGCCGAGGTTTTCATAATCTTTTATACATAATTAACCGCTCTCGTCCTCAAAGCGATAACTAGCAAAATTTGACTAACAACAAAACTGAACTCTTGTGTTCCTGACTCGAATGCGAACACAGCACCCCTAGTGGACAGTTGTGGAACAAAGATTTCATATGAGTTTTGTTAGGAAACTGTGACATTTTAACATGAGGTTACGAGATATAACGATACTTTACCGGCGGCTTGCCACATCATATATATCACGTGACGACGCGGTGGGAATGAAAACTGTTTCTGGGGCGATAAACAAACCCACAACCCCAGTCCGGCAGCTGTGTGAACGACTCATGTGGTTCTCGCACGTTCTCAGGTTCTCAGGTGGTTTCCCCAAACAACCCAAACTTGGGCCAATGCAGGAGTTGTCCTCTAGAATTTGTGAGTCCACTACATGTTACACATTTACCCCCTGTGTGGGATCTTTCACTTCCCCTGGCATAGACACGAGATAGAAGGGACCACTGGCTTTTAGTGTCTCTTCCGATACACACAGGCAAATGTGGGGTGAAAGAAACTGCCTAAATTTCGAAACGGCGGTAGGTGGGATTGAACCACCGTCCCTTCGATTGACAGTCCGGCGCTCTACCGCGCGACCACCGCTCCCCGCGCGTTTGTCAAATTCGGATAGTCCGACGGCAGCCCGGCGCATGGCAAACGCGAATAAACGGGCATTTTTTAAACTGTAGAATGAAAATGCACTTTACCGCCAGACACGCCAGTCTAAGGTCAAACGCGGGCATTGACAACCCGTTGAATAATTCGTCACGTACGACCGTTTAGTGGCAAATCGTGTGTAATGGCTTGGAATATATTTATAGCACATTACTGACATATCACGGGGCCGCATAGACCCAGTCTCGTAAGCCAAGGGTCTTTGCGCTGTACCCCTGGCTGATCGTCTCCGCATACTGTGGAACTGTGCGGTGTCTAACTATAAAATTGTAGCAGTTAACTTAGCCGGTCTCTGCTGCGTCAGTCGTGAGAACAGTGCAAATACTCGCCACAATTTGAAGACAGATTCACGACTGGTGGGAATCCCAATATAATGACCCATTCGTGTCCTAAACATGTTTTGGAATACGAGCAGCGTATGGCTGAAATCACACAAAATTATATCACATGACCGGAAGTTGACCACACTCCTGGTGGGTGATTTAATTGGTGGCGATAAAAGAGAGTTTTTCAAACAAATGTGCCAGGGTAGGAAAAGCCGGTACTGACGTAATAAGTCGCCGCGCCCCCTGGCACACGATGATGGTCCAATTGATTCACGGACTGTCCACGGCGCAGGTGTAAGACCATAATCATATTTCTAGTGACGACCATCATAATCGCTGTGTGGTTCTTACGACGTATTGTTCCCAGAGATAACATTTAGACTGTTGTGCATCTACGTGACTGGACTCGCCTTTAATGATTAAGCTAAAGTTCCAAGTCGCATGCTTTTAGTCTCCTTTTTGACGTCGTTTGTTTTCTTTTGAATCAGTTTCTGTTACAACTGCAGGCTGTGTACATATACATGTAGTAAGGATAATTAGAGTTATGTGTAAACAATAACACATCTTATAAATAAAATCGACATATACCTAAGAAGGGCGGCGTACACTCAGATAGATAGGTTGGACTCTCGATAAGCCAAAGGGCTTCCTAGTCCACCTACCATCTAGAGTTGATTCTCTGGATGGCAATCTTGTTAAATCTTGTTAACCTGACATGACTGCAGATTGTTTCAGTTATCAAGTGGCCAAAGAATGTATAAGCAGGGCTACATATTTTCTATCCGTGGGAAGGCAAACCAAGAAGATAGGGTTTTCGTTTTGATAAACGTTGTCTATTTCATGTCCAACTTGCAGAACAATTTCGTCCCATCAAATGACAAACTTGGGACCGTTGTTAAACCGGTGACTAGGTCTACCATATTTATTTTTACCCATCGGTGTTGAGTAAAATGTTAAATATATGCGTGTCACTAGGTAGGTCTATATCAATTACCTTATCGGCATATTATCTATGGTAATCACCGCATTGTTATGTTGGCATTATTAGCAGTCGGTAGTTACCGTTGTCAGGTCCTATTAGCTGGAAACTGTCATGCCGCACAACTCGAAACCATTTAGCGCATTCAACACCAACAAAGGAATGTTCCCAAACAATCGCACTGCTAACACAACACCCAGTTTGAGAAGGAACTGCTGAATGGCGTAACAATGGCCGCGCCCCATTAGCGGTATAACGCCTTCATTGAGAAACAGTACACCGTCTTCATATTTCGCCCACTGACGACGCCATTACGCGCACGAAATGCCGACGGAATCTCGACCGATGAAAAGTCAACAGCCTCTAAAGTGACGTGTATGTAACCGTTAGCGCGCGTCAACATCGAATAAGAGGCTAATCACTGATATCACCTAGCAGCCGAACATACCGCGTCGAAAAAAGCCAAATCGTAATCACTGTCATAACCAGCCGACATGACTAACGAGTAAATGGCAAACGCGCCTTACACTAGCTCGTGTTCGCTGACAAAAAAAGCTGCTTCTACAAAGTGCACGTCATCTTTTATTACGACCGACGTTTGGCGGCAATTTGGCGAACGCAAACAAATGTCGATTACGGCGTTCAGACGTCGGTTCAGACCGGCGTTTGTCGATTACGCGCGCCTGTTTCGGACCGACCGCTTACAACACCCGCTGTCTGGTCGGGCGATGTTTTGTAGTCGACGGTGCGGGAACTTCACCACCAAAGTGGCTCATCCATCAAGGGCATATTTGTTGGTCGCCGGGCTTACAGATCTCTCCTTGACGCCACCAGCTATTAATACCCAGGCACTGACGCAGAAACCACGGGGTTACCAGTCCAGGTAATTCAAGGGTCGTGCAGAAACGCACAGAAAGGTACACGGGGCACGTCATAGGCGAACACCTTGTTGAATGTTGTGATACTTTGACAGTGCCACGTTCAATGACGTTGACATGTTCCACGCTACGTCAGTGTCAGTGTGAAAGTATTCATTGTAATTCCTACTCTTGTATACTTAAGTTATTGTTTAGTCTTATTCTGCCTGCATTCCTTTCCTTAGAAACAAAAACAGAAAACACATAGGACATCTGCAGAGTGGGCTCTATATATTGAAATATACAGAATTGTCTAAAAGAAGAATTATGTAGAACTATAAACAGAATTGTATCAATTATAGTAAAATGCAATTTCTACAGACATGTTATGATAATTCGTTAGAGTTATATGCAGTTACCATGACATTTCTATAGAATAATAAGTGTGTCTAGAATTGCACAGAAATTATATACTTCTGTGGCAAAAAACTAAAGACATTTCCCGCATAAATATATAATAATATATATAATATATTATCTAGGATACATTATAATTTATAAACATTCTATAGAATGTTTTGCGGGGCGTGGCAACATCACGTGTACCGACCTCGCGATGAGATATCACCATCTGTGTGGTCCTCTGTTTGTGTCACCCCCAGTTTAGCATACACCTTTGTCCTGTCGAGGGAGTTGTCCTTCACCTCTTTGTGTGCTGCTCTACGTGTGTGGTGGACAGGAACAACATTGCCGGACCATTCTGTGTGTTTTATCTTCCCACAGTGTCTTGTCCATGGCTCCCTCCCTTCATCGTTCTTCCTCTCCCGAAATATTCATGTCCGTGTTCACGCACTCGTTCCGTCTTAGTGTGGTCTTCCCATTTACCTCCTTGGTGTTTTTCCGGCTCCGTTCTCCTTGCTAGTTTTCCTGTGACCTGCCCATCTCATCTGGCTTCTCACCAAGTCTCGTGTGAATTGCCGAGTCTTTCCTTTTCATCTGAATATTGTTCTATGCTGTTCTACCACCGGTCGGGCTCTCACTTACATTATTCTTTCATGCATCCTCTACGAATCCTCTCTCCATCAACCAAACATATTATGGATTGAATGTTTTTAAAACCAAACATATACGCAGAAAATATTATTGATTATTCACTCAAACAGTTTTGGGTGAGTTTGCATTGTAATCATGTTTAGAACATTGTCGCAGCGGCGTCCTAATTTCCTGTAATGTTTGTTAACAAAAAATGTACACACAAAAATCATATTGATTATCCACCCAATAACAGTTTTCAGTATATTTGACACAGAGCTAGGTACCCTTACAAAAAAATTGCCTTCAAATTTGAATCATTGAAATACCATTCAGATACCATTGGTTTTTGAATGGTTTTGGAATGGTACTTGAATGGTCCTAGGGGGTATTATGGCCAAGGGTATTTGAATGGTATCCGAATGGTTTTATGAATGATATTTGTTATGGTATTTTGGATTCTTTGTACCGTTCAGTGGTATCGAATGGTATTTTAAATGACCTTTGCAAGTACCACTGAGTCCTGCTGATATATTATTGATACTGAATGGTATTCAATGGTAATCAGTGGTATACCATTGGTTCTTTTTTGTAAGGGTAAATATGTAAACAGTGATTTTTGTAACATTCCCGCGGCGACGTACCGATTTCAGCGAGCGTGTGGGGCGATGTTCAATATGGCTACCGGGAACGTCTAGCATAGCGCTTCCAAGTGCTAAATGCATACTGGAACCGCCTGTGGATAGATAGGTGTACATGAAGGTTTGTTTCGCAAATTCGTGTTTTCCCGTTACCGTCAGACACACCGAGGTTGCGAGGGCAGAAGCCCACACCTCGCACGACACCCGACCTTTGATTTCAGCCTGCCTGTGTTGAGCAGCTTTAATTCCATCGACGTCCGAGCCACAGGGAGCGTCGAAAACAAGAACAAAAATCTGCATGACATTCATGAATCATGCATCATAGTCGCTCCATTGATGGAAACGCCGCCGATAAACAAGAGCGTCTAGGCCCTGGCTCATGGTACGCGCGACCTTTACGCTTGATTCGAGAGACCGTGAGTTACGCACGCAACTACACGATGAACAAACCACCAGCCGTAATATGTCAGTCTGTGTCGATATTCACTTCCTGAAAGCGACACCAGGGCAAATGGCGTGAGCGAATGGATGATTCGTCATCCACCGCAATTAACCAAATGAGGCCTGATGATATGGAGCGAGACCACATCTGCATTTTTCATAGGCGGCCTTTATTACGTTTCCTTCGTTTCCTTGATGAGATATGTTATTGACATTCGTGAAGTTCTGATACTTCAGGTTCCCACAAACCACTTTCCAACTTGACATCACTTCATTTCTGCTTGAACCACACCCTGATTACCCTTGATTACACCCCCAAGCAAAAGGACACCTGTATTAATATGCAGAAATGCACCGACTGACAGCTGTCATAAGTTGACACCTCTGATACCCTGCCGCATAAATACATTATTTTCATTCACTCAACACTGCTCAAGTCATCACAGAAATTCAAACAACCTGCATAATGCTGTTTCTATATGGGACTCTGACGTCAGGTAATGGCGGGAGAACACCTCTTTCTATGGGGACACTGACGTCGGGTAATGGCGACAGAACACCTCTTTCTATTGGGGACTCTGACGTCAGATAATGGCGACAGAACACCTCTTTCTATTGGGGACTCTGACGTCAGGTAATGGCGACAGAACACCTCTTTCTATTGGGGACTCTGACGTCAGATAATGGCGACAGAACACCTCTTTCTATTGGGGACTCTTGACGTCAGATAATGGCGGGAGAACACCTCTTTCTATTGGGGACTCTGACGTCAGGTAATGGCGGGAGAACACATCTTTCTATTGGGAACTCTGACGTCAGATAATGGCGACAGAACACCTCTTTCTATTGGGGACTCTTGACGTCAGATAATGGCGGGAGAACACCTCTTTCTATTGGGAACTCTGACGTCAGATAATGGCGACAGAGCACCTCTTTCTATTGGGGACTCTTGACGTCAGATAATGGCGGGAGAACACCTCTTTCTATTGGGGACTCTGACGTAGGTAATGGCGGGAGAACACCTGACTGTGGTCTTATTTCATATCCCAGTTAGCCAAAGCTGCAGGCGAGAGAGGGGCAATTTCCAATCAAAGAACAGACCAACACATGTCATAACCATAGGCTGCGTCATCCGCATGAACGGCGCGTGCTGGAGATATCATCAACACTGTATATAACCTCCCTGGGGACGTATTTAGGATCACGTAAGGACGCCAGGTGGAGACGAACTGAGTCACTAATTTGCTTGTTGTAATATAAGTCAAGGTTAGCATGTGTGTATGTGTGGTGACGCAGAGTCTAGAACTGATGCGTGGTACTGCGTTTGATTTGCGACGTACGCGTGTCACATATGTGCATGCATACGACTGATTTGGACAACACTGTGCCTGACGTGGGAAAGTTTAGTTCATTTATGCACATACCGGACGGGCGGGCGGGCGGGCGGGCGGGCGGGCGGGCGGGCGGGCGGGCGGGCGGGCGGGCGGGCGGGCGGGCGGGCGGGCGGGCGGGCGGGCGGGCGGGCGGGCGGGCGGGCGGGCGGGCGGGCGGGCGGGCGGGCGGGCGGGCGGGCGGGCGGGCGGGCGGGCGGGCGGACGGACGGACGGACGGACGGACGGACGGACGGACGGACGGACGGACGGACGGACGGACGGACGGACGGACGGACGGACGGACGGACGGACGGACGGACGGACGGACGGACGGACGGACGGACGGACGGACGGACGGACGGACGGACGGACGGACGGACGGACGGACGGACGGACGGACGGACGGACGGACGGACGGACGGACGGACGGACGGACGACAAATAAAGGCATAAATACAATAATTCCAAAGAGTATGTATAAAATTATCAAGCCAGCATCATATTATGCAAGTCCGTAACACATAGGACTAGACTAATACCGGCCGTAGCACAGTGGATTAGAAGTTAAGCGAGAGACCTTTTAATCCGAATGTTTGGGGAAAAAACCAAGTCGGATCTGTGAGAATAGTAATTACTAACATGCAATAATGCCTAAATCAGTTTTGATTCTCTCTAGTTTAATTAATCCTTGTCCTACTGACATAACATTCTATTACACAATGCTGCATGCGGTAATATGCCGTGCAATGTTCGGAATCTTTTACCGAGGAAACATGGGACTGCTTTTCACGAAAGAAGCGACCACAGTTTCTCTTGTTCTTATTGGTCAGTGATCGTTCCCGTAAAATAGCACTGGACACTACGCCCAAAGAGGATAGACGCGATATCGTCCAATTTCACGTATGAAAATGGCTCCAGCCAATTTCTTCTCACAGCACACTAACAACAGATAACACAATTAGTTTGTATGTTGCCCAAAATCTAAACATAAACCCCGTGGGAACTGCAGTGGGGACGACCTTCTCGATAGTTCTCCATTTTATGTACTCATTGATGGTCATTTGCAAGTCGGGATAGCCATACGTCATGCCAGAATGTCACATAACGGCAACGCAGGTTCCTCCCTGGCTACCATCGACACAGGTTGCAATTTACTTGTCCAATAAACCTTGTCTTGACGTCTTTAGAGAGCAACAATGGACGAGTATTACGGCCCGTCAAATGAGAATCGTACATACGAGGTACATCCTGTAGTAAGTGTTTCCAGTTCTAGCCTACTTCACGCCTCGGCGTGCCACAATGTCGTTATTGAACACGCAACGGTATCGTTAACCGGCTGACTTATTAATGAATTGCGTTTGAACTACCGGTTACGCAACCAAACAGTCACGTGATCAGGGATAACTCGCAGATGAAACGGTGCGATGACGTGTATGGAATTATCAATCTACTTTATGCTTCAGACCATGGTGACTGCGCTGAAAAACACTTGTTAGTTTGGAGTGTTTCTCCGAGATATATATATAATATATATATATATATATATATATATATATATATATATATATATATATACATGTATATTTAAATGATATATATATATATATATATATTTATATAATGTGTATATATGTATGTGTACGCACGTGTAGCAATATAGAAATATATATAATTATATATGTTACATTATATATATTATAATATATATTATTTAATGTTTATATATGTTATATATATATATATATAATAAATATATATATATATATATACTATATATATATATTATACAAATATATAATATGTATTATATAGATTATACATATAAAATATATATAATATGTATTATATATATATATATATATATATATATATATATATATATATATATATATATATATATATAAACAGTGAATTAAAAGGTGAATGCAAAGTATGCTGGAAAGTTGTTACACGTAAAACTTGGGAACAATATGGACCGGAAAGAACTCGCTTTGAAACCTTGCAAACTTCACGGCGCTGGCCAGGTGCGTTCACGTCAAGGGCTGGTGTTTCAACTCGCGTCTTAATGTTCCGCCCCCCGCAGTGTCTACACTCGTCGGCTAACAAAATGACAACAACCGACCAGCTATTTCCAGCCGTCACCAACTCAAAGCGCGCCTCGTCAATCAATTAAAGTGCACGGTTTAATTTGCCGTATACACACGCACGGTACACAGACAGCACATCGGGGAACCACGGACGGATTTATTAACCGCCCTGTGCTTTTGAACGCACTTCTCGACAGAACCGTTGACCACAGCAATACGGGCGTATCCTTTGCCCAACGACCGCGTTCTTGGCCGGAGGCTACTGGTCATCTCCACCAGGCAGTTAATCAGCGTGTGGGAGATAATTGAGCTTGACCAGAGATCGCGAGCCACTTACGGGCGGTATTTGGGTCAAGGTTTGGACACGCGGCGCGCACTTAACGTAATTAACTCAGCAACTGTCACACCTAATTGATTCTGTGGGTAAGACCCGCTCCCAAGACGGCAGATGTTCTGGTCAAACTGGAGCGGCTTACGTCGGCTGATTATTTGTCTACGAAGACGTACGTCGCACCTTCAAGATTTATAACAACTTGGCGGTGAGGGCCAGGGGTGGATTGGGAAAAGGTAGCCCAGTCAGAATGTGGAATAAATTAATCGCTGATCAGGATAGCTGGATTTCGAAGCTGTCCTTGACAAGTGTGCCCGGAAAAAAATCAAATATATAATTACTGGCGTATCGTTAAAACATGCTGTATCGTGTAACAAAATTCAGGTAAAATAGTTCAGATGTAAATGTGTGTTTGTGGATGGGTGGATGTGTGGATGTGTGGATGTGTGGATGTGTGGATGTGTGGATGTGTGGATGTGTGGATGTGTGGATGTGTTGTGCATGCCTGTAAATGTGTGCGCTTTCATTTAACTGACATGGGTTATCTGTGTTTCCTAGTACCTCCTCGGTTTGAAAGTTTCTGTCTATGGCAGTAATCTTGTACACTCTACAGGTACTGTTGAATGGTGCGCTGAAGTTGTAGAAACGAATAGTCTAGTGCTCATAAACTATCTTGCTATATAGCTACATAGGCCTAGGCGATGTTCGTGCAATCGGCATAAAACTGTCTTAATTTGCAAATGCAACAAACCCTCAGTGGCAAATGGTGACCAGTCAAAGAAGTTGCATCTGTATTATATGACCTGCCCTGATTATAGATCTGTGCCCGTATTTGCAATTACACATTCTTGCTGGGCCAATGTTTGGCTCCCAATGATTGGCAAGAAACAAGGACGATCAATCTTGATCTTGCGACTTACTCACCGCCCACTCATTCTTTACAGTCTTGCTCACACACTCAACTAGGCCTACACATTACGCACGCAAGTAGGGACTAATATTTGTACGTATACGAACGCTCACAGATACATACATTTGAGAGCGCAATGGCTCAGGGGTAGAGCTTCGGATTCTCGACTACGAGAACCCTGGTTCGAATCCTGTGCTGCGTTGTTAAAACTTTGGGCAAGTTTTTCCCACTCTACATTGCTCCAGTGCACTCAGTTGTATAAATGAGTACATGGCTATAGACAGTGGTGGATATGTGTACGAGCAGCCTTCGCGCATTAATTGTAGCATATGGCTGGATGCTTCCCAGAGAAGCTGAAATTGTGTCTGAGTGAACAGGTCTGTCAGGGAAGTAAAGGGTAAAGCGCTTTGAACGGGCCTGAGGACTGGATATTGCGCTATATAAGAACTTGCCTTTTACATACATGCGCACGCACATATATACAGTTTGTATTACACGCACGCACGCACGCACGCACGCACGCACGCACACCCACACACACATATATATATATATATATATATATATATATATATATATATATATATATATATATATATATATATATATATATATATATATATATACCCATACCATACACATACGCACGCGCGCGCACGCACGCACACACACACACACACACACACACACACACACACACAAACCGTTGCACAAACGGGGCACATCGAAAATGGTCTAGGTAAAATTGCAAATTCCAAAGATCTAGAGGGGGCGTGCCCCGCCACTTGGCCCAGCCTACGGGTGGTCACAGCGTGTGTTCAGATCGCCCACAGTCGCAGTCATTTGAAGTGTTTGTCGGCGAGACGAGACGGGCCCGGCAGCGACGTGTTCACACAAGCCGCGAACGTACGTTGCCCTGGTTCGCATCTCTCGAACCCAAACACCGGAATGCGGAGCCGATGCGTTAACCGGTGACAGGTAAAAATGGCAAAGGTATAAGTGGCTAAGTCAACACGACGATAAATAACCACACACCGCCACGCCTCCCCTCCAGTGACAGGTCGAATGGAAGACCGGCGAAGAGTGAGAGAACGGTACAGCTCACGGACTTGTTCTCTCGTAAAGACAAGGAAGACATCGAGAACCGGAATGGAGTATACCTGTACACCCAACGAGTTCTTAGAATAACGTCTTTTTCGTGGTTTCGGACTCCTTCGTTCAACCACCGTGTGCAAAAGGATTTTCTTAACTTACCAACGAAGGTCTACATTTCCACGTATCATATATACTCTGTTGAAACGTATTATCCGGTCTGTATGTAACTCCTCACTTTTATAACACTTTATGCTCCACTCCGTGGCAAGCCTGTTCAATCAAACACGGCCTCGACTTCACTTGGAAGCAACCATGCCGCAATTAATCAAAGAACGCCATTCAAATATCTTCAACTGTTTATAGCCAGATTATCATACACACAGCTGAATAAACTGGAGTAATGTAAGGTTCGACGCAGTAGGATTGATGATCTGGTGGCCTATTTTTCGCGCCACTACCACTAGGTGGGAATATTTCACACAATTAAACTATATTACTTCTTGTACAAATTCTGTGCAACCGGCGTACCATATCTAATAGTATATTATGACCTTTATGTAAGTTAATTGTAGTGAAACCGGATATCTATCTGTGAGCATGCGAATAGCAAACCGCGACAATGTCAAACAGGAATATGGTCTTGATATAATCACGAACCTAACGTCTCGTTAAACTGTTCACCGAAACCACCAGTGTTCGCATATTGAGAAGGGATTTATATCTTTTTATTACACATATCGTCTTTCCTCCTTCTGTTCTGTCTTTCTTGTGTTCTGCTTTCTTGTGCAAAGACGCCACGACACCGCAAACGTCTCAGAAATATCTGTTTTTCATTCTTACAGGTTGACGTTGATATTGTACCACACCGCCTTGAAAAAACTCGGCAGGTGTTTCATAAATGCATTAGCAACGTCACTGGTGCATCGAGCCGTGCTCTTTGTGTGCATGAGCGGCAGAGTTGCATGACTTCTAAAGCGACTCTAATACACCGTGTAGCTTGTTGAAAGACGACCGCAGTGTATGACCACGTCAGTGCTTCTGTTGACTTATCGTCAAGTACGACTGCATTGCCATGTGTGTGTGTGTGTGTGTGTGTGTGTGTGTGTGTGTGTGTGTGTGTGTGTGTGTGTGTGTGTGTGTGCGTGCGTGCGTGCGTGCGTGCGAGTGCGTGCGTGCGTGCGGTGTGTGTGTGCGTGTGTTTGTATGCGTGTGCGTGTGTATATGTGTGTGTCTGCTGCTTCTGCTGATGGTTGTGGTGATGCTGCAGAAGTTAAAAATAACCCTAGATACAATATATTATGTATTACAGTTATTCTTAGCAGCAACAACAATTAGGGAGCTACTATTGTAAATAAGAAACAGAATAAAAACGAAATGTGACAAGTGTTCTGGTCTCCATAATTACACGCATGCAATCGTCATTGTCAACACTGCGTGGAGACATGTCGCATTCTCCGTGTAAAAGCTTTCATAAAATTTAAATATTATTAGACGCTGTGGTTAAGAATCCACTTTGTAGTCGCATGCACTGGATATTGTCAAAAAACGAATCTGGGATATGCAAAATCCGGCTGTAATGGTGATTGGCGCCGGCGTATTTATTTGTATGCAAAGCGTCAATACCCGATACGCCAGGGTCGCTTCGTGTGTAGTTCTTTCGATTGCTCCGGTGGTCTTTGGCTTTTTGTGGTGTGGCTGCAAACTGCGCACGAAACACATTTACATACACATTACACGTATTGGTGCATTCTGCAAGCCTAACTGTTTTAGTAGGTTAAAAAATACTGACGGACGGACGGACGGACGGACGGACGGACGGACGGACGGACGGACGGACGGACGGACGGACGGACGGACGGACGGACGGACGGACGGACGGACGGACGGACGGACGGACGGACGGACGGACGGACGGACGGACGGGCGGGCGGGCGGGCGGACGGACGGACGGACGGACGGACGGACGGACGGACGGACGGACGGACGGACGGACGGACGGACGGACGGACGGACGGACGGACGGACGGACGGACGGACGGACGGACGGACGGACGGACGGACGGACGGACGGACGGACGGACGGACGGACGGACGGACGGACGGACGGACGGACGGACGGACGGACGGACGGACGGACGGACGGACGGACGGACGGACGGACGGACGGACGGACGGACGGACGGACGGACGGACGGACGGACGGACGGACGGACGGACGGACGGACGGACGGACGGACGGACGGACGGACGGACGGACGGACGGACGGACGGACGGACGGACGGACGGACGGACGGACGGACGGACGGACGGACGGACGGACGGACGGACGGACGGACGGACGGACGGACGGACGGACGGACGGACGGACGGACGGACGGACGGATGATTTGTCGTTGTCCTTATCTTTATCCAACAGTACCCAGTAAATCTGTTTGAAACGCTTTCACAATAGCCGCTTCCACCGAACCATAACCTCCCACAACTTAACTTGCATTCAAGGATCAGTTTCGGAAAACCACAAACCACTAACATGAGAAAAAACCGTCATCCGTCCGTCATTACGTCGGCATGCCATACCTCCCCCAACTGCTACTCATTAGCGGCTCAAATATGTAAACATAATTGAAGCAACAACTCATAAGCGCGCGTGTTTGATTTCAAAGGAAATCGAGATAAGCGATCAGCGGGGCTCGGTTCCAATCAGTCAATAACACACTGATTCAATCGGTGACTGGCAGATCTCGCACAAAACACTCCCAACGAACACACTAGTGGAAGAGATACCATCTGCTCGGGTAGGTCACGTGATCAGTGTAGTACAGTGCGCTACCGCTAGGAGGCATAATTACTTCCATTCTTGCAAGCTGTTTCATTTTTCCATGTGTTTTTCCCTCGCAGTCCTTGACGCTGACATTTGGCACCTAAACAACGAGACATTGACTTCTTTCTTAAAGTATTTTCCCTCCACTGTTGTAATAACAATCGCCGTAGTTTCATCTAGAAACGCGAGACAACAAATCTTTTTTGGGTGCAAAATGCTAAATGTCATTCACACGCAGATGTGTTGATATACGAAAGCACGTACCTATTAGGAAACTGTAATTGCGCTAACATTATGAAATTGGAAACGCGTTCTACGAGTACACACTGGTCAAGAAATTGGACATTCTTGCCACGAACCGAGTGCAGCGATGCAGGCAAACAACAGGATAGCGACTTAATAGATGGATTAACGACGACGCAGGCCCGCATAACGTATACGCCGAATATGGAGATGAACGTGGACAATGGATGCATGATCACACTGAATGATACGGCCATCAAGTACGACCCATCGGTAACTATTAGCTCAGGCGCATAAGTGAATGAAATATAAATTATATTAATGGAAGTCAGATGTTGTTTCC
>OZ024866.1:28407604-28462604 GCA_964017155.1 Oasisia sp. SBJ-2009
ACAGCTGTCATCTCGTAAGTGTGTACGCATATTGATGACCCTCGGCGTAGAAGCATTTCAAAACTAAATGACATACGGACCGGAAATTATTCACCGAAGACCTTTGGGTGCCTCGTGAAAGATAGATAGATGTAATCCAAATGTACTATTTTAAAATCCGCATATCGTAGGAACGCGACTGCTTCGAGCCGTCCATTTCTAATAAGACACAATTTGGATATTTCTGTTGATTCGCAAACAGTTTTTTTGTAAAGGTCAAGAATAATGTTGTAAAATCATAAACATCTGCTTGTAATGGATGTTGTTGCTGGAAATGTTTTTCATCAACTCTTAAATAGTAGCTAACATTATATAATAGTTACGTTTCCTTGAATAGTGCTTGTCTTTTGTGATGGACCCTGCGACATAACGGTTCCAAATATACTATAGTTGCCAATAAAGAACAACATCGAAGTTGCCTTGGCATATAATGGACCTTACACCACGGACACACATAGGGCTGTGTAGTGGGGGGCAAGGATCCTTAAGTTGCCCCCCCCTTGAGTTCCCCCAAAACAACTGGAAGCCGAAACACATTCACATATAGCATCCCCACATTCCCATCTTTCGATGTCACGATCCGACAGCAGATTGGTGTTTGGTGTTCTGAAGCTCTGGTTCATACATCACATAATATTCATCTCGTTCCCGCGCCCGTGGTAAACACCACGGTCAGTGTGGTGCTTGACCACCACGTCACCAGCCGCATCCCATGCTTCAGATGGTATGTCACATGATTTGACATCCCGTTTGAGAGCGTCTTTGACGCGAAGATGTCGTCAGGTTGGTTCTTCGTCCAGTCTGCCAATTAGGCATAGTCCACACATGTCCAGTTGCTTCCCAAAATACACATTCTGGAAGTCTGTGAATAGCCACAAATGTGTCCAGTCCGGCGCTTTCGTGGATGGCACGAACTGTCAGCGAACACTTTGTTAGCGAACATTTGGTTTCGTTCTGGTCGCTGAGAGGTTTTTTTTTAACCTGCCCTGTTAGACCTGAGTAGTTAGGTTTGCTCCGTGATTGTCAATGTCATGTATATCGCTTGTTGTTGGTTAGAAACTCCTCTCTGGGGTAGCTTATAAAGCCCTTGCTTAGGCAGCTCATGAACCCTTATTTGGGTTAGCTTATAAACCTCTCTCTGATGTAGCTTATAAAGGTGTCTCTGGAGTAGTTTACAAACCCCTCTCTGAGGCATCTTACAAACCCATATCTGGGTAACTTATAAACCCCTCTCTGAGGCATCTTACAGACCCTTCTCTGGTGTAGCAGTCTGGTGGTTGAGAAGAGAATACGTGATTGGCAGACCTCTGCTTTCTGTGTTCTTTCTTCTCAGTTAGATGGTTTCCATTTGTCTTCTGCTACCCCTATGCCAGTTTTGACGATTGACCTCCAGTGAGTGCCTTCAAAGATTACCACCATCTGTGGCCTGAACGAGGTGTCGAAAGTAGGAAATGTTTAAATTCCTGTCGTGCAGGGCAAACGTTTGCCAAGCTCCACTGTTATATAGTACTGCAAGCTTCTCGCATGTATATTATATGGTATAACGGTGAGGTATCAATTTGGTCGGATACGTTGGGAACGGTGCAGTAACAAGTAAGAAAGGGAAGTTCTTACGTAGCGCAATATCCAATCTTCAGAATTTACTCCTTGGCAGAGCTGTTCAATTAAACACCATCTCGGCGTCTCTGGGAATCATCCTGTCATGCTGCAACTAATGCGTGAAGACCACACAAATATCCATGTATGTCTAAAGCCAGGTACTCATTTATACAGCTGAGTGAACTGGAGCAATGTAGAGTGAAAACACTTGCCCAATGTTTGACACGGCACCGCAGGATTTGAACCCGGGTTCTCTTAGTCGAACGTGCAAAGCTCTGAAATGAAGTCACAGACTACGCTACTACAAGGAGCAAGTCGTTCCCAATCAGGTGTTCTGTTCTCTGTTCCGAGGCATACGTGTTCTTAATCCAGGCCGTCGTTAGGTGAATGTCCGAGCTAGGTTATGTTACATTGAACAGAGCATACGAAAGGTGACCACCCTCTTTGTTTTCTCATAAATTATGCAGAATGTCTCGCGTGCGTGCTGTGTGATTCTTAATACACACATCAATCTAGTTAATAAGTTGTGTCGAACGCGTATTGGAATACGGCCAGAAACATGGCCTCTACTCTGAGTTCGACTTTTGAATCAAGACTAGTGTACTGGGCTGATATATGCTGATCGAAGAAAAACTTGCACAAGGCTTGACAATACACCTGTACAATACTATGACAAATAATGATAAACTGAGAGTATATCACTGCATTACTTTGAAGGAACTAATATTCTTAATGATTTAGCCAGGATTGTTGAAGAATTACCCTCGTTGGATTATCATAGACCGTATAATTGGGTTAATAGAACTACCAGAAGAGTACAGATTGTTGACAAGAAACCTGGTGTGAACTCATCCACCTTGAAAATCGTGGCTTCTTGAAATGAATTACTTCAAACATGACAGCAGCGCTGATAGACAGGTGTAAATCTATCTGACATTGGCGAAACAACAACCCGTCTATATACGTAAAGCATTAGCCTTAAAGATGTGAACTGTCGAGCACTTGATAAACCTGACTTCTTTGTATAGCTGATACTTTTCATTGAAATGTTGCTGAATAACGTTAAATGGGCGAGAGACGCTGAGCAGAATCGCACTCGTAACTCCAGAGAGCGCCATGGAACACATAACGGGCGGTCACGCGTGGGCGCACACCAGCTCAGTCGGACGCTGTCCTCAACAATGACGATACCTTTGCAACGGAGGAACGCTGGCATAATGCAAAGTCATCGCAAAACACGATATTACTTCATTAATATTTAAAGTGGAGGCAGGCTGAACAGCGCGGGCAGGTAATCAATTTTTCACAATGAGTTTTCAATCGCCGCACAAAGCGTGTTCACTATCAGATCAGAAGCGTTGACTGGCGCCTCGGATGTGAGACCGCAGCGTGATTCAGGCGCTCTTCCGCCCGGAGCCCAGACTCGTGCTGGTTGCCGGCGGAGACAGCGTCTCTCCGAGGGCCGGCGCGTGAATGCCACAGCCCTCGTCCGGAACACCTGCAACGTGGGTGTTTACGGAAGCAGACGCCGGGCGATCGATGAACTGGTGAACCGCGTGACAGGGCTCTTGAAGCCATTGTATCGGGGGTGACTCGGGGAGACATCGGTCGCGACCCGCAGTCTGGGTCCTCGACACAAATCACACGCCACTCATGCTGATTACGCGCTGTTGTGATGATGATGATTGTGATGATGTCGATGATGATTCATAATGATGATTCATATTTCTGACTCATTATAGTGATTCATTACTCATTACTATCGTGACCGGTGGTGGTATTTATTTTATTTTTGGAAGCCATTCTTTAAAGTTCATACTGCTATGTTGATCATTTCATTACGGTGGTGATCAATTGCGATATTTTTAGTTGTTTTTAAAGACTTGAAAGTTCACACAGTTATGCTGCTAATTCAGAAACAGTTGACTCCAATCCGTAGTTGGTTTTAAAGTTCCATTAGTGGTACCTAGACAGTCTACAGACTTTTTGATAAAAAATATGTAATTAATTCTAACCAAAACTTCACAAATATTAGTCATAAAATCATAAAAAATAAAATAAAATTTATATTTTATTCTGTATATTTTTATGTAGATCTATAGATGTGTTGGGATTTGGATTGTTTATAGCCTAATATAATTATTAATTTATTAAAACTCAACCAACATTTCAACTATGATGCATTTTCATGTTATTTTTGTGATATTCTTGCATTCTCGTGCAACAACAATGATAAGAACCGAAACCGATACTTTTAGGTCACATTTATGTTCTTGTAATTGTTCAGTCATAATAATTACTTCTTTGGACTTGTTTGATACATTGTCAATTTTTTTTTATTTTAACCATCCTAAGAACTATAAAGATAATTACAGTACTAGTTTGTAAGTTTCACAGCATTGTCATAATGGTCACATGTTTAGAATATAATTTATCAAAGCACCAGATGAATCTGAAATAGATTCTTATATAAGAAAAAAATCACTCAAGAGCATCCTATTTTAAGCCTATACGTCACTTATTTTAAGCCAAGCCAAATATAGATGTGACAGCCAGGTGACAATGACAAAGGACATGTCACAACACTTGACATTATTGCTCATAAAAATGACACAAATGTCCGAGATCAATAATTATGATCAATAGGAATTGTTCTATTTACCTACATGCCAGGGATGCATTGTGAACAGCAGAGCAGTTTCTTGAATGATATATATTATGAGGTCGACATGAAGAGCAGTAGTAACTGATAGTTATGAATAGTATAATATTTTAGTCTTACGGCTTTGTTAAATATGTTGACATGACCAATGGAACAATGTTATGAATACTGAACAGAAATAGTGTTTAAGGTTTAATGTTAATGTTGCATCATTTATGCAGTCTGAAGTGCTCAGACAGTTAAGAAAACTTTACCCTTTACCCCTGTTGTATGTATACATTTGAACAGATCCCAACTTCTCTGGCAAGCTGCTCTGAGAAAAATAGCATTGTGAACAATAGTATTGTGGGTAGTAGTACAGTACTATGAACCACAACCAGTACAAAAGCATGAGCAATAGATAGTGTCATTGATACTGTGAACCATTCTATCAGGCTAATACTACATAATGGATGATACCATTGTTTCCGTAATGCTATACATATCTGTAGAATATGAGCAACAGTAATTCTGTGTCTTGACCAATATCAAACCTGATTAAAGACAAAATGATATCACCCCCGCCCTTCTGAGTCACCTCTTGCAGAAGTATCATTCATTGCAATATTGAGAACAATATACATGGACAAGTTCAGTTCTCTTCATAATCTGAAACTGTGTATAAATTTTGAATTATTCTTGTGGGTCAAGGAAGATTTGATCTAGGGTGGTTTTGCCAGAGTGCTTTGTCGTGCGGTGCAGCCTTACTCTTGATTTGGTGTTTTCATGCCAATTATTTGGGGGTATTGATACATTAAACTGTCATTTGGTAGTCTTAAAATAGATAATGTAAAGATATTGTCCTGTTGATAGAAGTTTTAACCATTAATAGTTAACATTGATAATCTCTTGAACCATTGACACTAAAATAGTGGTATCTAGATAAGCAGGGATAATCAAGCCACACACACATATTTGCTAAACTTGTTTTTACGTTATCTGCACATTATCTTTTGGTGCTGATTTTCATATATATTTGCTAGTTCACCCCTAAATATTACTGTTATTATGAATATCATCAATTTTATTCAGAGAGATGCTGTTATATAATCTGAAAGAGTTATGATTAGACATAGTTAATAACAGTTAGGACATCCAGTACTTTAGAATACTGTAGGGCCTATCTGGAGACTTTGGTCAGTTTTTTTGAAGAACTATTGGAATGATGAAAATATGTTCTACAGATATTTTTACTGTTGGAAATGTGTTTATAAGAACTGCGTTATTATGAAATAAAAATTATAATTCTAAAGACTGCTAAATGACCTGGGGGTATATAATATTTGTTTATAAAACGTTAGTCTCAATTGGGGAAGGACCCACAAGTTCAGTTTGAATGGTTAAGATAATGTAAATATGTAACAAATACTTATATTAATTGCTGCTGTGAATGCACATATAAAGGTCACCATTTATTATTTTATTATTTTAGAAACCCAGCTATTAAAAATAGCAATTATTGATTGTGTATATTATTAACTGAGGTGTGGGCTACATACAAGTTTGTTTTTGACGTGGAGGAAGATCTCTATGGACATGCACATGACCCGGGTATACGGGGGAATTCTCAGTCTGATGAATCACCCTGTTTCCTGTCAAGAAACAAGACCAAATAAAATTTCATCACACTAGAGGAGAGTACACCTGCCCCCACTCCTCCCCCAGAGACCTGAGCTCAGCACTTCAAAAACAGATTCACTGATGAGGCTATTTATGAAAATGAACCTGATTTTATCAGAAGTGAAAGTGTTTACCAGATTCAGAAAAATACAGAAGCATAACAGAACAGATATTTATTATTACAATCCAAGTGGCGAGAGAGAGAGGGAGAGGGAGGAAAGATGGGTGGGGAGGGGGAGGGAGGGGGGAGACAGGGAGAGAGAGGGAGGGAGGGAGGGAGGGAGAGGGAGGGAGAGAGGGAGGAAGGCAAGGTGGGGGAGGGAGTGAGAGAAAGGGGGAGAGAGCGAAGGAGGGAGGGAGGGAGGAAGAGGGAGATGGGGAGAGAGGGAGGGAGGAAGAGGGAGAGAGGGAGGGAGGAAGGGAGAGACAGAGGCAGAGGAAAAAAGAAAACAGAAAATATATCAAAATGAAAAAAACACAAGGCAAGATAAAAACTGGAAAAAAAAAAAAAAAAAAAAGCCATCATTAGGCTACTGTAAGAGAAACCAAGCTGGCGTATTGTCGTATAGCACTAGTCACATCACAGGCATTGATAATCACATGGGAAGTACCATATGGAGAAAAAACTGACGTTAATGTTTGCATTTATGAGTAATCTATATATTCCGCAAGTGATGTGTATTATTCATGACAAAATTACACATGATACATGTACACTTGCCCTGCTACAAGCACCAGGTGACGGGTCTGACATGTCATCTTTGTGAATGACCTTGTCTTGACCACATGACATAGTGTAAAGGTCAGTCAGTAACCTAGGCGTAACCTCTCGGGACATGATCCTGTCAGTTCGGCTTTAGCGACCGATTTGCCGATCTCAAAATCATGATGGATTTAACTGCAGCCACAGACCTCATAAATACCACATGATATATTAAGAAACATGCGTTCTCATATCAGGACTGACGGGACAGAAAACATGCAAGAAATGTCTATAAAAAAGGACATTTCAGAACTGAAAGAAAAAACATAGAATGTAATTATTATAGATAATATTCTAGAAATAGGAAAGAGCTCATAAAATAAAACAGTGACCACATACACATGCCTTGCCTTGCCTATCCCGTAGTCTCAGTGGACTGTTGGGGCACCACAGATGACTTGGCAACCAGCTCCCTCCACTCCTCTCGTCTCTCCGCTTTCCTCATGGCGGCGCCCAGTGTCAAGCCCGTCCATTCCGGGATGTTGTCTTCCCATCTCTTTCTCTGCTTGCCTCGTCTTCTCCCTCCTTGGACCGTACCTTGCATGACCGTCTTGGCAAGCCCTGATGATCTTGTTATGTGGCCGTACCATCTCAGTTTTCGTTGTTTGACTGTGGTCAGGAGGTTTTCGTGGGGTCTAATGGCTTGCAGAGTTCTGTTTCGGACCTCTTCGTTGGTGATGTGGTCTCTGTACGTGATGCCGAGGAGTTTTCTGAGGCATCTCATCTCCATGGCCTGTATCCTTTTCTCGGTTTCTGCTGTTAATGTCCAAGACTCACAGGCGTACAGGAATATGGACATGACTAGGGAGCGCATCAGTCTGATCTTTGAGCTGAGCGCTATATTCCTGTCATTCCAAATGGTCTTGAGTTCGGCGAGTGCTGCTGTGGCCTGGGCGATCCTGGCGAGAATTTCAGGTTTAGATCCTTCAACTGTAATGATTGCTCCCAGATATTTGAATCGTTTGACGCAATCTAGTTTCTCGCCGTTGACCCTGATGTCAGTGCTGAAGCCATTGGTGTTGTTGGTCATCAGTTTGGTCTTTTCTGCATTGATCTGCATGCCGAAGGCTGTAGAAGTCTTATCAATGCGCTCCACCAAGTCAGCTAGCTCGTCTTCCCTTCCTGCCAGGCCGTCTATGTCGTCGGCAAAACGCAAGTTTGTTATATTTCTGCCACCAATGCTGACTGTCCCTTCATGGTCGTTCAGTGCGTCAGTCATAATTCTCTCCAAGAAGATGTTGAAGAGGGTGGGGGAGAGCACACAGCCTTGTCTTATTCCGACGGTGGTTCTGAACCACTCCCCTATGCTGTTGTTAAGGTAGACTGCGCTGGTGGCCTGGTTGGCGTTGATGTTGAAATGCTTCATGGTGGCCCATAGTGCTGCATGCCATACCCTGTCGAATGCCTTCTTGAAGTCAATGAAGACGTGATAGAGGTCTTGCTGGTGTTGGAGGTACTTCTCGCACAGTACCCTAAGGTTGAAGATCTGCTCTGTTGTGCTGCGTCCTGGTCTGAAGCCAGCTTGTTCATACACATGCAGCAAGAGTATATGTATATATATATATATATATATATATTATATATATATACATATACAATATATATATATATTATATATATATACATATACGTATACGTATACGTATACGTATATGTATATATATAATATATATATATATATATATATATATATATATATATATATTGTATATGTATATATATATATATAATATAATATAATATATATATATAATATATTATATATATACATATATACACATATATACTCTTGCTGCATGTGTATGTGGTCACTGTTTTATTTTATGAGCTCTTTCCTATATATATATATATATATATATATATATATATATATATATATATATATATATATATATATATATGATGTAATGACATTAATTATATTATTATAATTTTATTAATTAATTGGGCAGTTTTTGCTGTCAATGCTTCCAAAAGTTTTTATGTTTTTTTTAAAGAATAATGTCCTAGAAATTATTTGTTTCTTCTTAAATAAATATAATATTATTTATGTACCTGATATAGCAAAAGTGCTACTAATACATGTTTTTAGAAGAAACCAGAAGTAGATTTCTTCATATGTTTCTTCCAATGTTGCAGAAAAACACCGCCCTTCCCATCCATAAGAAATTTTACCCGGTGTGTGTGTGTGTGTGTGTGTGTGTGTAGGTATACTGTGGTGGTAATGGGCTAAATTATGAAGACTGAGTGGCCTAATGAAAGATGTCATGATAATGTCCCACAAGTTAACGTTAATGGATGTTTGCGGTGCCCTGATTCGGAAAGTTGACAGAAATGTTGTGAAGAAGGCCACAATTGTCACCAGAGTGTTGACAAGTACAATGATTAAGTGCAGTCTCGGTGACACACAAAATGTCATCAGTCGTCACTTACCCTTGCGTGACACTTTCACGGTGGCCCAGAACAATTATCACCAACCTGTCTCATCACTGAGCAGGGCCCTGACACTGATGACTGAGGGTGGCTGGAAGATTTCTACTTCTACCAAACAACCATGGTTAGTTCCAATCCTGTCAAACCTGCCAGCCAGCCAGCCAGCCAGCCAGCCAGCCAGCCAGCCAGCCAGCCAGCCAGCCAGCCAGCCAGCCAGCCAGCCAGCCAGCCAGCCAGCCAGCCAGCCAGCCAGCCAGCCAGCCAGCCAGCCTGCCTGCCTGCCTGCCTGCCTGCCTGCCTGCCTGCCTGCCTGCCTGCCTGCCTGCTTGCCACCAGTGCACTTCGTACTTTAAAAATATGATAACGTTTTTGCAGTAATATTGAAAAAGTTATATATTTTAGATAGGTTAAAATAAATTGAATAAATAAAAAAAATAAACATACACTGACTAATTAAATGAATACATAATAAATCCTCAGCTCATCATCTCTGGGACAGTCATTGTCACAGTCAGGTGGGCAGAGAGACTGACAGAGAGACTGGCGGAGAGACTGGCAGAGAGACTGACAGAGAGACTGGCAGAGAGACTGGCGGAGAGACTGGCAGAGAGACTGACAGAGACTGACAGAGAGACTGGCGGAGAGACTGGCAGAGAGACTGACAGAGAGACTGACAGAGAGACTGGCAGAGAGACTGACAGAGAGACTGACAGAGATTGACAGAGAGACTGGCGGAGAGACTGACAGAGAGACTGGCAGATAGAATGGCAGAGAGACTGACAGATAGACTGGCAGAGAGACCGGCAGAGAAACTGGCGGAGAGACTGGCGGAGAGACTGGCGGAGAGACTGGCGGAGAGACTGGCGGAGAGACCGGCAGAGAGACCGGCAGAGAGACCGGCAGAGAGACTGACAGAGAGACCGGCGGAGAGACCGGCAGAGAGACTGCCGGCAGAGAGACCGGCAGAGAGACCGGCAGAAAGACCGGCGGAGAGACCGACGGAGAGACTGACGGAGAGACCGATGGAGAGACCGGCGGAGAGACCGGCGGAGAGACCGACAGAGAGACCGGCAGAGAGACCGGCAGAGAGACCGGCAGAGAGACCGGCAGACTGAGAGAAAAAAGGACAGTTACTTATTCATTATTCAAACTCAAAAAGGAACAAAAGAGTTTCAGGTGTGGTTGAATTTACAGAAACATATTCATGCTCATTGCCAAGTGATCTCATTTAATAATAATAATAGTTTATTTCTTATATAGCGCCCCATCCAAATAATGGTTCTGGGGCGCTTTACAATGACTATTCCTAAAATAATGATACTAAAAATACATACTAATAACATAATAATAATAAATGTGTATATATAAATAATAATAATACTAAAACGATAATACAATACTACTTTGAAAAAATGAGGATATACTAATAGAACAAATATGATATTTTAAAATACAGACATAAATTGGCACACAACTACACACTATATTAAAAATGAATAAATAAGTAAAATAGTATAAGTATGTTGTAAATAGTAAATAAAATAGTATAAATATATGCTAATTAAATGAATAAGTTAATTAAAATAAATGTATGAATCGTTGACTGATTAACTGTGATCGCAGACTGTCAAAATAGTAAGCTGTAAACAGATGCGTCTTGAGTGCTACTTTGAAATGATTCACAGTCGTACATTGTCGCACAGCAATGGGTAGTTGGTTCCACGCCAGTATGTAGAAGTCAGACCTGACTCTACTGACGCTTGGTTTAAACAGACTAGTTTACTCAGTCATTCACGATAAAGACATCTGTTCAGTTCAGTGACGTTCAGAAGCACCGAACAGGTGCAGCTAAAAAGTGGAATCATCCGATTGATTTCCACCGTCCCAGGAGACGGTGAATCCCATTCAAAAATGACAGAAAGGCTTAGTATTAATATTGCATGGTTTGGGGCATCAAGTATGCTAACACAATGGCCCGACCATCAATCGTTGTTCTTGTCGTTTCTTGGGAATGACGAGTGTCTCGTCTACTCCACAAAGCGTCCGATGTGCCAGATATTGGTTTGATATTATTTCTCTTTTTGGATTTACTGGAAGCAGATAATCGGCTGTATGCCAAATGGATTTAGCGGTGTGTGAGTGTTATGGGGTCGTCTCAAGAGAGCTTTTAAGGGGAGATCCCAAAACCCAAAAAATATTTTATGAAACATTACCAAACATGCTTAGATTTGCGAGGTAAGTTACAATTACTGTGCATAATTTATGTTTGTGATGTTAATTGTTTATTTTAATAATCCATTATTGTGTATAGTTATGTATCATAATGTGTTCTTGAACTATTTAGAATGGTAATAGTAATTTAACTTTTGTAGCACCTAATGCCACCTAAGTCATTGACAATTCAAGCTCAGAGGCGCCACAAAACAAAATCATTACATGTCAGCTTAATCACAAATGTGGACAAGGAAGAGTCATCTCTGAAGCTTGGGACTACCAAACATGGCGGAAATACAGTTTCAGACAAATATATTTAGATTTTTATGAAAGGTGGCTATAGTTTAAGAAGCTTTAAATGTAATAGGGAGTTGGTTTCAGATTGTTGGTGCAGCTACAGAGAAATATATTTGCTTTGCTTTGTAGCTTAGTTTTAGGAACAAAAAGTCATTTGGAAAAGGATGATCTAAGGGTTTTAGGGACACCAGAGAAATGTAGTGCTCAGATTAACTAAGTTAGTTGGTTGTTGGGTAGAAAGGCCACAGCATGTAGCAGTAGCTAATTTAAATTTGATTCTATATACAACCAAACCCAGAACATTGTTTTCCTTGGGGTAATAGCAGATGTTATACATTGTATGTGTGTTTCCATGGCAACTGTGAGAGTGTTGACCAGTACCTGTAGACAGTGAATCATCAGGGTTTATTTGTGTCCTGTGTATTTATGTTGCTGGCCTCAGGTGTTCAGCATTGACATATGTATGTAACGTATGTATGTGTTGGAATGTATGTATTTAATGAATTCAATTAAAAGCAGATTTTGGTGATTTACCTTTCCGCTGCCATGGCAACAAAGAAGATGGTTTGTGCTGGCTAATTGTGTGGTTAAAATGCGAAAGAAACATGCGACTTGGTCAAGATCACATGGGTACAAATGTCTGTGACAGCATTTCACTATGCACTGGACAGTTCTGACCCACTTTTTATATATATCATGTGACCCCACATGACCAATCACTTGCAGGTGTACCTACCAGGTGTCTGTCATTCAGGGTTTCTGACCCACAAATGTCCGACACCATATTTCTTGTATGTCAGCAACACAGAATCAATATAAAGACACTTATCAGAGATGGTTATCGTGGGAAATTATCCGAAAAGAACAAATTATGGAATAATAACTTAGTGTTTGGTATTGTTTTAAAATTAAATGGTTAGGAATATATCAGTCACTCAGTATTTTGCCTGTTGAGAAAACGATGCATAAATGTATCGCTAACAGAAATGAAAACAACTAAATGTTACTTCAAAACACAAACATTCACTCTGCATGATAAAAACAACATATCAGATTTAACAGAAATATCTATTCTGGACAAAAATCTTATATATACAGTGTATTATCCTTTATTTTCCCCACAAAAAATAGATTACAAAAACAGCTGTTCTGGACAAAGACATGGTGTTTCATAACTTAGTAAAAAATAAAAACACAAAACATTCCCACTGCATGATAAAAACAACATATTAAGATTACAGCAGTAACTATTCGGGATAAAAATACGACATCTGTGACATATGCAGTGTATCATCACTTATTTTCCCACACAAATTTCAACTATTCAGAACAAAGACTTGACTGGTGTCTCATCAATTATTTTCCCCACAAAAATTTAGATCACCAAAAGCAACTATTCAGGACAAAGACGTGACTGGTGTCTCATCAATTATTTTCCCAACAAAAATCTAAGTAGGAGGAGGGAGGAGAAACATGGGAATGTAAACAGCATCCCTTTTTATCCCTGCACCTGGCTGGCCTCATCCCGTGGGATCTGCCATGGGAGTGGACCCAGTGGGAGGCTGAAGGAGGCTACTGGAGGGAAATATAGATAGGCTGACCTTGGGGGAAGCATCAAGGGGAAAGGGGAAGAACTGCAGGTGGGACGAGTAGAGGAATGCTCCCAAATCACTCCCCACGGAGACAGTTTGGGGATAGGAGGGATGTAGATGGGCTGGGCTGAGGACAGCTGTGAGAAAGTGGCGCACGCTTATAAGGCAGGTCCAAAATCCGAATGTTTGCTAAGGTTTTCTCACAGAGCAGGTTCGCAGAACAGGTGGTTGTTAATTGTGATTGGTTAATGTAGACGGATTAAGTGGAATTAATTATCATAATTAATTGTCATAAATTTGTGATTTAAAAAAATGTGTTTTATCGTAGGGTTATTTCATCTCTGTGGCAATTTATTATTATGGAGTCTACACTGTAAGATAACTAATAGCGTTTTGTGTGTGTGTGCGTGTGTGTGAGTGTGTGTGTGTGCGTGTGTGCGTGTGTGCGTGTGTGCGTGTGTGCGTGTGTGCGAGCGTGCGTGCGTGCGTGCGTGCGTGCGTGCGTGCGTGCGTGTGTGTAGGTGTGTGGGTGTAGGTGTAGGTGTGTGTGTGGGTGTGTGTGTGCGTGTGTGCGAGTATGTGCGTGCATGTGTGCGTGCGTGCGTGTGTGTAGGTGTGTGTGTAGGTGTAGGTGTGTGTGTGGGTGTGTGTGTTGGTGCTGTGTGTGAGTATATATATATGACACCACGCGTGATAATGTGTGTGTGACCTGTGTGTGATACTGTGTAGGTGGGTGGGTAGGTGGGTGGGTAGGTGGGTGGGTAGGTGGGTGGGTGGGTAGGTGGGTGGGTAGGTGGGTGGGTGGGTAGGTGGGTGGGTAGGTGGGTGGGTAGGTGGGTGGGTAGGTGGGTGGGTAGGTGGGTGGGTAGGTGGGTGGGTAGGTAGGTGGGTGGGTAGGTGGGTGGGTAGGTGGGTGGGTAGGTGGGTGGGTAGGTGGGTAGGTGGGTGGGTAGGTGGGTGGGTAGGTAGGTGGGTGGGTAGGTGGGTGGGTAGGTGGGTGGGTGGGTAGGTGGGTGGGTAGGTGGGTGGGTAGGTGGGTGGGTAGGTGGGTGGTGTATGTGTGCACGTGGGCACAAGTGTTAGTGTTGTAGAATGTAAAATCCTGATTATTTTTCTCCCATGAATTCACAGAACTGTGTATTGTGGATATTCGCTCTGGCTCTGGCAGTAATTAGCCACACACAACACAGTAAGCCTCCATAGCACTGTGGTTAGTCGAGAGTCCAAAGCTCTACCCCTGAGCCACTGCGCTCTACCAAGCATTCAGGTGCATGGGAAGTTATTATTATTATCACATGAGAAGATTGAGGATATATACACTATACACCTTAATCACTGGGATATTTAATTATACATAGAACAACTCAAATATCTGCGTATGAATACAGGGCAATATCAGGCTTCAAATGCACATGTTATGATTTATACATTGGCAATTGTGAATAAAAATAATTTCACCTGAATGGATTGTTTAGCAACTGATATAATTTGTTTACAGTATGACATTATCTGCATAGCAAACCAGAATTTGTATCTGAACTAAGTGGTACAAGTTTATGTAATACTTGTCAAAATGTTAACGAAACTGGTCCGATATTCTCATACTCCATCATTGCTGTCTTCCCGGGGAAAATGTCATTTTTGTCTGACAAATGGCCGACTGTCTAGGCCCACTAAAACAGTCTCGAAATAAATCATTGACAAGGATGACTTTTGTATATGTAAAGAACGAAGCCAGCTTCCGGCTAGGCCCGTCTCACTCATGATCTATGCATGTTATGTGCGAGCCAACGATATATCTAAACCCTCATAACCATAAATCGTGCACATGTGAAAAATGTATTTTAACTCGGGTTTCATGGTGTTTATTTTCCTTTATATTTCCTGCTGGACTTTTTACACGCAGGATAAATATGTCATAAATTGAGGAACTGGTTTTTATCCAAGCTGATTAATTTGAACATGGGTCATTCTCAAAATACAGTAACTTTTATGTCTTCACTACATAATGTTTATCTGAGTGCAATTTATTTCTTGTGCAGTGCACCACATTAAGTCTAATTCATATAAACTTATACATAATGCTATATTTATATACAACTCTTCGAACCAAACACTGATTTTACCTGTCACTGGTTTCACTTCACATTTTACACCCACATATTATGCAAATGTTTTGGAGTGTGATTGAATATAAAACAAATAATTTTCTACTTAGAGCACAAAGCAGGGCTTTATGCAGGACCAAATTATTGCCAGTCACACATGTTTTGGTGGACACATGGATGTTAACTGTTAAGCCAATTTACAAACTTTAAAATGTGTCTGATGACCTGAAATGGACCAGAAATACACATGACACCATCTACACTCACCTCTAAGGCATAACTGACAATATCTATGGGTTTGGAAGCCTTATTGTTCCTTCATTTCTTTACCTGTCCACCCACCACGAGTCCACCCATATTTCTACCCGTCCACAACAGTTTTTACCTGTCCAAATGACGGGTAGATGGGTCTCTGTATAAAGCTATGCCATGAAGTAAAATATCCGACAATCCATGATTTGACACGTTTTTAATCACAGGAGATAATAATTATTACTGTGAATCTGTGTCTTCGATTCTTTCCGAACCATAGATATTAGGTAATGATGAAGTTTGTCTTGCAAGTTGAAATGTATGATACTGTGAACTGAAAGTTGTGATGTCATTGGTAGTGAGTACATCAGATTAACTTAGCAGATTAGTGGATTAGCAGATTAGCACACTTTCTGGCCAACCAGGAATAGGATAACTTACACTACAGCATACAGGCATACAGCAGGTGTCTGTGTGTATCAGTAGTGGACAATGGGCTGGTATTTCACTAAATTCACGCAGTAATAAAGAAGCTACACTGTACCTCAATGAAAAACTTGGACATGGCAAAACACTGCTTTTCTGACAGTGCCGCAAAAAGAATGTGTTGCTGAATGAATTGTGGCTGATCACATCAATGGATGATTTCTAAGAACGTCTTGAAATGCACTATTTTAAACTAGCTTGTTATGTGTAATACCCATAGGTTGAACAGGCCTGACAGGGGTGAAATGTAAAGTATTTTGAGCAAGCCTCAGGATTTGATGTCATGCTATGTGAGAACCTACATTAACTTTTTTAAGTTAGCACATACTTAAAAAAACCATCACACATTAGACATTTGTCAGTTTGAGCCATTCCTTACAGGCCATTTGATGTGTCAAATGGTGTCAAAATCACAACTGTGAAAAAGCATTTCTTTTCATGTGAAATAAAAAAAATAGAAACGTATATACAGCTCACTGAAGATTAAACAGCTATCATCATAGGCATATATTGGAAATGTTATTTAAAAGACACATTTCACTCAGAGGTTTCATGAGAAGAGATTAGAATTATTGGAATTATGAGGCACAGAACATTTGCAACATGAACATATGAAAGATTCTTGTGTGAAAGCTAAGGTGTGAACAACATTCATCTGAACAACATTTGCTCGTTATTCCGCGTACGAAGCTGACCAGTTTTGGTGACCGGTGTTTTCGTGTGGTGGGACCTCGCCTATGGAACGCATTGCCCATTGACATCAAGTGCTGCAGAACTTTGTCGGCTTTCAGAAAGGCACTGAAAACACACATTTTCAAAACATATTACTGCTGACATTTTAAATATTCAATGCCATTTTAGAAAATTTGTTTCAAATATTTTATCTTATCTTATTTTTTTTTTAATTGAAATTTATATATCCCATCGTTTAGTATGTGTTTTGCATGTAAATAGCGTATTATTAGTTTTATTTATTTATTGGTTTATTTATTTTACTCATCGTCGTTAATTATATATGATATTTAATTAACAGTTTTATTATGAATAAGTTAACGTTTCTAATTTTTTTTTCTTCTTTTTTATCTGAAAGTAAATTTTACAGTTGTATTTATTATTATTAATATTAGTTTTAATACATAATGAATAGCTTTATATTTTATTGTACAGCGCTTTGAGCATATTTGAATATTGCGCTTTATAAATAATAAATATTATTATTATTATTAGAAGAGAATACTAGATTTGGAAGTTTGAAAGTAAGAATACATGAAAGCCCTGTAGGAAGGGAAATGTAAATGTGTGGAACTTGAGATAAAGTGAAGATGATTATGTAAATAGATGAAAGATAAATAAAGTTGAAAGTTGTTATATAGCGCAGTATCCAGACCTCATGATTGTTCAAAGCGCTTTACACTTTACTTCCCTGGCATAGCTGTTCAATCAGACACCATCTCAACTTCTCTGGAAAGCATTCAGCCATGGTGCAATTAATGCGTGAAGACTGATCGTACACAAATATCCAGCCAGGTGCTTACTCGTACAGCTGAGTGAACTGGGACAACCTAGCGTGAAACAATTGCCCAAGTCTGATAAGTTAACAGGATTCAAGCCCAGGTTCTCTGACAAACCAGGTCTGTCAGGGAAGTAAAGTGTAAAGCACTTTGAGCATTTCTGAGCACTGCATAATGCACTGTATAAGAACTTGTCTTTACTTTTAGTTTTATTTAAATGAGAACCCTTAGCCACTGCACTACTGTGTTACTATAAGCACTGAGTTTGACCGTTGCTAGTGTCCTTAACACAGACGACGTTTTCGTGGAATTTACACCATGTTTTGAGCCATGATACTCTTTTGTGAGAAGTATAGTGGTACGGTTCCATTGATCGCTGCTCTCTGGTACAATTGGTCTGGGCTTGTTGGGATCTTGTGGTCAAGACATTCAGGCATTGCATTCCAGCACTGATAGCCCGCCTACTGTGCCTAGCGCCATTAAGATGTAGGAAGTTAAAAAACATCCATTTCGGATGAGACACCAAAGCCCACAGACTCTTCCCTGTCTACCTTGTGTGGGTGTTTGTGTCATCGCAAGTAGTAAACTCACAAGGTGTGACCCTCTTCTATTTACTTAGCCTTCACATATGAATGTCCTGAAGGATATAACAAAATTGCATGTTCAGAATTGTTTAGACAAGTTCATGACAAGGTCACCACCTTTTTTTGTTTGTTCTATACCATTTCTGAAGTCTGCCTTTGCTGTAGTGGTGATTTTTTTAATCTGTACTATTACATATTATACATATTACATTACATATGGTATCCACACTTCGGTGTTAACAAGGGTCGTATTTTCATTCATTGCTTACTCGGAAAGAAAACCTATCCAGCTTCGATCATCTGGTTCTGATTTACTTTCTGTTTGCAGCGTGAGTATCATCAATGTTAACATTGCAACTAAAGCTTTTTCTGTGGCTGCAGCAACTCACAGGAACATGATTCCTCTTAGGGAAGATCTGTCGAAACAATTGTGCAATTCCACTGTCATTTTAAAACATAAATTTATAACATTTGCTTATCTCCATAGTTCACCGGTGTATCCATCTGTCCAGGTCTATGCAGAATAAAAATGTTATATCCAAATATTTCATGGTTGACACATGTTAACTCATATATATAATATATATATATATACGTATACGTATACGTATATATATATATTATATATATGAGTTAACATGTATACGTATACGTATACGTATACGTATACGTATACGTATATGTTTGATGTTCATTTTCAAAACATAATTGACAATATCTATGGAATCTGGATAGCTCTATTCCTCGTAATTTTATTACCCATCCAGTGAAATCCCTACCTCAGTACCTGTCCAAAACAGATTTTAATGATCCAAAAGACAGACAGTTCGATAGATAGCGCTACATTTCCATATGTTGACAACTTGAATATAATTTACAGCTTATCGATTCTGATTGACTAACTGGTGTCCTTTGCATATCCGTGCCTGACTTCCAAACATTTAGACCTAGTAGAAGTTGCTGTGTTACTATCATCTGTAAGTAAACCAACATAAAAACACTGACACACGCAGTGAGTGCGTTGATTCTAAATATAGACCAACTTGCAGTTGGAGTAGTACAAAATAAATCTGTCACCAATTACAAGGGTCACTCCCCTGTGTCATTTCACCCCATTTTCACCCCCAGTCAGTGCTGTAAGGTTGGGTTTTTCAATGGGGAATTGTACTGAGATGGCATTGGATAAATACGGTATTCAGGAATTTGATGTTTTGTTACAGATAACCAAACAATTATTAAAACTTGTTACTGATATTACTTGTTCTCTGGGCTAAGATAATTGCTGGAGTAATGGACTTTGCAAATAAAGTCCAGTAATCCAAACAAATTATACAGTTGATGCCTCCCACCCACCTACCCACCCACCCGCCCACCCACACACCCACATAAAAAATTGGAAAGGTCTACAAATTGCAGTGATTCATAGACATATTTCTAAGTGTTCAAGTGAGGGGGTTATCAAAATAATTACACCTGGTGTATACAGACATGGTCACAATTCAAATGTTTCCTATTGAAAATAAGTACTAGAACATATTACACACCAGTGAAATAACTGGTTTATTATATCAAAAGTTACAGGCACGACCAAATACATAAGGAAATTCAGCTTAGATGTGATATAAACTCAGTTTTTACAGAGGACAGTCAGTTATTACAACAAAATATCTACTGAACGTGTTAGAAGTGTGAAACTGCACACAAATAAAATGTCTGTAAGATGTTCTTTAAGAGACAGTGGTCTTATCAATTTTGGCAACAAACCACTTCATTCAACAAATACTCGGAGATACACAGCGAATGTTACACTAGGAAGTCTGTTGGGACTGTCTCTGTTGATGATGACACTGCGTCGAATCCAACGAAACCTTTCAGCCTTATGCTAATACAGCTATCAATTTCAAGAACATAACTTTTCCATCATCCCGCCATAGACCCAGCTTGGCTACGAGGCGTCAACTTGTGTGTGTTTCAATTGGATCTGACGGCTGTGAAACTACATCAGGTGTGGGGAAAAATTGAACGTGACATAAATCAGCTAAAAGCATCAGTGGGATACAAGTCTAATGGCTGCCATAACGCTGGTGACAATTGGGAGAGGGACTTGTTTAGCACGAGGTGTCCTCTCCGTGTATCTGAGGTATTAATATTATGTTGATGGAATGCTGGGTACAGTTGTAGCATCTGGACATGATAGATCACACCGTCACATCTCAGGATCTACACAGGTGTAAAGGTGTGATTAATTTGACGATAAAAAGTGTGACACTGAGGCAGGGGGGTTGAGAATGGCGGTAAGGTAACGAGGGTCACTCACAGGGCAGGTAGGGTCAGGTGTGTGTGTGTGTGTGTGTGTGTGTGTGTGTGTGTGTGTCTGTGTGTCTGTGTGTCTGTGTGTCTGTGTGTGTTGTGTGTGTGCGTGCGGGCATGCATGCGGGCATGCGTGCACGTGTGTCTGCATGTGTCTGCGTGTGTGTGCGTGTGTCTTTGTGTGCGTGTGTGGTGTGTGTGTGTGAGTGTGTTTGTGTGCGGTGTGTGTATGTTTATATGTGGTGTGTGTGATGTGTGTAGAGTATGTGTGTTTGTATGTGGTGTATGTGTATGTCTATATGTGGTGTGTGTATGTGGTGTGTGTGAGTGTGTTTGTGTGTGGTGTGTGTATCTTATATGTAGTGTGTGTGTGTTTGATGTGTGTGCGTGGTGTGTGTGTGTGTGTGTGTGTTTGTGTGTGTGTCTGCGTATATCTGTGTGTGTGTGTGGTGTGTGTGTGTGTGTGTGTCTGTGTGTCTGTGTGTCTGTGTGTGGTCTGTGTGGTATGTGTGAGTGAGTGTGAATGAGTGTGTTTGGTTTGTCACAGTGTGTATATGGGGAGAGTGTATGTGTGACAAAATGCATGTGTTTGAGGATGTATCACAGTGAATGTGTGTTAATGGCTGTGAGTGTGTTACACATGAGGTATTTATTTCAGTGAGTGGGTGAGTGGTAAGTGAGTGAGTGAGTGAGTGACTAAGTCAGTGGGTGAGTGACTGAGCGAGTGGATGTTTTTATTTGAGAGAGTATGTTTATGTGTATGGTATGTATTATATTATTATACCATCACTTTCTATCTATTCAGAATAATATATTCTATATCACAGCAAACTAATTAATACAAGATAACTTTGATTTCTCAGTATGTTATACTTCAGCTGTATGGGGGGTGTCATTGAAATCACCTGTGATATAATAATAATGACTGAGATTAATAATTGTATCCTAGCAACCACATGTATAATTTGATCATCCTAAAAACTATTCATACATTCATGCGTACAACATATCATGTTTTCAACCATGTGTGTTTATATATAGATATACCCATGTGCAAATCGTTAGCCACCTACAAGTTTGGGGTCTTATCAACACATTGCCTTTATTCAATTACCCACCTTACTAAAGGGCACTTCGTCGGCTACCTGACCGAACAAACAGTATCGATGACCCCTGACCTCAATAAATGAAACAATTATTCACCTGGTCGACACAATCGCGGGCGGTGTGGTTCTTGTAATCAAATCACAATCTTTTTGACAAAGCGGCTTTTCACGAAAAGGGCTGATAAATGGATTGAGAACTTCTCTCTGAAACATGCCATGGCCTGAGGCCAGTATGGATATATCCAGTTATGAATGTGCTTTGTTAATAACGGAGTTATGTGGCACACAGTTTATTGACACGACTGTTGGCCATGCCAGTCTCTGTACCAGTCTTCGTACCAGCCTCCATTTGTCGACGTTTGACGATATTGCAACGTTTCTAGTGAATATATACTATGGAAGTCACCATTTTTCTTTGGCGAGATAAGAAGTGTCTCATCCGTGGCTATTTTGGTTGCATACCAATGGAGCTAAACATTTGCCTCTCGTGGTTTCTGGTACACGGAAATAAATCAAATACATTTATGCAAAGATACGAATGCCACGTTGCAATGTCAGATTACGTTAACTGTCGAATTGTTGCCAAAGAAATCTAATAAACATAACGTGTTAATGTGTACAGATATGATTTAGACCGAGCAAATGTAATTACGTGTGTTAATTGACAAGTTGACAGCGGACGGGGCAATTTGGTTAAAAAACAGTTGGATTGAAATGTATATCGTGTATTTTGACAGTTGTGGTTGATTTAATTAACTCTGTAATCAGTGTGAATTGAAAAGATGAATGCCCTGGAGCAGATTATGTTCGAGTGAAGTTTCACCTGCAGTGGGAAGACCACAACTTTGATCTCTCTGTTCAGAAATGCAGCGCCAAAATGCACAACTAGCCCATTCAGGTAGACCATATAACCATGCCCCTTTGACTAACATACACAGAAGCATCCAGATTTCCCTAAGGAGGGCAGCTGCACTTAAAGTTTCCCGAATTAAAAGCGTCAGATGTGCAAATGGCAAGCCATTGAGACAGTTACAAGATTAGCTTGGTGGTGTTACGAAATGGCGGTCCTGCCAATTGTTGCCAAAGATAAACATATTAGCCGGGTCTTTCAAAGGAGACAATCGCGGTAATGTGGGACTGTGTCACTGTCTCTCAAAGTACTCGCGTCGGAGAAGTGGAATTCAGCACCGAAATGTCACAAAGTGTAGCTGACATTATGCCCGATGGCCACCTGGTGAGAACACTTGGCGACACTGCCGTCGCACAAAGACGGACAATTGAGACATTGACGCTGCTTTCTTGTTGGCTGTTTGGCCTACGCGGTGATAAGTAGATTTCATTACGAGTGTTTGTTTACGTGCCCTGGCGTCGCAGAAAAAAATTCATCAGGTGATGTCATTTCATTATGTGGCATGCGGAAAGATTTCCATTAGGTCAATTTCATTGTGGAGTTTTTAATATCATTGATAGCTAATATGTTGTAACAATTCTCAACATGGGCGTATCTATTTGACATTTCTAAATGTTACTTACCCCCCCCCCCCCCCCCCCCCGGGTAGTTGATATATTATAGAAGAGATAGCTCCATCTTGATAAAATTATTACAGTGTTTCATGCGATAAATTATTGTCTAAAAATTTAAGCAAACTGTTATGCTCTCAATACTTCAATATTTATAATTATAGTGTGGATGCGTAAGAAAACGTTTTCACTCTTCATCATTGTTTTCTTAATGAAACTTTATGTGACGTCATAACTACTGATTGAGTCCTGTGTATGTTTCTGTAATAGAAACTTCATGCTAAGGTCTCAGGCGGTTTACCTCCAAACAGCCAAAACTTGGGCTAATGCAGGAATTGTCCTTTTCTAGAATTAGTGAGTCCACTACAGGTTACACATTTCCCCCCTTTGTACGTGGGATCTTTTACTTCCCCTGGCATAGACACCAGTTAGAAGGGACCACCGGCTTTTAGTGTCTCTTCCGAAAGACACAGGCAAATGTGGGGTGAACGAAATTGCCTTAGTTTTCAAACGGCGGCAGGTGGAATTGAACTACCGCCCCCTCGATTGACAGTCCGGCGCTCTACCACGCGACCACTGCTTCACACTACTACATGTGACTCAGTGAGAACCAGTTTTCCGTGAATTACTACTCCTGCCTTCAGTGGAATACGACCCTGTGTGGTGCTCATATACCCTGTCACCATCATATAGTACACCATTTGTTTTATTTCCTTTTGTTTTTTACCGCCTTTCGTTGGTTATTTCATATCACTACGAGTCAGCATCCCACAATGCACCTCTCCAGTAAATGTTTCCAACAATTTCATTTATGTGTGACATGCAATGTTAGCCCCCCATTGTTGTTTTGGAATTACTGACTCAGAAACATGACTAATTTGCTGTAAATGACAAGGCGAAACATAAATACAAAATACAATATATACAATATGTGACTTAGCCTATATAATTCTAAAACGTCACTACTCAGTAACAACAAGTAGTGACAGACACTTTTAAGTGTCCATATAGTGACCTTATTTTTGGACACCAAAAATTATTATTTTAAGAATTGAATTTGCATGACATCATTTATTTTATGTCAAAATTCACAGGGACTGGACTGAGTGTTTTTGGAGACCAAAGATTATTTTTTTGTTCATGTGTCCTGAGAGCTGAGAATTTAAGTATTTTGTACGAGTCTGGATACACAGCCATTTTGGTAGGTGTTGCCATTTCTTGGGGAATCTTGCATCATGCATAATGCAAAAGAACTAATGTCCACTGAAGTATGGATAAGATGAAAGAAAGCTACAAAACCATTCCAAACTGCCCCTTTCGAGCCCAAAACACATAAATTGGCTCTAACTAGAATTCATCACCCAAAGCTGGTCTGTGTGATTATTTTCGTTATAATGTATCACTATAAACCAAACACTCATCAGTTGCAATAATCTCCCTCGTAAACAAGCCTGGCATGATGAGAAGTAAAAATTCCATAATGACTTCCATTAATGCGGTTAATCACTCTAATTATTTATTTATCAATTTGTGGAATCAAAGTAGGTCATCATCCTACACTGCAATTAGTTAGGCCATGGTAGGTTATTTCTATTCTGACAGACAAGTCAAAGGCTCAGCACAGCTGTGGCCTCGTAAAATCATGATTTATACAACTGTATTCAGATCGGTGCATTGTAAAGTCTGTCAAGGAAATTGGTGGTTAGGCTCGGCCCAATGTATGCTAATCTGCAGCCAGTACATAATGCAGCGTTGGTTGTTTGGTGCAATGCGTAAAAAAACGTGCTCCTATTTGTTGTATTAATATTTATACGGGAAACATGGTTATAGCAGACGGAGAAATTTACCCGTCATGAATATATGTGCCTTTAGGGATATATTTAGGTGTTTGTAAGTGTGATGTTGGAAAAACTGGTGTTGGTGTATATTGTGGAAAAAAGTCTTGCTAGACTTTAGGTTTTTTTTACCAGGTTTTACAAATTCATGTCTATTATGGCTGGATATGTTTTATACCATGATTTATGGCTGATATTTGTCATACATTAAATAGTTTTCAGTAAATTGTATGAGTAATTATCTGTTTACAGCATTCCTGGTAATTGTGTAAAATATTTGTCACCTACACAAGTGTACAGATGTGAGGGTAGCTTGTTGTGCTTACAAACCAGTGCATACATCGTACGTGTATACTCCTTGCATCTGCTGCACCAACACATGCATGCATGTACCACACACACACTCACATGCATGCACGCTTGCATGCACGCACGCTTGCACGCGTGCACACACACCACACACATGCACATGCACGTACACACACATGCACACACACAACACTGTAATGCACACTCACACAAACACACACAAATACACACACAACACTAACGTACGCATGCACGCAAGCATGCACACACGCACATATACATGCACACACACACATGCACACACACATGCACACACGCACATACACACACACACATACACACACACTCAAACACACACACACACACACACACACACACATACACACGTACACACACGCACGCACGCACACACATACACACAAACACACACACACCACTGCTATTTACACTGTTACAAAATTGCCTACACATGTCAATTATCCCAGAGTGCCTATATATGCTAATTATCTCCCTGTTAATTATCTGTCTGCTGCATTGATGCTGAACCATCTCCCAGTACACTTCAAAGCACCAGCCACACTCCCTGTGAGATATCTACCCTTCTCATTAGCCCAACCAATCAATGCTGTTGAGTTTGCAACCAGCTGCTGAACCCTCTTAACCGAGCCCCCCCTACTCAAACCCAGATAATGAGCAGTCACTCAAAGTGGCATTCCTAAGCCCCGCCCCCTTTTTGATTGACAGCGCCCGATTGACTGGTCACACACATGGACTGCCAGGCAGTTTGTGTGATAGCCACACACACACAATCGCGTATGTGAAAACACTGGATTAGACTGATAAACACAGCACGCGTGTCTCGCACACACGCTCAGCGGAGTCTCATGCATACAAGTAGCGTTAATTCGGAATGCCAATATTTAGCAATTATGCCATTGAATGAATAAGACCGTGGCGCAGTCAGCGACAGCGGCGTAGTATTGACGCTGTATATAGCCACGCGTGGCTGTGGACGCGGTCGCAGTCTGTGTAGGACATACCACACGCACACGCATGAGTATGGTTGTGTTTTTGTTCAGTGCCGGATTCACGTGTTGATTAGCCGCGTAATCAGTGCACAATAGACGGACGGTGGCACCGACGGACAGACGGACATGTGTCATCCGTCAGAATGACTCAACGTGTGGTGTGAACGGACAATACGACGGTGACTTAAACACGGAACACTCGACGCGGAGTAGAGCACTTATGAGTCTGTCAATAGCTCTGCGTCTCACTCGGACGTTACTTTTCTGCAGGACGCTGGCTACACGGGATGATTGCCGTTAAACGCGTGTGGTCATTCATGCCGGACATGGCGCTGGACATGCTTAGGACAATGGTCAGCCGCCGGCTACGGCCGTCTACTTTCATGTCATGGAATCTACTGCTGAGTCTCGCTGTGATTCTCCCACAAACAGGTAAGTTTCACCCTTACACTGTCACCCCCTGATACACCTGAGGGTGTGTTGTGTTCGTGTGTAACATGTACAGGTAGATTTTCGGGTAAATGTTTTTGTTTTCAGTTTATGTCATTCAAGGTGTTTATATTATCACCCCTATAAAATTGTGTTTCAGTTGGAGTCAAGTCATCGTTTCTCTGTGTCAACAAATTTAGCATTTTGTATAAAATATCATGAATACTTGTATTACAAATTTCTGAAAAAAATTCAGTCAATCAACTAATCAACCTGTCAGTCAATCAGTCTGCAGTTTTTTGAAATTTGAAGGTAATTCTGATTTTTTTAATCCACAATAAATGTTCCAGCAGTTTCTATAAAACTGTGTAGAGCAGTCAACAATTGTCAAGGCCTGTCCTTGTTTCTGTGAGTGAAGAACAACTTGTTGAATTCCTTCTCCGATGAAGCAGTACTTACAAGCACTGCTACACCAATGAACCATTTAACCAGCTCTTCACCAATACTGCAGCATCAACTGGGTCTTGTATCTAGTATCTCCATCTCGACCCTGCCCTAGTTGTCTTTTATTTGTGGCCATCAGGTTGATCAAGCATTGCGGTAGATGTAAACTTTCGACAGTATCTCTGGCATGCTCAGTGGCCTTTGTGAAGACTCTTGCACAGGGAGTTGATAAAATCATGTGATTGTTCGCGTGATACCAGAAACTTTAGGGAATCTCTAATTACGTACGAATACCGACACGAGGGAGTGTTCTGTATCTGGATCTGACTGTAGGATGTGGGTTTTTTCGGTGATTTCTTGAAATGTGTGGAGCGGCCACGAATTGTCTAGTTACTGTGTTTTCATGCTGCCCCATTACATCGTTCAAGTTAACCTTTTATCCATGTGAAAATTATTCCTATATAGGGAGTAACAATTTCAGCATGTACCTTGTTACTGGTATGTTTTTATTAATTGACTTAGTAATGTATTATTTATGTTCTTTCAATGTATATTTTATATATCAGTCTGTCTGTCTGTCTGCATCAGAGAGCCAATGGGAATAACTTGGTCAATTGCCAGGTGTTATATTATATCAGCCAAACTAGGCCCATGTTCATATATAACATTGTAATGGCAGATTTAATTCTCATATAAACATCAGAGCAGTAATAACACAATAAATAAATTAATAGATTGGCCCGAAGAGGTGATCAATAGTTTGGTTGACTGTTTCCACTTACACCTAATAATAGTGAATTTGAATTTTATTCACATTAATATTTCAATAACGTCAGTATGGAAACCAAACTTTTGAAACCATGTTAAACAATAGTAAAAATATAAGTCGTCATTCGTCTGTTTCTTAGCATATTATCACATATGCTTTCATCATATCCCGTCAGTTATCATTTTCCACTTGTCATTGGGGCACCAACCCCTCCCACCACCCTGTAGTGACTTGTCGCCCCCCCCCCACCCCCCACCCACCCCCCCCCCACTGCCAGTAAATGTCAACAACCTCAGATGGGACAAAACCTCCTACTCAGGGTTGGGTAATCGAGCGTTGCTACTGGTGTCACAGTGAATGTGGGCGCCTGCTAATTGTCAAGGCATACCTCTTGAACACAATGTCTCTCAGCGTGGGCCCAGCCGGGGCCACAATCACAGGAGTTTTTGTCGAAATTAAATAGAGCTGCTTGTATGCTGTGAAAACATCATTACCGGAAGGTATGATTAATGGTTGTATCAGATTTGCTGTCTTCAATGAAGTGGCTTCAGGTAAATTACTTAGCTTGTGTTATCTCCTTACGTGTTCTTCTCTTCTTTCTATCGACAAAATTATTTAATTCCCATGCCAGGTTCTATTTATCCCGCCTCGATTCCTTCATTTCCCCCGCTCTCCCCTATCTTCGAGGGAGAAATCCCTGGGGGTAGATTCAGGGAAAGCAGCATCTACAACCACGTCGTCTTTAGTTCCCATGCAGTTTTATTTATACCATTTTCAATCGCCAGTTCTTCCCCACTCTCCCCTATATTTCCCTCATCTCTCTGCTTATGCCTGTTCACTCCTAGGGAGAAATCACATGGGATGGGGCCCTGGAAAGCAGTAGAAAGGATAATCAGGAAGGACAGAACCGAGGACAAAGGACAGCAGTTCAAAGGACAGGGACAGTGTCAACAAAATCTCTCACTTCTGTGTCCAATTAGTCCCCCTTGTCCCTACCCCTGTCCCAGCTGGCCTTCCCTGGCTGCGGAATCACATTAGTCCCTGGCAGTGTCCAAGCACCTCTGTGACAACCACACCTCAGTGGGGCCACAGCTGTGACTGTCTCTGGATTGTCACTACAGCCATGCCACTCCATCACGGCAGCTGACAGCTGTCAATCAATAATGTCCACTGACATAGTGCTTTGTTCTTCACTGACCTGTCCAACTCCTGGCCAGTGCAGACCTTATGACAACAGCAAGCCTAAACCATCACTATTTCAGTCATCTTTAAAGTTACTGTTATTGTGTTTTCAATCGTTATGATCTCCTTCAAAGTTATTGTTTACAACCTCCATCAACATTTCTGTTTTAGGGCCTTACATTTTTATCATCACTTATTTCAAAACTGATGAAATTGGTGTAGTTTTGATATTATATGTGACACTTTTTGTCATTTGTCAAGTTTATGATTATCAAATTGTTTATGAATGAACACACATAGTTTAAAATAAACTGTTTACCTTGTACCATAAATAAACAGATAACATTTCACACCCAGTCTATTTCCTGGCTATGTACCTATTTCTACTCGTGAAATTTTCAGAATGGCAGTTTCCATCTCTGAACTAATGAAACTAACACCTGATTCTTGAGACACCAGTCACATGACAGGACCGTAATAATGGGGTCAGATCGCAATTATTCCTCCCGATATTCGTCAGACAAATGTCTTACCACAAAATTCACACATCCGCTGATGTCAGTGATTTCATTCACATGGACACTACTGGTCCCAGTCAACAAGGTTAGATGTTTAAACATCATTCCTTTACAGTCGCAGACATTGCCATAAACATGTCCAAACGCAGGCTATAATTTCACGCAGTTAACCAGCTGACAATCCGTTGTCGTAAACCCTGCGAAATGTGTTTCGCTTTAGATAGAGTTGTACACATAAAGCCGACTGTAACAGGATATCTCAGCGACGCTGATAACCAAACAATATTCCGGTGCGTGTGAGAAAAATCTTGCTACTTGATCAGAAACGGGGAAGTACACCTAACAAAGGGATATATCACATCATCTATACGACAGTTACTCCCATACACTGGCAGATAGGACGGCTTGATAGCGTTGCATGCGGTCATAGTGCACGTAAATGACTAGTCTGATATGTGTAAAACACCATACCAAATACAGGGAGTGTATAGAAAAATAAATGCCATGTTGACAACATCATGATGTCAAAGTGGGTGGCACATTCAACCCGCGATAAACAGCTCCCACCCATATTTTTTTTATCTCACAACAGTACCCTCTCATTTAGTACGCACTATTTATTATTTTCCCATCTCGTAGCACTGTCTGATCTAAAAAGGGTTTAAAATGCGATAGATGCTTTTTATCCACTAATAATAGTACTAGATGCTACATAAATTGCATATGTCTTGTTGTGATAAGATAAGAAAAATAAAAGCATGAATTTAAATGTTCAGACAAGGTATTTTTATAAAGACGATCAACCGTTTAGGCATGACAGCGCTCCGTAAGTTATGGTGTCATCGCGTGCGAGGATCTTTGTAAATTTAACGGTTCGATTCGCGCCGTGTGCTTCAAAGTTGACAGTCAGATGTTGCATGAAACCAACACCAGGTTGTCATTTGATACCGTAAACAGATATGATGTAACATGTGCTCGCTAAAGACCGGTTGTCGTGCATGCATGCATGCACAGAATGCGCACGCGTGACTGCATCGCACACAGCCGATGTATTCAGACGGTGTTCAAATTTATCGAGCGAAACATTTCGCGATACAGTGCACTGGGTGACTTGTGCACTGGGAATTGTTGTGCGGCCGATGCGCGCAGGGAATGCTCCCTGTGTCCGTCGGGAGCATACAAGCCGTTAAGTCCTGTTGTCTAGGGTGCTTAGTCCCTTGCATTGCGTGAACCGAGCTGAATGCTAATGCGTGCATCTACACATGCATGCACATGTAAGTGCGCAGGCCTCTATGTGGGCATGGTACGTTTAATCATCATGTGACAACGACTATCATCATCTCCTGATACGAGACAAGTGAACATCAGAGCTGTCATTGTCTTTATTTTCACACTCTCATAACCACCATTGTGAGAATCAACATCCTCATCATCACAATCATAGGGTTCATCACCTTCATGTAAATCATCATCATCATTCAATTCAATTCTTCATCATCATCATCATAGGGTTCATCACCTTCGTGTAAATCAACATCATCATCATCATAGGATTCATCACAAATGTGTAAATCAACATCATCATCATCATCATCATCATAGCATTCATCACATATGTGTATATCAACATCATCATTATAATCATCATAGGATTCATCATCTGCATGTAAATCAACATCATCATCATCATAATCGTAGGATTCATCACCTTCGTGTAAATCAACATCAACATCAACATCATTATAGCATTACCATCACCATTGTCGTCATCAGATAAATCATTGGTGTAATCAGTGTATAAATCATGACGACAATCATCATCCCCTCATCATCACGACATCGTAATCATCCACATAATTAGTTAAACAATCATCATAGTTGAGAGGGTCATCATCCTCCTCCTCACCACAAAATTCTCATCACCATCATTATCAGTAATTCCATCCAGGAGACCACCTCCCACCCTAAGCTCTACCAGCCCACCCCAATCTACAGTTACCTCAAATTCAGTCTAACAGAGAAGGCACACAGGCGTTGATGCACGACTGCATGCTGTGAATGCGTCTGCACGCATTCATGCATGCACGCGGAAACACACACCTCCGTAAATACTCGTCGTCTACGTGAGAGAAAGAGGCGGCGAATTTCACCACCTTCCGTACCAGACATTTGTCATTCGACTCGGCCTACTGACATGTCCCCTTTTGTCACTGTGTGTCATTACGTGTCTAGTGTCACATAGGGGGTTCATTGAGAAGTGACGTCACGCTTACGACTCGATGCTTTCAGACATACATAATACCCGCCGAAGCTAAGACCCGTGTTATATAACGGTTAATTTTTAAACATGTTCGGAATCATGCACAAAGCTATGTCTCTCAGAACTTGATCTGTTCGCCCTCTGTGTGTGGTTGTGATTGATGTCGACTTTCATGTGACTACCTTGGAAAATTATGTCTTTGTTGGTCATTTGAGATGTTCCCGTCAAATTGCCCAACTGATCTTCCCTGTCGGAGCAGGTAGGAACAAGAATAGGGAAGAAGGGTTGCATAATTTTAATGGGGGGCTCTGCATATGGGGTCAATGGTCATTGTAGATTTGCGGTTTAAATTTGTATTCTTCATGCTTGGTTGCAAGTGGAGTGGGGGGGTAATATTGAATCTTTTACCCTGTTTTATGGTATTAAATGCCCAAAACTTTTTCAGTTATCTCACACCCAATGTTACTTGGTTACCCCACCCACCCTTATCAACCCTCTTGAATCTGTCTCTCTGTCTGAATTGAACTCTTTCTCACCCCACACCTCTGCTATCTTTGATCTCAGAGTTGCTCTTTCGTCAAGAGCTCTGTAGATATCATATGCCGGGCTATATATAATTATACTTCTTTCATATCGAATCTAAAAAAGAAATAATTCAATAAGCATCCCTAAACTCTCAAAAAAATGGACAAAAATCTTTTGTATCTGCTGCAGATGGGCCCTGCTTATCTGCAGGCATGCGTGTGGCCTGCTCGGCACACACATTAACCGGCTCCAATCTCGTGCCACACGCAAGCGTATGAGATGCGAGTGTGAATCACATAATGCCCAATTTGTTTGCTGCGATATAACATTTCATGCTCCCTCTCAGGTGTGAAAATACAAATGAACAGAAGCTCATCAGGAGCGGGTGGTGACACTTTATGCAGCTTCAAAGGCCATCCGGTGATGTCTTACGAAAACAGTATTTCCGCGGCGATAAAACATGGAAATCGCATGCAAAATGTGCACGGAGCAAATCACTCCATCTACAACAAGTGTCGGTGAAATAAAAAGTTGAAAACCTCACACGAGCCGTATAGCTGATTGACAAGAAGTCATTTTCAGAGGACAACTTCGCTCCAGGCACTTCTTGTCATAAACATGTGTCGAGTTTCTCGCTTGATTTCGCCTTGTGGCAAATGGCGGAAATCAGAGAGACACTCTGGACAAGTTGCCATTGTCACTCTGGAGTCCGGGGTAATTGCATTCCCGCTGACCATTCAAAGCTGGCCAGAAGTGACCACTGGAAGTGGACAGGCTTGCTTGTCAGTCAGATGGAATATCTGACATTGACATAATCCATTCACTGTGCAGTTATACTGATATGACCCCTGATGTTTTGGGGAAGAGAAAGAGAAGGGGAGATGGTGCCTTCTTCCTTCGTACTTTCTTATATATATATATATATATATATATATATATACACACACACACTCACGCATGCACGCACGCACGCACGCACGCACGCACGCACGCACGCACGCACGCACGCACACACACACACACACACACACACACATGCACATACTTTCAAGTAATGTCAGAGGCATTATATATGCATACCCAGTATTAAAATCATCTAAATTAACTCAATTAAATAGTAATGATTTATTTCACTATTTATATGTAAGTTAACCCCCTCAAAAGTCTCTAAAGTTACCCCTGAAGCCATCTATTATACCCTGTGACATGTGACATAACATTGTGGTCAAAGTGTGACAATTGAGTAAACTGACCCTTGAGTAGAGTTATCCAGTCACTCATCCAATTACCCCATCAACACCCCCAGGGTGTGACCTGTGGGTGCCAGTCATCCAATTAGGGCAGTCTGTCTTGACTGCTGGGCACTGGGGGGGAGGTGGAGGGAGGGGTGGGGTGGCCTTCTTTCCCTTCCTTCCTACTTCCTTCTGTTCCTCTCTCCCTCTTAGGAATACTTTCATCTTTGACAGATTTGTCCACGTAGCTCACCGTGTATGTCACACATATAACAGTCTCAATCCATGTCAAAAAAGTCACTCTCTACCTCTATCTCCATATTCTGTCACCCCTCCCTTGTCTCTAACCTTTCCTCCGTCACTGCCTCCATCCCTACTTTCCCCCTTTACTTCCTACATCCCTCTCTCCCTCTTATAAATACCTTCATCTTTGAGAGATTTTTCCACAGAACTCTCCATGTCTGACACACACATAACAGTCTCAATCCAAGTAAAGAAAAGACAATTAAACATATAAAAACGGGTACAAACAGATTGGAAACAGAAGCGGGTCCTGCCTAACCCGCAGCAGGTGTAACCTGGCACTGTAACGGTGTCGCTCTAAAGCGTTCTGTGGCGACCGCGCCTTTAATCAACCTCCTCATTCCTATTCTCAGTCCGACCCTGCAAACAGATCGACAGGCCGCGAGAGTGACGCAGAAATTGAATTACCATAAAATCATCTTAATACGTTTTGTTCCCACAAGTCCAGGCCTGCTCTGGGAGCTCCCCCTACTGGTCCATGCAGGTACTACCGGTGCCCTGGAGTGGCCGAATTTGCATATTTCACACGCTGGGAAGTCCTGTGGGGAGAGACTACGGGACACAGGGAGGGAGAGGGGAAGTGCCTGGACATGCAAACGTGCCACAAGCACGTCATAGAGCCCATAGTTATAAGGGTAAAATCATCAACTAACTGTATCAGACGAAGGACAAGAACAAGTCATTGTGTTAATGCTAGCAGGTGAACAAGCTTTGCAAAAAACTGACACCTAAGTGACAATGGCAGGATTTATTCTTTCATACATTATCATATAAAGCTTTATATACATGGATTAAAACTTTATAAGACATTGTTTGGCACATGATTAGCCAAACATTTCCATGTGCCCTGTGTCCAAGTTTGGTGCTCTCAAGTGTAGTCTTGGGCTCACATTAACAATGCTAACCTAGTTTCTTCTTGTCCATAGCTCATTTATGGATAGACACCTGTCATTGGTTATTTTTGCAGTCTCTGTACCTTATTTCTGTGTCTCCCGATCATCTGGCATTTCTTTAAATTTACCTTGTTTACTAATGGGAAAACCAGCAATAACACCTAATTTGGACATAACTTTAAACAGCTATATCACTCAGTGCAGTTAGCATCCATAACATCTGACCTGTGTTGATTCTCATTTCATCCTAGGTTTATGACTAAAATGAATCCTACGTATCATATGAATGCTACTTGGGACCGAATTAATCCTGACTCTAAATCGTAGTACCTTAAATGTCGGTGCCTGACAAAATTAAACCACTTTCTTCCAGTCGAGAGGCAATTGTTGGGTGGCTCATTGGCTGTGAAGTGATGCATTATGGGAAATAGACTGGACTTACTTCGAGTTGAATGACTTGGTACCTGGAGAATGCGACGACTGCCACACGTTCGAAGAAACGGCACCTTTTTCGCGGTCTGTTTTGGTGAAAATCATTAAAATTGCGTCCAATGGGAAATGAGATAGTGGCCTTCTGCACAGAGAGGAACAAATTTGCATACGGAACTGTGGTGTAATTGGTAATATCCCTGATTCAATCAGACTGGTGCGTTTCTGTGTGGTAATTCTCTCAAACCTCTGGTGTTTCAGTAGGATGTCTCCATCATTATTAAACAGGTTAAATTGTTAGTATTCCGGTTTGAGAGATCTCATGAAATGTGAGCAAAACCACTACAGTTTAGTTTGTTTAAATTTAAATTACATCTTCTACTCTCTTGCAAGATTGTTGCAAGACAGCAATCGTCTTGATACATTTCTTTAACCTTTGTCGTCTGATTTGTAATTTTTTTGTTGTAGTCTATGTGTATGTATGTGTATGTATGTGTATGTATGTGGGGAAAGTAGGAAATAAACATTGAAAATGTCCAAGAAGTATTACAATAACTTTGTTGTGGGTCCACGAAAACCTGAAAAGTAGAACAAGTCACAAAATTTGCAGACGTAATTTGACACTTTACAATTGAAGTATCAGCACACAGTTACTTGAGGTGTCAATACGACCAACGGTGGACGTGCAATCGTGGTTCATTGGTGCCCACTTCAGCCAATTACTGGTGCGAATTTCTGCCATCATTGACATTGCAAACTCATCAGTGGCAGCATCCAGTCTCAATCACACATCGATGGACAATCAATAGTGTACAAACAGCCACTTAGTGAAGTCAAAGTTTACTGGCAGTTTGACTTCCAGTGTCGTGTTTTTTGGGGTCCATAATATTTTATCAACTGCACAGTGGATGAAAATGTGCAAGGCAGGAAAACTATGGGAGAGGGAATGGTCTTATCTCCCCACTATTAGGTAAGGTTTCACCAAAAGTCACTCAGAAATAAAAATGAAATACTCGGAAATAACTACTAAATGATATTATGAGGTACAAAACAATATTGAGGTGTCTGAGCTGAGGAGAGTGCAAACAGGAAATTTTCTTGGGGGCCATGACCCCTCTGAGTACAGTACATTTGCTTCTGTCTGTTGTAAGACGTGTCGCAGAAGGGAACGTAATGAAATTTTACATCCCAGTAAACTTGACTCGGATAAGCAAAACGTCGTTATGTAAATTAGACTTTGAATAGTCAAAGACAAAAAGGCTATATTTTATTGTGTGAGTGTGTGTGAGTGTGTGTGTGTGAGTGTGAGTGTGTGTGTGTGTGTGAGTGTGCGTGTGCGTGCACATGTGCGTGTGTGTGTGTTGTGTGTGTGCATGTGAGTGTGTGTGTGTGTGTGTTTTGTGTGTGTGTGTATGTGTGTGTATGTGTGTGTGTGTGTGTGCGTGTGTGTGTGCGTGCGTGTGTGTGTGTGTGTGCATGCGTGTGTGTGTGTGTGTATGTGTGTGTGTCTGTGTGTGTGCATTCGTGCGTGTGTGTGTGTGTTGTGTGTGCATGTGTGTGTGTGTGCATGCGTGCGTGCGTGCGTGCATGTGTGTGTGAGTGTGTGGTGTATGTGTGTGTGAGCGTGAGTGTGTGTGTGTGAGTGTGTGTGGTGTATGTGTGTGTGTGAGTGTGTGTGTGAGTGTGTGTGTGTGTGTGTGAGTGTGTGTGTGTGAGTGTGTGTGAGTGTGTGTGGTGTATGTGTGTGAGTGTGTGTATGTGTGTGTGAGTGTGTGTGGTTTATGTGCGTGTGTGTGGTGTGTGTGTTTGCATGTGTGTGTGTGTGTGTGTGTGTGTGAGAGAGAGAGAGAGAGAGAGAGAGAGAGAGAGAGAGTGAGTGAGTGAGGGGTCAGTGTGTAATTGTGTTTGTGTGTAGCTCATGTTCCTGTGTGTACATTTAGCAGCTAATAACAGGCCATGTATCAGCCACAATTACCCTCACCCCACCCTCACCCACCCTCACCCCACCCCCACCCCACCCCACCCTCACTCCATCCTCACCCCATCCTCACCCCACCCTCACCCCACCCTCATTCATCACAACATCCATCATGACAGTAGCTGGCCCCGAAAACCCACCAAAGTGCGTCACATTCCATAAAGTCACAAATCCACTCCCACCTCTCTATCCCCGAGGTGCTATCGGAGACACATTTGGGCTAATTACCCAAATAGACCCTCCACACTTTCATAACAACACTGTCGCATCCATAAATCTGCCCGCTAATAACACGTCGCCTCGACCACAATAACTCCACGGAATTGCCGGTGTGTAACTACGGTATCAAATAAAACGTTAATGGAACGCGCCTCCACCTACATATAACTGCCATTACGCTGCCGTCGGTCGGCCGACAAGATTAGCACACGGTTGACGCGTCCCAACAGAATGCCACCAATAATTTCATATGCATAACAACCGGCATTAATGATGGAAATAGCGTACAAGAACGAGTTCGTTTCATACCGCACCCGTTGCACTTTGCACGAATAAAACCGGGGATGGGATACTATGTTCTGTCGACCTCGATTCTGTGTGCGTCAGTTGCGCGTATTCATACGGCGCTATCAAGACTGATGCATTTCAAATCGGATAAAATCTTCATGCCTTGCCAAGTCAGACGTGGTTACGACGGCGGTACGGTCGTGTATAACGTGTTTGTTGTTTGTTACGGAATGCAACGCTTCACTGCTTTCCCACAATGCCGCGGTGACGGGTTCGCAGCAGAGTGCCATGTCAACGTCTACTCGCTTCATCTGTGTCGATGGATCTGTTGTATCAAACACGGAATTAAAACTCTGGCAGAGTGAATAGGAAACAAGATGATGAATGAATACAAATAATGATCAGTTTATTAACATTTTATGGAATACATTCACTGTATTAAATATTAGTTAGGTAAAAATAATTGTTTAATGTTTGTTATTTTATATAATGCTAAATTTATGCATTGATTTAGTCTCCTTGGAACTGTACACAAAATGATTGCATGAAAAACTAGACAGCTGACATAATTTTCTTTATTTTTACTGAATTGGCTTATGAGACCAATTGAAAGAACGATGAAATTAAGGACAGATTTAGTGCTTGAAATTATTACTCCAAAGATATTACGTGTGACAGTTCCTCCAACTTTCAATTCAATTTCCATTTAATTTAACATTATGCTACGAAGAAAATGTATAATATTAACAATACCTACATTTAGTAAGTTTTTCAGCACTATTATTTGGCTGAAGCCACAAATCTTCAACTATAATTACAAAATTTATATCGCCACTGCTGTGTTAAAAAACAAACGTGATTTCAATTTTGATTACAGATGCTGAAAGTATTGTATTGTCTGACGAAAATCTAAATCCACCTATGTTGCTTTCCGTTACATTAGTGCTTTGCTAGTAATTGAGTTTATTACAAATGATGCTTGTAGTGTGATACTCCAAGCAACATTTTGTGCCAACCCAACAATGCTCCTGATGCAGACATGTTACTGGGACACAATGCAGACTTGAAGCTGTGGTTAAAATGGAAGTGACCACCCACACGCTCACAGGGCAGTGACAAGACAAGATAATTAGAGCATTTTGTTAACTTGTCCATTGATTATCCATCAGAGACTCTGAAAGCATCCGTCTTTCCAGCTAATTCTGTCACTTAGCCCGGCCGCATCCAGTCCCAGGTGACCTTCCATGCTTACATGCTGCACCAGCAATGAGCAAGTATGGGCAACCTGTCGTTGTGGTGAAGAAACGGAAGTCAACCTTCATCGTTGTGTGGGATCTCCAACTTGGCTGAGACTCGAGGAAGTCACATTAGACATGACACTGCCTGTCATACTGTGTCATATTGTGTCACTGTCATCAGTGTATTGACAGCCAATTGACTTTTTTACTCTCTTATGTGTCATTGCGCTGTTAATGAATTCTCTATATATAGTTACTAATAATGGTGTTAGTGTGTAACTCAGATAATGCAAATGTGGTTATTAGTGCTCAAGGCAGATGCCACAGCAGAAGTATTCACAACACAGCAGAAGTATTCACAACACAACAGAAGTATTCACAACACAGCAGAAGTATTCACAACACAACAGAAGTATTCACAACACAGCAGAAGTATTCACAACACAACAGAAGTATTCACAACACAGCAGAAGTATTCACAACACAACAGAAGTATTCACAACACAGCAGAAGTATTCACAACACAACAGAAGTATTCACAACACAGCAGAAGTATTCACAACACAACAGAAGTATTCACAACACAGCAGAAGTGAACACCACACACAGAAGTATTCACAACACAGCAGCAGTATTCACTACACACAGAAGTATTCACAACACTAAAGAAGTGTACACAACACAGCAGAAGTGTACACAACACAGCAGAAGTATTCACAACACAACAGAAGTGTACACAACACAGCAGAAGTATCCACAACACAATGTGAAACAGCAGAAGTATTGCCAAGACAGCAGAAGTATCCATAATAAAACAGCGGTGTCTAAGTAACTATGGCACAACAGGAGTATCCCTGACACACTGCAAGTGATGGACCCAAGTATCCAGGACACAGTGAAAGTTTCTGTGACATGGCACAAGTATCCATGGCATGCCAAGAGTATCCGCGGCATGGCAAAAACATCCAAGGCATGGCAAAAGTATCCATGGCATGGCACAAGTATCCATGGCATGGCAAAAGTATCCATGGCATGGCAAAAGCATCGATGGCATGGCAAGAGTATCCATGGCATGGCAAGAGTATCCATGGCATGGCAAAAGTATCCATGGCATGGCAAAAGTATCCATGGCATGGCAAGAGTATCCATGGCATGGCAAAAGTATCCATGGCATGGCAAACGTATCCATGGCATGGCAAGAGTATCCATGGCATGGCACAAGTATCCATGGCATGGCAAAAGCATCGATGGCATGACAAGAGTATCCATGGCATGGCAAGAGTATCCATGGCATGGCACAAGTATCCATGGCATGGCAAAAGCACCCATGGCATGGCAAGAGTATCCATGGCATGGCAAGAGTATCCATGGCATGGCAAGAGTATCCATGGCATGGCAAGAGTATCCATGGCATGGCACAAGTATCCATGGCATGGCAAAAGCACCCATGGCATGGCAAGAGTATCCATGGCATGGCAAGAGTATCCATGGCATGGCAAGAGTATCCATGGCATGGCAAAAGCACCCATGGCATGGCAAGAGTATCCATGGCATGGCACAAGTATCCATGGCATGGCAAAAGCACCCATGGCATGGCAAGAGTATCCATGGCATGGCACAAGTATCCATGGCATGGCAAAAGTATCCATGGCATGGCAAAAGCATCGATGGCATGGCAAGAGTATCCATGGCATGGCAAGAGTATCCATGGCATGGCACAAGTATCCATGGCATGGCAAGAGTATCCATGACATGGCAAGAGTATCCATGGCATGGCACAAGTATCCATGGCATGGCACAAGTATCCATGTCAGACAGCTTGGCTGAATACAAGGACTTGATTGAATGCATGCTTGAGTACTTAAATGCAGGCTCTTCTAACCTTATTTGAGCGCACTACACTGTTGCGAGGTGTTACATTAAGTATTCATGGTGGATGCGCGAACAATTACATTTCATCGTAACATTGAATGCACTGGGGGAATTTGACTGATTCTGAAGTGGGACCTGTGGGCTTGGGCTGGTCTGGCACAGACACCTCCGAGGCCATCCCAACAGACTTCCTTCCGACGCACGCGCAATGTTGCAGTTTTTCCCGCGATTGCAACAATGTGTTGTTGCAGCAGAAGCAAGTTCACTCAGTGGATTGTTTTGGGTCTAAAAAGTTGGGTAGATTTAGGTGCTGTTGTGCATGCATGGTGGAACAGTGATGTGTGCTGTGGCACTGAGGCGGAAGTATTGATTAGGGCAGAGGATGGAATTATGAGGAGGGATTAAGGGGTATTGTGGTGTATGTGTCTGTGGGTGTGTGTGTGTGTGCGCGTGTGCGCGGGCGCATGCGCGGGTGCGGGTGTGTGTGCGTGTGTGTCTGCATGTGTCTGTGGATGTCTGTGTGTGTACAAGTGTTCATGTAATGTGTGTTGATGTGTTTGTGTGTGTGTGTGTGAGTCTTGTGTGTGTGTCTGTGAATGTTTGCGTGTATGTGTGCTTATGTTCGTATGTGTAAATACTTACATATGTGTGCATGAGTGTATCTATTGTATGTGTATCATAACATATAATGTATGCCTGCCTGCCGGAATGTTAACACACATGTAGACAGTCTTATCATACATTATAAACCATATACAACCATGTGTCTTCCTGATTACATAATATTATCAAACAAGCACAATACATATCGTTTCTGTGCATCAAGAACTCTGACATATCTAATAATGTGATGGTCTATGAAACCATGTATTCCTGGAAAATTCACCAATTAACTTAATTATGCCATCAGGGTTCATCCTAGTGATGGTTAATTGATGGGCTGATCCAGCATCAGGTATTTGCTAATTACAACCACTAATTTGAGCCATTCCGGTCTAGACAGACAGTCTGAACTTGTTGATCCTGATGTTGCAATTATCTTTTGGGGCCATAAAACAACCCATTCAAGTCACGTTAGTTCTGATGACTATATGAACCAGAGTTTTGTGTCAAAGTATTGTGACTTTCTGTTTTCATTTGTACTCATGGTCAACTTATACAACAAGGGGGACTTTGTTCACTGTTGTGTGCAATTTCACACGAAGCTCATTGAACAAATACCAGTGATGTGTTTTCGTTGAGAATAACCATGAAAAAGGAGCTCATTGGCCATGATGTCAAGGAGCTCCTTAACAATGGCAAACTTGGGTGGGCATTGGTTTCTATCGTTTAAACTTCCATTGGTGAGATTTTTACTCGTGTGGTTTTAAAGAAATGTCATTGAAAGTGAAGTTGGTTTGGCATTCACCAAAACATTCTAGTTCATTTGCAAAATGTATTATTAAACCATGAAGAATTATTCAGAAAAACAGAATTTGTCTTCAATTTGGACCAGTCAAACTTTATTGAGAAATGGCAAAAGTGATTTGGCTGTGTTAACGATGTTGCCAGTTTTTGTGAATTATCGGATCGAAGTGATCAAAGTCAATTGTGTGGGTTATATTAACGATGTTACACTGTCTTTTTTAACCAACTATGCACAACTTACGAGTGCATTATAACTTAAATTATTCATGTGCATCAGTTTTGAGCATTCATGACAGGTTGAATGGCAACTAGAGGGAGACTTTAAGTAAAGTGCACCCAATGACCCCTGTCGACACATCCTGTGAGATAATTGCTAAATGTAGCTGAACAAACATCAAAACCATCGCTCCAACCTTTCCATTCCCGCCCCGAGTAATGTGCACATTGCCTGACTTAGTCCGCATTTGTAATTATCAAACATGGTTGACTTTTTGAAATCGCCGCACGCTTCATCGACAGATTTAAGTGGTGTCAATATCATCAGGCAGCGAAAATGCGAAAATGACTTCCGCCTGGTGGACGTTTTTTTAATTAGACAAAGGATTCGGTACGCCAAACTCACGCACGCAGTCGGCAAAATGTGAAAAACTGTCATGAGCTAACGTGACAGTCTCGATGAGTATGAATCACTTTGCAATACCATTTTAATCAGCGTCACTCTGTCTGTTGACAATTCAGCCGGTTCAAATGTTGACAAACCCAATCGAAAGGCCAGGATAGTGTTATTAATCAGGCAAAGAGTAAACGATTGTTGTGGTCGCAAAAGCTAACGTGTTTGGAAAAATCATTATTTTTCATTAGCGGTCGATTGTATGACGCATCGTGTGATAATTGCGATGATTACCTCACAAATGGACATCGCTTGGAAGAGTCATAGTTCAGCTTACCGCCTGATATTACAGGAGTGTACTGGCTTTGTACACTAGAATATTCTGAAGGTGCTTGTAGCCTTAAAGGGAGGTGCCAGCTCCTCTGCTCAGAATTGGCTGAGCAGTAATTTGTAGTGAGAAATTTGCTGTCAATAACGTGGGAAAGTTAAACGTCAAAAGGTAGAGTGATTAACTTTGCTCGCCTCGGGATTGTTGCCAATCAATTTTGTTTTGAAAGTGCATGTTTTGTTTATCACTTGAATGTGTCGCAGGCGGAATCTTTCAAATTGTGAACATTGTTCCAAGCTTAATAAAGTAACTAAACACAAATTAGCAGGCAGTAAACCTTCACAAAATGCAATGTTGTAGTCATTATAATGCAATAATAAATTTAAAAAATAATCCCTAGGAGCTGGCACCCTCGCTTTAAAACAAATCAACTAGATAAGACAGTTTTTCTGGCAGTTCTGCAGTTGTCAAACATTTATGCAAAATAAGATTGTTACTTTTAAATTGTCAGCCCAATACCTCCTCCATGATATGAGCATGCCTGCGAACACAATCCTGTCCAGTTGTGCATATATTGAATAATAAATGTTTTCTTGACCTCTCCAGCCTGTCCATTGCCTATCCACTCAAATGTGTACCCATCTAAAATTAACTCTGCCAGTCCAAAAAACTAGTGGACGGGTCTTTAAATGAAGCGTGCTAACAACCGATGAACTAAACAAGAAGAGCAAGCATATGAGGCAATTTACAAGCAGGAGGCAGCATTGTGCTGGCAGCTGCTATGAAAAGTTCATTTACATTCCATAAAAGAACCTACAGTGTTTGTTCAGGAACCATACAAAACACTACAGACACGTCCTCAATTTCAGACACTGCATCCATAAATCTATAACATTTCTATCTCGCCCCAACAAGCTGTTCCATGTTACCTGTCCGAATCCATCCGGGTGAATTTCTTAGCAGTCAAGCGCTATGAGGTGGTGAAAGGAAGTCGAACAACGCTGGCATAACTTAATACAAACTGGCGCCATCCATCGCTATTGAATTACACGGGAAAATCAAAGTAAATTGACCAGCCCTGAGAAATACGCATGGCTCATCATATCTGCCATGTTGCTGCTTCTTTGCGTATTGAGTTGAAGAAAATCTAACCGGGTCTGACGGATGTTTCATCCAATTCCAAGGGCAATCTCTCACCCCATCCTCACTACTGACTGAAGCTGCATCACTGAGTCATGTGACCAGGATCACATGATAGTAGCTCCGCAGATTTGGCAGTTAGTTTGCAGTTCGGAAGTGTTGCATTTTTTCGTTTGGAGATATTTAAATAAGATATTATCAAAGAAGTTGTGTTGCTAATGTAGCCAGAAGTTGACTTTATGCTGATAAGAATTTAATACACACTAGAACTGAAAATAGTACACTGCACAGACGCCAATGTTACAGCTTTAATAATGTTTTACTGTAGTTTCCTTGGTGTCTGCTTAAATTGTTTGGAAAATTAAGACCTGAATTTTAGAATAAATGCACTGTAAAATTACCTTGGATTGGCAAGTATTGCAGCGTCATTGTTTTACCTAGGTTTTTATTATACTAATAGTTAGTAAAGATTTTATGTATTATTCTTTTTGCAGTTGCTTTCATTATCTCACAATGTCATTCACTGACAGATTGAGTGACCTTAGCCCCACACTTTAGACGAGTAAATTGGTATTGCACGAAAAGGCGCCATCACATTAATCTGGGAAATTACCCATCTTCCCCCCGGGAAGAAACGCTGTCATCTGATAGGTTGTCATTAATATTTTAGCCTGGCTGAGGGATGGTGGCGATTAAAAAACGAAGATCCCATCTGGAAAGACGGAGTTTCTACGCCTGATGTGTCGCGCAGCTGAGCCATTGTGCAGATTAAAATCGTTCAAAATTTTGTTTACTTGACGGGTTTATCCATTTGTCTATCTGTATCTAGTCTGTACATCTGCCAGTAAGCATGTCATGTACATCTGCCAGTATGCCTGTCATGTCCATCCGTCCGTCCGTCCGTCCGTCCGTCCGTCCGTCCGTCCGTCCGTCCGTCCGTCCGTCCGTCCGTCCGTCCGTCCGCCCGCCCGCCCGCCCGCCCGCCCGCCCGTCCGTCCGTCCGTCCGTCAATTATCAATTATCAATATTACCCCACCCTTAATTATTACCCGTTCCCTCTCCATCTCTCGTTCCCCGTCTTTTTAAAACTTCTTTCCCAAATTGAACCATACAATTCTCCCATCTTTTACCAAAAAACAACCCCTCCTCCCCCTAATCACCCCTTCACAATCCTGTGTGACCTATGACCCCCACATACCAAATGACCCCACATCAGGAATTAGTACAAATTGTATTACTCAAGACTGACTACAGATGGCCAATTAGAGCCCATTCTTAAGTTGCTTTTCCCAATCAGCCCCTTCATTTAGGCCAGTACCCACTAATGAAGCAGCCAATTTGGGTCCGTTATCCCTAAATCGACCGGGTTGTCCTGTATAATTACGGGTCTCACTTGCAGCGTATTCCGCCACTAATTGGATACCTCCACCGCGTTATATAGTTCCTAACGAAAACCGACAACTTTCGCCAGTTTGCATTTTTGTAAATCCTGTCATTTATCTCTAAATCTACTTACGGCTGGCGATATTCAATTACACCCAAGTAAACCAGCGATGATCTGTGGTAAACATTCTCCCGAATCTGCGTAAAAAGCAAACCAGTGCACTTTCCAGAAAACTGTATTACTCCACAATAATAGGCGTCTGTAAAAAATGGTGTCAGTTAATGAGGTATCCCTAAATCGAGCCAGTTTGGCCTAACCTCAAGCTTGCCTCTGTCTGACCAGTCACCAATTAGACACCTCCCTTCATGCGCTATCGATAACAAAATGCGACAAGTTTAATCAATTCAGATTTCGGTAAATCTGTCTGTCATTTGTCGTGAAATCTGCCTGTAGTTGGCCGCGTTATATCGTGTAACTGAGACGGTAGCTGTGGTAAATGTCCTCGATAGATCCGCATAAAAAACATGACAGATACACGTTCCAACGAACCGTATTATAACGGTATATATATGGGTGTCGGGAAAAAAATTCAATAGCGGTCTGTCCCCGTCTGATCGACTTATTCGGGCAGACACCTAGTGGTCGTTACTGTGTCCAGCGACGTGACAAGTCTGAAGGTTCGGTTGACAGATGTGAAAATGACCACTAAATGATTCCATCAAGTAGCCCCATAAGCGAGATTCGGTCGCCAACTTGTCTGGACAACTGGATCGAAACCGACAAATTGTGTCAGGCGGAACACAATAAAATGTGTTATGTTGGTAAACCACATTACACGAGTTCGCCAGAATGTGAGGCAGCAAACCTCGTCAAGAGTCGAAACACAAAAATCGCAGTTCGATCGACTGATGAATGGACAAAATAAATAAAAACTTAATGATTGCTAGAGACAATGAACAGTGTCGTTTATGGTACAATGTCTGCAGGATGATTGTGTTAAATAACATATTTTATCTTTGTGTGATCTCGTCTAAACATTATGCAGTTGGCAAAACAAGTTGGACACATGTTGCATCAATATCGTATTAATTTAAGATGTCAGATTTCTAATTATTGTTGATTATATAACTAGAAAACACATCACAACCTGGCGTTAACCCCGTGTCATAATTCTGACTGTCATTGACTTATTCATTTTCATTTATTCAATGGAAAATTTATTTTATTCATCCAAAAATACACATACAATGTGAATACAAACTGACTGGAGATATACATGTTGTAATCCTGTCTATATGGAATATATTGTTCATGGCTCCAAAACATGGTTATGTTGTAAGAAATTAACTTAGTTTGGATCATATCTTTTGAAACATATGACGTTTCGACCCATCAGCTACAGGCCTTGGTCAAACCTGGGTCATCACACGTGACACCAGTTTGTGACCAAGAGTACAGCTGATGGGTCAAAATTTCGTATTTTTCAAAAGATATTCTCCAAAGTAAGTTAATTTCTTGTAAGCATGTCCTTAACAAACATATTATTCCTTATTTCATGGAATTGTTTCATTTTGATTTTCCAAAATGGTGACTGCAGCATGCAGTGCATTGTGGGAGATATCAAACAAGATTTTCTGTCTAAATGCAGTTTGATAAGAGAGAGACAAAGAGTATGCCTTGCATAATAATACATAGTTGAGTATTTATGCTGTGAACATGTAAGAAAGAGACTAAGTGTCACTGATCCACAGCTAATCCAGCCAGGATTAACATAGTGTAATCTGGGGTCTAATGACTTAATCCGCAGCCAAGTAGAAAACCACATCAATCACCGCGGTAGGTGATTCCATGGAAAAGCCACGAGACTGTAAACATTGATGACCTTAAATGTTTTGGTTTAGTTGTGTAATTGCCCGTGAAGTGTCTACGGCTGACATAAGATTAACTAGGCTATATATGTAATTATGTATACACAATCAGGTGTGCGACAAAGTGTAGTTAAGTCTGTTGACTTGACCTCGTAAATGAAATTCTGAGGTCTTGTCATCCAGGGTTGTGTCTGTGAGGATAGTGTTACTCAGACTTGAAGATTGAATACCAGCTACCTGCACATATTGCAGTTCTTTTATTTGACATAATCCCAATCTTTCTATGTAATTCATTTTTCTGCAATTGAAGCACGTTCTGTAGTGCTTCGAAATGAAGAGAGGATGAAAACTCAGTCATGTCATTCGCCTGCATCGTCTGTTTGCAAAGTTTGATCGATGTCTTCACCAAGTGTGGATTTAATCTCAATTCGAACAGTCTGCAGAAGTCAGAGCCGCGACACAGTGTGATTAATGGCGGGTAGTAATGTGCAATAAGTCGATCGTCGACAGGGACTGATCTACTGATACCTGCGGATAGTGTGGGCAATGTTCACTACATAGTTACTTCCTGTCGAGCTGATTGGCGTTTAGGGCGTCAACGATGTTCCTCGTGGAATTTACAAAGTCCCCCTGGGATTATCTGTGGAATACCAGTGAATCCCATTAACCAACAGTGGTGTCCCAACTGTGTCCAGCTTCCTTCATATCTACTTCCACAGTCCCATGCAAGGGTCCTTTTGGGCCTATTGTCTTCCTTTTCCCTTCAAGGAACTGATGTAGTTCTGGTGATTGATTCCACAACATTACGATTAGGAAAATCCCGCGATTCTGGAAGTTAATTTCTTGTCAGATGTTCATGCATACATAGATGTGTTCATAGATGTATTCATAGATGTATTCATAGATGTATTCATAGATGTATTCATAGATGTATTCATAGATGTATTCATAGATGTATTCATAGATGTATTCATAGATGTATTCATAGATGTATTCATAGATGTATTCATAGATGTATTCATAGATGTATTCATAGATCTATTCATAGATCTATTCATAGATGTATTCATAGATGTATTCGTAGATGTATTCATAGATCTATTCATAGATGTATTCGTAGATGTATTCGTAGATGTATTCATAGATGTATTCATAGATGTATTCATAGATGTATTCATAGATGTATTCATAGATGTATATGGGTGGTGATGTATTGTTTGTTGGAGTCAGCATTTTAGTAGCTTGTCAGTGATTCACATAGACGTCAATCCTGTTTGTTTGTCAGTCAAGATAATATTTGTTTTATAGATCACAAAGTGTTTAAAATAATTTACATTTCATCAGTATCTGTGTTTTTTTCATCTGGAACACCAGGTGTTTGTTGATGTTATGAAAAAAAAAATGTATTTATTGTAACAACTGTGTGCTTGTAAAAACATTTTCATGCAATAGTAATAATGATTAAGTCATAATTGTGATAATGATTTTAAATGCATTTCAAAATTTTGACGGATATTCCACCTTGGAGACAAAACAAACTAGAATTGTTAAGCATGTTTTTATGAACAGGGACACACACATAAGTTACCCCATTGCAAGGGACCAGCGAGTATTTACGCTGAAACAAACAACTTCACTGTATTTATATGCACTGGAGACCCACAAGGCATTCGATTGGTCGATGCGGCAACCTGGGCTAGATTCCCTCGTATAAGTTACTTCAGATTGATCCACCAGGAGTCGCTATAAAGTATCGCCTCTGTTCACAGGGATCATTCATTGTATCCATAGGTCATAAAAACGAGACAGATTTCTGTCGTTTGTATCGTGCCCATAATCTGGGCGTCTCCTCTCTGAGAGACAGAGACAATGTAAGTGTGGATTGTCAGATATGGAACCTTTATGAGGAGAATGGGAATGACAGAAATAACAATTGAGAAATAGCTAAAGGAGGAGACAAATAGAGCACTTTTGACATTGCAATCAGAGGGCAAAAGAGGGATTTGTGTAAGTACTTCAATATATTTCATCTGCAGGAAACCTTTCACTCTAGCTTGGTTGAAGCTCAAAGTCAATAGTAGACCTATTGTACTGCATAGATAGAGGAACTGTGATTTCACCGGTTTATTGAAAGTGCTTAATTAACAGAAAATTTGTAGAAAGTGTAAAATGTGGTGGCTGCTTTGAAAATAAAAGAAATCCAGTAAACCAAAAAAACTGGAAGTAGGTTTGGAAAAAATGGTTTAATTTAACATAAAGCAGGAACAAACTTAATAATAAACCAATTGCAATTCACTGACATGTAATATCTTCTAACCGATCACACCAACAGAAAGGGTTGGTACCATGTCTGTACATACTACAGACACCTGTCATTGTTTCAGCAACTGTGTCATTTGAAGACACAGGTACATATAGATGTTTCTCTGTACTTTGTATGTCTTTCCAATTTGTTTTGGATAAGGGGTGGGTGGCATTGATCCTATAAAAAAAATTGTTGGGTTATTGGAATCGTTTACATATACAAAACCCCTAAATAAGTCAGTAGTGGTACAAAAATAACCATGGATGTGAAAACCCATAGTGAGGTGAGTACATCGCTGTTAGAGTGAATGTCATTTACAGGTGGGAGGAGCAATACTTGTTGATTCGAGCAGTGACAAAACTGATTAAACGCACACACACATGTCATTTTGCTTACAAATATCTCAAATACCATCTTCACCCAAAAACACCCTATATTCACCCAAAAAAACACCCTGTATTCATCCACCTCTCCGGGCACAGATCTAGTTTCACCCTACCATTAGGGGTAATAAAAACTTGACTCGAGCCCTGCCTGGTGAATACCAATGATCTCTAATGGAGCCGGTTTGCGTCTACGTCTCTGTCGACTCTCAGCCGCATGCACATTTGACAAGGGACAGGAAGAGACAGACGTAAGGTTCCAACCACGTGAATACTGATGATCCCGCGATGTATTGATAGATTCACTGCATCTACATATCAGACATGGACTCGTGGAGTGCAGCTGAACAAGGGCTTTCAGTTGATATCGTCTCGCCTCCGTTGAATTAGAACCTGATGGCTAGATCCCGTGATTCCAAATTGAGACAGTAACCAGCCGTCATTTCATTCAAATCATTGTTCTAGGGTGATATTACTGTGGTTGTTACTGATAAGTTAGTATTAATAAATAAAACAATAATAAATTATAATGGTATATTTAAAACTACTCTCTACAGATAATATGAAATTATTACACAAGCATGAAGTTACTATATCTAATTAGAATAGTCTGTTATTGTCTTTAAAAATACTAATAACAGTAAAAAAAACATGTATAAACTATTAACAATAATATCAGTAATGATTTTTTAATAGTTCATTACGGCCACAATGTACCATAGAATGTTAAATTAGTTTGTAAAAAGACAGGTTTTGGGTGATACTCCTGGGGGTGATTCTGATAAAGTCCTCTGTCATTCTTTTCCTCTCTCAGCTTCTAACTGCTGCCTTTTTTAGATCTCAAAAAAATTGGGGTAATATACTAATTTACCTCCATGTGCAAAAATATTGTTCTAACAACCTAATTTGTAGCAGGAATCTACATGCTAAAATTTGGAAATAAATTGAATTATATGTGTTTAAAAAATACTTCAAAAAGCCTGCAAGTGAAACGCTGGTCATGTAAAGGTGATTATTTGACTGTAAAAAAGCGCCATGAACGATCGTCGCGAAATGGATTCGGAGGCTGCGGTGTGACGATTCATCATGCTGATCATCTTACTCTGTCACAGGAGGTGTCACCACGGCCTACACTTGATGACACTGTCAGGTCATGTGACAATTGAGTCGTCTTCACACCTGTGTTGTGAGGTCGTCAATGTCATCTGTCACTCCTGTCTCATACAAATGGGATATACGCTGGATAAACTTTGATTTCAGTTGCCGTGGTCCCCTACTTAAACTTCTCCCTGTGTGCATATGGGTTCTTCATTGTCGCTTCCCTACTTCTGTTTCCATTCCCCTCTGTAAAAAAGGTGAATTCCTAAAAGCACAGTAACCAGATCATATGACTACTCAAAACACTTTATACTTTAACTTTATTATTTTATTAATGTTATGTTATTTTAGCTTTACTGTAATGCTCCTTGTTTTAATTAATTTGTTCGTTTGTCTGTAGTCATCGTTTAAATCTCATTTGTGGTATTTGTGTGTTATCTATATTTCTCTCTCTCTCTCTCTCCCTCTCTCTCTCTCTTTCTCTCTTTCTCTCCGCTCTCTCTTTCTCTCTCCCCTCTCTCTCTTTCTCTCCCTCTCTCTCTCTCCCCTCTCTCTCTTTCTCTCCCTCTCTCTCTCTCCCCTCTTTCTCTGTCTCTCTATCTTTCCCTCTATCGCTCTTCTTTGCTCATTCTCTCGCTTGCTCTCTCCCCCTCTCTCTATCACTTTCTCCCCTGTCTCTCCCTCTCTCCCTCACTCTTGCTCTTACAGTGGTCTTGTTGTCTCTCTCACTCTCAGTGTGTCTCTCTGTCTTGTCATGTCCAATTTCCCATCTTCTCCTGATGCTGTTCATGATGGGTGTTCCTCGTAGCTAACCTTATTTGTTTTGCTAATTAGTTCCTGTTTTCTCAAGGTGTATGTGGGTGTGTCTGCTGTCTGTCTGTCTGCCTGTCTCTCTCTCTCTGACTGTCCATCTGTCCGTCTGTCCACCCACTCGACCACCCACCCACCTGCCCGCCCGTCCGTCTGTCCATCCATCCATTGTCATCCGCCTACCAATCACCTGCCCATTGCTTAGGATGACAACATTTTCCAGGGAATTTTGGCATTTGTATTTTCAATTCGCATAAACTATATATCTTGTTACATTTTTACTCTAAGCGTGCTTTTAATTTTTTTTATTTTAAACAATACAAAACAACAATGTGGTTTTATACTACTGAGATAACTCACAATTACCCCCCAAAGCTTACAGAATATTATGCGTACATAGCATGGTACGACAGTACACAGCCCTGAATCGAAGCATTTTCTCCAGGGTTTCTGTGTCCAGGGCCAGAGAGCTCCTATGATGAAGCACTGTAGGGAGGGGTGGGATTTTGTCTGGCCAACTGTGTCCTGGGGTTGCCATGGCAATACGTTCTCGTCCCCACAGCATAAATGACCTTAGCATGGGTGTCTTGATCACATAACTCATTCGAGAAAAGAAACGGTCTGTGGTTATTTTTGTCTGCCGTGGACAGTGTCGCGTCCAGTGAATGATGGCCGTAGACGGTTGCTGAGTGATGATGCAATATTTGCCGCTAATTAATGGGTGTTCATTGAAGTCGGTTGTTCGGTATGTTCAGTCTGGGGTTTGGTTTGTGTGGTTGCTAGAATTCTTGCAACAGGGTACATGCTGGTGTCTTCATTGTTCCAGAAGCCTGGGCCAAGGTTGATCTTAATTTTGCATTTTTTTGACATTCATTTTTACGTCATTACTCCCGTGTCCTTTGTATCTCGTTTTTAGTTACTCCCAGTCCCACTCTCTCCCTGTCCACACAGTCCTCCCTTCCCAGTTCCCAGTCATCATCTTCCCCTTGTTCTTCTCTGAAGAGAATATTGCAAATGGCTGCCCACTCCAACTATCTCCAACTGAACTTCTTCATAGAACTTCCTTTCACCACAACCTTCTTCACTCTTAATGTTTCTCTACTTCTCTCTTCATTCCAGAAAATATTCTTGCAGAACAGATATTTAAAACAATGACTTCAAAATTATCTTGCCCTTGACTTAATTAGTCAACTTAAATGCACGAACAGGCCAGTTTGAGCTGTTGCTCCTGGAGGTTGTTTTGTCCTATTTAGAACACAACTCCCTAGAGCACATCATTTTGCTGTTAACAGCAGAAGTCCAGTGTCAATGCGTACTTGTCTTGCCTACAAAGACCCAAATAAGAGAGATTTGTATTGGTTACAATGTCCATGCTTATCAATGTCCATCCCTGGTTGGGGGGGTCAATCCTGGGTCAAGGTCACTCCCAGCAATACAGGAATGGACAGGGATTGAATCATTTGTCAGAATGTTTAATTTTGTCTCTAAATGCAGGACTGGTGTACGTGCTGTGTAGTCTGCAGGGTATCTGGGTATTTCCATACTGAATATTTACTTCAAATCCTCGGAGACTGTGTCTAAATCCTCTCTTGCCTTTGGATGTTATAATAACCCATCTGTTATTCAGCTCTGATTCAGAATTTTTCTATGCAATAGCCGGATTAACACTGCCAATAAAACCAGGTCATCGTGTGTGTTAACTGACTGTGTTAGTTTGAAATGTTCCTGATAGATCATAAATCAGGTGCATATTCTTTACTGAAGTCTCAAGAGAGCATAGAAAAGTCACAGAAATTCCTTCACATGCCTGCTTGATCTTGAGCCAGTGTCCATATGGACCCTTTCATGTGATTCATCACAGAGAATCCTGGGAGTATGGTCACACTTGCCTTTTTCATCGTCCAGACAAGCATGAGGTCATCCTTTCATGGAGAGAATAAATTCTTATGAGTGGGGCATATCTTTGAAGTCTTCAAAGCAACATCTCTCTCTGGTCAGTGGATTAGCAAAGGCATAACAAAGATAATCCGTAGCAACGAAGGTATCACATCGATCAAAGGTCTTCCGATGACACCGAACTTGTGATCACATGTATTAGAAAAGGTTCTGTTTGACGTCTCTGATTCATGACTTGTCTTTGCCGTAGAATCCTCTGATTTACGTGAAATGCACACGGTATTCAAGTGTTTGTATTTGCTTGTGTAGATATGCAATCATTTGTAAACTGAATTATTTAATCGGTAAGTAATCAGTAAATCTGTTAAACTTTGGTACAGTAAACATGAACAAATTGGGTGATATGATTTATGAATTTTAAATATTTATTTAAAATTTTAAATTATATATTTAAATTTACAACAGTTCTTAAGTAAAATTTTTGTATAACTTTGCCGATTTTAATAATTGTATGATAATGATACATGTGCCTTTGAGTATGGCAATGTGCTGCTTTATAAGTGTGAGTTATTATATTCCAATGTGCAAAAAACGCATCCAATCACATTTTTCTTAGAAACGAAACAAGACGTCACAGCCGCCGTCATTGTCATCGTCATCGTCATTGTCTTCCCGCGCTAAATGATGCATCAGTGACCGCTAAAAACACCCAGCAATCCCCCTGGCAACGTATCACTGTTGCAGTTCACCGCCGGCTGCAGCTAGGCTTATTACTATCACTGCCACCGCGCCAGCGACCATCTGCAGCCGTGAGATTCTTTAACGGCAGCAGTGCCAACTGATCAGATGGCCTTCTGGGAAGGTGTCGACGCGGCTGCGATAGA
>OZ024866.1:28467604-28470104 GCA_964017155.1 Oasisia sp. SBJ-2009
ATGTTAACTGTGAAGTTCGATAGATATACACTCATGACCATTCATTAGCTAGGAGCATTCATAAGATTTGTTGTGGCAGCCGCGTTCTGTCATTTGTAGGTGTTATATGTTGAATAAATAGTTTACGCCTCGTCTCATATGTCACCATCAATTATGTCACCAAACACCAGGAAGTATTAATCAGAAATAGTTACCAGTGAACATCAATATTATTCTAACTTGTCTCTTTCTCGGAGTATTTCTTACCTGATGACCTCTGTGCAGTGGCATGGAAATGGGGTCACAGGTCATCTGGCTATGACACCAGTGACCTGTTTAATCGTAGCTATGACCCATTTGTTGTGACCCTAATTAGTCACATGACCCCAGTGACCCAATCAGATTTATTTTTAATTTAGCGAAACATTAAGTGATGAGTCATGTCTAAAGTGTTTATAGAATTATCACCAGTTCACGTGTTTTTAATACAGTCATATCCCATTTATTCACATTCGTTGGTTCCCAAAATGTTTTGGTTATATAAATGATGTGTGCAGAATAGTGAGGCCTTAATATAGGGAGAAGAACATAAACTTTTATATTTATACACCAATCATAGGCATGCTTGTTATGTGTGTACATAACAAGCATAGTAACATATATATATATATATATATATATATATATATATATATATATATATATATATATACTCACAGAAGATTAGCATAAATTGTACACTTCAGCTAATGTAAATAGTATAGCTGTTTCCGAACGTAATATGCTCCTGTAATATACTTTAAATATATCCGTTACTCTCGGCAACCATTGATCACAACAACCATTAATGCAATTGAATATGCTATCAAAACATGTTTACCTAAACGATCAGTCATTATGACTGATAACAAATTAACCACCGAAAATTGGTTTTCAGGTCGCAATAACACCATTTATCACCATTTCAGATCACATGTGACCTAAATCTGTTCAGATGACTCCATTGTTGTGTGAACTTTGACCTGTAGGGAGCACTAATTCCGTCACTTAGTACTAACGGAGCCGTCGTTGATGATTGTGTTTTTTTTACCTAAATTGTCTCACCTGTTAATTGATAACGTTTTGTCACTGTTATGAGAATGAAAGTTTATGATGTTGCGTCTTTTGTAAATCTGACTTTACACTCAGTATATTAGATAAATGTGTGTTTTTAATATCATAATCTGTATCCAAATCTCTGTGTCAATACAGGAAGCTGCTTAGAGGAAAGCAGGAATTGGGGACCTTCCCTCAGTTTTCGTTGATTTCCCATGAACTTACTCTTGTCATGTGACCATTAACCATGTTTATTTGTTGTACTCAACAAACATCTCACATTTTAGTGTCTTGCTGACATTTGCAAATGAAACTTATTTACCTGTTAGACTTCGAACATTCAGTGACAGTGAAGACGTTGACTGGAAATAAAATTCTTAATGGTCCAGTTATGAAACACGAAGAAATTGTTTCACATGTGATTTTGTTAAATGAAGGTCATGACCTTTACAACGGCAACAGATCTGATGTCATTGAGATGACACGATTTTACAATAGAACCAATCAGCCAGGGCCGACACAATTGTCAAGCAAGGCAGCATTCGACGCAACCTATACACACGTGTGCAGATTAACCGTCGGTGGGAATGAATTATTCAAACCATTGATATCTTGATGGAAATGGAAAGCCGAATGCGCGGCGAGTAGTTAGCGATGATGTCCTGACATCGTGTTGTCACATCACCCTCTGTTGTTCAACCGAGCTCCCTGAGACCCGAGACATGAATAATTGAGAGACGACGACAGAGCTTTGTGACATGGCCCGCTTCCGTGCCACGATCTTATCACTGACCTTAAATTATTCATCATTTTGTTCAACATCGATGGTCATATCTAGAAATTGCAACACCATTTAGCTTCATTCACCTGTTGCGCCAAAGTTTCCATTGAGCATCTTGGTGGTATGTGAATGGGTATACTTTGGTGGAAAAGTCCGATTGATTCAAATGTGGATTATACTGACTTGTATGCATAAAATAGTTTGCTTAATCATGTCTGTCCAAATGCAGATTAGCTCTGAAACAGTGCTTAGCCAATGCACTCAGTTTTTGCTAATTTTCATCCAATTCCATATGGTTCAACGTTTCATCGTTTCTTCTGCAAATGAACCTCTCTGGCCATATTTGACCAGTTGCCTAGCAACAAGATCCATCAAGTCATCCAAAATGGATGGCAAACATGGAGCATTTGGACATTCTGTATTATATTTTTTATTCTGCCTCCAAATGTTTTTATGACAAAAACATAAGGTAAAATTATGCAAGCAAAAAATGCAAATGTTATGTTTCACTAGTAAAATAATGCATAATATTGACATACTTTATTGGTTATTGTGGCAATGTCTGGTGTAGATCTTGTGCAGAATTTTGATTATAATATACATAATCCATGATACAGTGGATACATCAGTTTGTATCATTTAAAC